>QEPC01003520.1:1549802-1585486 GCA_003113815.1 Sphenodon punctatus | reverse complement strand
TGAGTCTGTACAGTGCATAACACAAGGTTTCAGTTTATGGTTTAAGTTTCATTTCATTACAAAAGTGAAATGAAACTTAAAGCAATCTAAAAATCCTACTCAACACCTGCTGTTCAGGAACAGTGACTAGCTCAGAAGGTGTTGGGAAGTGGGGAGGCAGATAATTAGTTTCATTTCTTGCAAGCCTCTCCACCCCTGGTGCCTGGAAGTCTGCTTCTCAGTGACTGACACCTCCCTGTAATATTTGACCTTCCAGTGAACCTTTTTTTGCCACCCGAACTCATCCGAACGCGATCCGAACTGACCGAACTGTTCGGCCATTTTGCCGTTCGGTGTTCGGTTTGTTCGGTATGTTTGCGTTCGGGTTCGAGTTCGGTCGTCCAAACAGTTCAAGTTCGGGCTGAAATCTGAACTTCCAAACCGCGTTCGCCCATCCCTATTTCCCTGGTTGCTCCATGCGTGGGGACGAGCGGGGGGTGAGTGGGGATACATGTTAGACAGGCGCGTGCATGCACCCCCAGTCACTGTGGGCACATATGCAGTATCGTTCACACAGTGCTCCCCCACCCATGAACACACAGAAATATGTGTGTCCATGTCTGGGAGAGGCCTATATAAAAAGGGCCACATTTTCACAACTGTCTTACTTATACTATCTTAGGTAGGAATTTAGGATGTAATGCAATATCTATTCTATCCTGGAAAATCTGCAAATATGGTTCTGAGATTATTATGGCTGCTATTTCACTAACTCTTCACTAGCAATAAAATTATTGCTAACAGGAATACTGCCTTTAAACCCCCACCCCATAACCAGTTCATTTTTGCCCCCTATATAATCAATTCACACTGCCCCGGGGGCGCAAATGAAATGGTTATGGGTGGGAGACAGTGTGAATTGATTATATGGGGGGCGGGGGCACAAATGAACTGGTTATTTTATTTATTTATTTATTTTATTTATTTATTTTTCTACCCTATCCCCTCCTGCTCACAGAGCAGCTCGGGGCGGCTTACAAAATGCATAAACAATAAAAACACACGTAAAATATCATTAAAAATGTTTATATATTCATGGAATAATGCGCTTAATAGGCTGGCTGCATTTTGGGTGTCTTGTGTGTTTGATAGCAGCACCTCTGGACCTGTCGCACTGCATGCGTGCACAAGGCACAGGTGGCACTGACAGCAAGAAGCAACAGGCCCTGGAGGCCAGGCTGGCTAAGCTCACCCCCCTCCCCCAGTAAGGCAGCAGACACAGTCAGTCTCTCTGTGCCTGCCTCACTGCCCACCCGGCTGCCCCTGCAGTGATGAATTAAAATTGAATTGAGTTGAATTGAAACACTCCTGGGGACCACTCCTGGGGAGTGGTGGTAGACGCTTGGCTGGGGGTGGGGTAATCATTGGGAGGCCATGCTTGTCTATGGCCACTCAGCTGAGCGCCAGATAAGGCAGCCAAGGGGTGCCAAACTGGGGTGGGGGGGAGCATGGGGAGGCCATGCTTCCCCGTGGTTGCTCATAGGGGTGGAGAATGGGAATCCTTCCTGTCCAGAGGGAGTAAATGTTATGTAAATGTACACATTCTCATAATTAGGTGGGGGTCTAATTATGCAAATTAGGCCCCACACCAAGTCTTCACACATGGCCTCATAAACCCTGGGGCCGATCCTGCACAGACATCAGAGACAAACTGACATGGGGCTGGTGGGCAGAGGACAGAGCAGACACTGGCAGGTAGTGGGCACCAGACACCGAAGCTGTGGGCATTTGCATAGGAGGCGATGGTGGTGCCCTAAGTCTGACAAGGCTTCAAGTTACAAAGAACGCCCCCAGGAGGCAGAATATCAGACAGAGACTGGCACGCAGCAGGTGGGCACTGAGAAGCAACAGACACAGTCAAAGGAGACTTGGTCTCCAAAGTATGTTGGCTTAAACTTTCGGAGAATTCCCAGGGGAACAGAATATATGAGAGACTATGGGTGTCTTTAGACATAACATCAACAAGTGCCCCAAAGTGTGTTTTGACCTTGATAGTTCAGCCCTGTGTTCACCATGTGGCACCGCTTAGATACACAGCCCATCGCCACCTGATCTCAGCACACAAGTTCTGCTGCCTCGTTCTGCATGTTGTACCTGCTAACACACCATGCAATATCAGTAGACACGATGTTGGCCACGTGTTCAGCCAGAACATGCAAATTGTCCTTGTGATGCAATGGTGTTCACATCGCGTGTTCAACAGGTGGCCAAATTGGTGTTTGGATTATTATGGTGTTTACACACAGCAGCCAAACACGTGCTTTGGGGTTTTGACACCTTATCTTTGTTATGTCTAAAGACACCCTGAGTCTTTAGACATAACTTCAACGAGCGTCTGAATGTGTGTTTTGACCTTGATATGAACACCGGTTTGGCTCTGTGTTCACCATGTGGCGCTGCTTAGACACACAGCTCGTCTTGGGGCAAATCAATGTTTTGCTCACCACCTAATCTCAGCATGCAAGCACTGCCACCTCATTCCCCGTGTTGTACCTGCTAACACACCACGTGATATCATTAGACACAACGCTGGCCACGTGTTCAGCCGAAACACGCAAATTATCCTTGTGATGCAATGGTGTTCACATTGCATGTTCAACGGGTGGCCAAATTGATGTTGGGATTGTTATGGTGTTTACACACAACAACCAAACACGTGCTTTGTGGTTTTGAAACCTGATCTTTGTTATATCTAAAGACGCCCAGCGACTCACACACAATCATCACACAGACTGACGGAATTAGCAGCAAAAGGGAAGAAGAGCAGCAGGCACTGGCTTCAGCATAGGCAGGCACCCCAAAGTATGGCAAGGTGTCAGCTTGCGGAGATCACCCTAGCTGGACAAGAGGGGGTTGTGTGTGTGTGTGTGTGTGTGTGTGTGTGAGAGAGAGAGAGAGAGAGAGAGAGAGAGAATGAATCACATCTGCGCAGCAGCAACAAGAAGTGAGCAGAGAGGAGCAGCATGCAGGCACTGGTGATGACTTTGTCATTAGCACCCCAAAGTGTGTCAGCATGTCAACTTGCATAGATCATTCCAGCAGGGCAGCACTGGCACCCCAAAGTGTAGCAGGGCATCAAGTTGAAGAGAGTTCCCCAGGTGGGCAGAAGATTTATTTTATTTATTTATTAATATTTATTCTATACTGCCTCTCCCTGTCTAATGGCAGCCCCGGGGTGGTTTACAACCTAATAAAATATCCAAATAAAACACATTAAATCCAACAATAATAGAAGCCCAAAAGAAACAAAAGCAATACCCTTAAGCTAAAACCAAAACGATACCCCTCTCATCCCCCATGCCAAATGCCAGGTGAAACAGCCAAGTTTTACATAGCTTGTGGAAGAAGGGGAGATTTGGAGAGAGCTGAATCTCCACAGGGAGGGAATTCCATAGCCATAGTGTGGCAGCCAAGAATTTCCACTCAAACATGGCCACCTGGGAAACCCAGGGGACCTCCAAGCGGGCATCCCTGACTGGCCACAGGTGCCGATCCAGGACACAAGACTGGTGTGGCCCTTGCTCAAGAAACTCTCTCTTGATATTGATTCCCTTGCCACTTATTGGCCAGTCTCTAACCTTCCCTTTTTAGGGAAGATTATTGAGCAGGTGGTGGCCAAGTAACTCCAGGGGCATCTGGACTGGATTAGTTTTCTTGATCCCACACAATCTGGCTTTCATGCAGGGCATGGCACTGAGACTCTGCTTGTAGCTTTTGTCAACAATCTCCACCATGAGTTTGACTGAGGTTGGTCTACTCTTCCGATTCTATTAGATCTATCAGCAGCTTTTGACATGGTTGACCATGCATTATTGGTGACTTGCATGCGGGACCATGCTGGGGTGTGCAGAACTGTTCTTGAATGGTTCTTCTCTTTCCTGGCTGGACAAACTTAGGCTGTGGTACTGGGAGATTTTTCATCTTCCCTCCTGGGGTTCTACGTGAGGCCCTGGGGGCTCTATTTTGTCCCCTTTCCTGTTCAACATGTACATGCAGCCATGAGATGGTTTGGGGTGTGGTGTCATCAGTATGCTGATGACACCCAGCTCTACGTCTTGTTTCCATCTGACCCAGGCCCTGCAGTCTTAGTGTTTACCCAGTGTTTGGTGACGGTGGGGGATTGGATGAGGGCAAGCCATCTGAAGCTGAATCCCAATAAGATAGAGGTGATGCTTGTGGGTAGGGATGAGGGGGTGGAGGCCCCCATCATTGGTGGGGTGTGTACCTCCTTAGTCCCTCAGAGTCTAGGTGTCCTCCTCAACTCGCAGCTCTGCCTGGATGCTCAGGTCACAGCTGTGGTGAGGAGTGCATTTTGCAAGCTACATCTTGTCCATCATCTTTGGCCATATATCTTGGGCTCCCATCTTCCCACCATCATTCATGCATTCATCACCTCAAGACTAGATTGCTGCAATGCACTGTACGTGGGGCGACCACAGATGATGACTCGGAGACTGCAACCGATGCAGAAGGCAGAGGCCTATCTCCTGTTGGGGATGGGGGGCTATGAGCACATAACACCAGTCCTCTGGTTTCTGCACTGGCTGCCTATAGTCTTCTGGGTCTGATTCAAGGTGTTGGTTATTACCCTTAAAGCCCTATACAGTCTGGGCCCCACTTACCTGCATGACCGCCTCACCCCCTGTGTCCTTTAGGGATTTGTGAACGTGGTTTGGAAGTTCGGGGTTCGGCCCAAATTCAGGCTGTTTGGTCCGTGCATGAACACCCCAAATCCAAACCGACCCCCGCCTGAACTGACTGAACAAAGTTGGGTTTTGAACGCATTTGGGGGGGGGCAGGGAGAAACCCATTTTTTTCTCCCCCTCCAGGCTGCGCAGGTGGAAGGGGCACCAGAGAGCACCTCCCCCCCAACCCTGCCCAGCATGGGATTTTTTTTTAACCCCTCCACTCGAGGGATCGCCCTACCTGGTGGTGCCAGGGCTCCGGCCCAGGATCTGGCAGTGGCAGTAGCGGCGAGTCTGGTGGCAGCGCTCAGGAGCTCTTCAAGCCGCTACTAGGCCTTCTGGGTCAAACTGGAAGGCCTAGTAGTGGTCTGAAGCAGTCAGGAGCACCGCTGCCACTGGACCCACTGCTGCTGCTGCAGCCACTGCCAGACCCAGGGCCAGGGCCCCGGCACCACCAGGTAGGTTGGGGTCTGGGTCCAACAGCAGTGGCGGCAGCGACTTCAGGTTCAGTGGGTCTGGCGTCGGCGTCATTCTGGAGCACTTCCAGCCACTACTAGGCCTTCCAATTTGGCACAGAAGACCTAGTGGTGGCCTGAAGTGCTCCGGACCGCCACCACCACTGGACCTGCTGCTTCTGCCACCGCTGCTGCCACTGCCGGACCCAGGGCCAGAGCTCTGGCACCACCAGGTAGGGTGATCCCTGGGATGGGGGTGGGTTAAAAAAAAAATCCCAGGCTGGGCAGGGTAGGGGGGAGGTGCTCCCCGGCACCCCTTCCACCTGCACAGCTAGGAGGGGGGAGGGAAAACTGACCCACCCACCCCCCGCCCAAACAGGTTCACCTCCCCAGAATGGGTTTCTGGTTCAGCCAAACCCCCGAATGGGCTGAAACCCGAACCTCCAGGGGTTCACAAATCCCTAGTGTCCTAGATTGGCCCAGCGTTCATCCGGGAGTGCCCTCTTGGTACTACCCCGGATATCCCAGGTGGTGACATTCAAGGGATGTTCTCGGTGAAAGTTCTAGGCTGTGGAACTTTCTCCCAACAGAGATTTGCCTTTTTCCAGACCTCCCCTTCTTCCGTAGACAATGTAAGACCTGGCTGTTTCACTAGGCATTCGGTGAGGGTAATGGGTGGACTGGGTTGGGGTTTCTATTGGGGAAGGGGTATTTACCCGGCCCGCTTATTCATTTGATTTTTATTTGACATTTTATACTGTGTTTTATATTTTTATTGATGTTTTTACTGCTTGTTGTACAAGCAAATGGGTTGCAAGTGAACCCCAATATTTAAAAAGGGATCCAGAGGTGATCCTGGAAACTACAGACAAGTAAGCTTGATGTCTGTGCTGGGAAAAATTGTGTAAACTATCATTAAGAACAGAATCTCTGGGCATGTTGATAAACATGGCTTAATGGGGAAGAGTCAACATGGATTTAGCAAAGGTAAGTCATGCCTCACTAATCTGTTGGAATTCTTTGAGGGTAAATAAGCATGTGGACAAGGGAGACCCGGTAGATATAGTGTACCTGGATTTCCAGAAAGCATTTGATAAGGTCCCTCATGAGAGACTCTTGAGAAAATTAAAATGTCATGGGATAGGAGGTAGTGTCTTACTATGGATCGGTAACTGGTAAAAGGATAGGAAGCAAAGAGTAGGACTGAATGGTCAGTTTTCACAATTGAGAGATGTAAAAAGTGGTGTGCCCCTGGGATCTGTTTTGGGACCAGTGATGTTTAATGTATTCATTAATGATCTGGGAAAGGACGTTAAGAGTGAGGTGATCAAATCTGCAGATGACACCAAGTTATTCAAGGTAGTTAAAACAAGAGCATACTGTGAAGAACTGCAACAGGATCTTATGAGACTGGGTGCCTGGGCATCTAAATGGCAGATTTAATGTGGACAAGTGCAAAGTGATGCACATAGGGAAAAATAACCCAAACTATGCGTACACAATGCTACCACTCAGAAAAAGTATCTGGGAATTATTCTGGCCGATGTGCTTTGGGTACTCCACTCCTACTATGCATTGTTAGTCTGTAGTTATGACTTTCCGATTGCTGAGTGTGGGCCGTCTAGCAGGGAAGCTTGCTTGCTTTCACCAACAGAATTTGGCCTGATAAAAGATATCATCTGAACTACTTTGCCTTGATCGGTTTGCAACCCCCCTGCACCTCTATTCAGTTTCCTCTCTGATTGTTGTATTTCCAAATTCAGCTCGCTCCAGTTTTGTATCCATGGCACTAAGACCTTCACTTGTCTTAGCAAACAGTGGCACTTTGTGAAGGATGAGCTGAAATAACTGAAGCTGCTCACTGATCTACCCCCCCCCCCCGAAACACACAGACATAAACAGAAACTATCAATACTGTTGACTTTATTGGGTAATTTGTGGTGTTCTTGCAATACAGTTTCATTCACTCCCAACTAATAGGAGAAAGAGACAGCACATCACAGCTAATTCTGATAGTGGGGAGAGAAGAATCTTTTTGCTCACAGAACAGGCAGGAAAATTAGCTTTGGCCCCTGTTGACTCCAGTCAGACAGAGAAGGAGAAAGTATAGTGCTGAAAACAGCTGGTGTTGCCAGATGCTGGCATTGCTGCTGTGGATTCCAAAGTGCTTCATTTATGTTTTCTACGCCTGAAGAAACCTTACTGAAATCAATGGCATTGTTTCTGTTTGGCTTCCAGGACCTTTGGGTCAAGCTTTTCTGTTATTACTACATGTCACTAACATTTCCCTACATGATTTTCCTTTCACTTAGGCCTCTTTTACATGGACGTCACCCACTCAAGAACACCTATAAACACCCATCGGATGGGTGTGAGAGTGCCCGTGTAATTGTCCATGAGTGGGTGGGTGTGCATGCTCAACCCACCCACTAACACCCATGGAGCAGCCAGAAACGAGCCGGCGTGCTCCGCAGATGGAGATGGGTGGAGATGGGTGTTCAACACCCACCCATCTGTGTAAAAACCCAAACACTCACACCCATGGGAAGGGGTCCGCCAAGACCACAGATAGATGGCTACAGAGGCCATGCAGGTGCCCCCAAGCAGAAACGCCCACCCAGAGAGACACTGGACAGCCAGCCGGGAGCCATTAAAGGGGAACCGAAACATGCCATGGGTGTGCTGGCTCCCAAAAGGATGGAAAGCACGTACCATGACACATTCAGGATGGGCCAGGGTAATTAGAGGGAACCCGGAATGCCCATGGGAGGGGGGGACCAGCCCAATGGGGCCAGAGGGGAGGAGGAGGTGGGACAGATGGCTAAACACAGCACACCTGTTCTGTCACAGGGCTGAGGATGGACCACTGCAACCACTCCCCCCGCAACCCCTCACTTCACCACAGCCAGGGGTATGGGGAAGGGAGTGCAATGGACAGCGAGGTAAGAGCAAGGAAACCCAAAGAACCCGGGGAGGGGGGCCCACATGCCAATACCAGAACCCATCCCAAGGGAACACAGGGCAGGCAGCTGACAGCTAACCATTCCCACCCCCACCCCTAGCAGAGCACCCAGACACAGGAGCAACTCACCATTGGGGAGACAGCTGAGGAGGGCCTCCGTGACAGTCAGGTAAGCTGCCCATGTCCCCCGGGGGGGAGTGGAGAAGGATCCCCAAAGGGAGCATAGGGGGGCTGTGGGGCAGATGCTAACCCGTCTGCAATACGCCCAACACAAGACAATCAGCTCCACTGTCACCACAGCTACTGGGAAGGCCCCAATATG
Source organism: Sphenodon punctatus (assembly GCA_003113815.1). NCBI lineage: Eukaryota > Metazoa > Chordata > Lepidosauria > Sphenodontia > Sphenodontidae > Sphenodon > Sphenodon punctatus. The sequence continues at coordinate 1,577,023 of QEPC01003520.1, read as the reverse complement.
CTAAACCAGATGGCCCCCCACATGCGGTACCCAAAAGGGGGAGCCCTGGTCGAGGCAGGAGACTCAGGACTTTATACGCGGGGGGGGTGCGGGGGGGCCAAACGGTCCAACCACTGCATCTAACCCAGAAGATGCAGCAGGAGGTGTACAATAGGGATGTTACCCAGTGCATGCAGCAGGCAAAGGACTTGCGGTCAGGATATAAGTATATCAAGGACAACAATCTCAAGTCCGGCCGTGCCATGCGTACAATGAAGTTCCATGATGAGCTGGACCGGTTCCTCTGAATGGACAGGGATATAGTTGCCTCCCGCTTACACAGCACCGCCTTCACTGTGGCAGACGGAGGGTGCTTACAACACCCCCCTGCCCGATAGGGATGGGCGAATAGAACACCGTTCAGATGTTCGGACGTTCGGTCGTTCAGTTCGAAACCCGAGTTCAGGTTCAGCTGTTCGGTTCTGCGGAGTTCGGTTCGTCCAAACTCGGCTGAACATTTGAAAAAGTGCTATTGGTACCGAAACCGAAACTGAAATTTTTTTGGTATCGGTATTTTTAGCACTGAAACCACCCCTGGTGTCCACCCCTGGTGCCAGGAAGTCTGCTTCTCAGCTGCCTCCCCCTTCCAGTCACGTTTTTCCCACCCAAAGTCATGTTTTTCCCGCCCCCGAACTCATCCAAACTTTTCCGAACTGTTCAGAAGTTTGAGCGTTCAGTTCGGAAGTTTGATTTGGTAGTCTGAACAGACTGAGTTCGGGCCGAACTCCGAACTTCTGAACCGCATTCACCCATCCCTACTGCCTGACCCCTTGGAGCAGGGGGAGACCTCTGCCCCTGGTGAGCACAGCCAGGAGGCGGGAGAGGACAACCCCATCACAGAGGGGAAGGAGGTGGTCCAGGGACCCACACAGAGAAACAACACCCTCCGTGTGCGCCCACAAAACCCACAGGGCAACAGGCCATGGGGATGGGGGGTGCAGACAGAGCAGACAGAGACCTGGGATGCCTCCCAGGATGTGGAGGAAGACTATTCAGGTAGGAAGCCGACCAGGGGCATGGGAGGGGGAGGGGCTGGCAGGAGCAGACCAGGCTCCGTCTACAGTGACCGGAGTCATAGCCTGGCAGCAGGGATTGACTGATGGAGCCACATTCCCATTACAGCTCAAGGCACCCTGGAGGTTCATGAGGAGGAGGTCACGGAGGGAGGTTGCGGAGGTGGTCAAGGAGGAACTGGTGGCACCCCCAGGACCTGGGCACTAGGACAATGATGGGAGGCCACAACTCAATTGGGACAGGTTGTGGGCGGTGCTGAACTGATGGGGTAGCAGGAGGGCCACAGGGGAAGCCCCTAGAACAAACCATCCCCTATGCATGAAAGGGAAGGGCCGGTGCCCATCACAGTTGGGTAACCTAGCCACACTGGAAACATCCCCTGACAGGAATGCAGATGGGGGGGTCACAAGAGAGGAGGGCCCACGGGAAAGGGCCACAAGGAGGTTCTGGGACAACATGCCCCACGGGTGACGGCACTTCCATATGGGGCAAGCACAGTGGTCCGACAGAGGGGATGGGAATATGGGGACCTCACCCAATCGGTCACAAGCACCAGAGGGACAGACAGGGAAGAGGGGCGGGTATCCCCTGTGGCAAAGCTGATGTACCGCTAGGGGTACAGGGTACTGCCATGGCAAGCTACACACCCCAACGGGGTGACATGTCACCCACAGATGAGCGCCCTGGTCCTGCGAGGGCAGCTGCCGCTGCAGCACTGAGAGGAATCAAGAGATTTGGGCCCGGAACTGGAGGAGAGAGGGCCTGGGGAGGGAGCTGCTGGAGAAAACCAGGTTAGTCGAGGTGCACTCTGAGGAGCTAACCCTCACCAGGGAGGTTCAACGAGGGGAGAGAGATAGGGACCGGGACATATTTGCAGCCATGCTCAACCGGTCCCACACTGAGCACCTGTGGAACAGGCACCAGACTGACACCCTCCACTGTGAAGTGCAGCTCGACAGAGCCAAGAGGGCGAGGGGCCATATCATGCTGGAGGAGACAGCTACACAGACCTTTGACTTCATAGGGGAGTCTGTGGGGCTCCTGCAGAGAGACCCCAGCATGGCATGGGTCCTCCAGGCCTGGATGAATGGATGGCAGTTGATTACCACTGGGGCACCCTCCAACAAGTGCAGGTGCCCCCTCCCCTGCACTTTGGCCAACCCTGGTTTACTCCCCAGCAGCACCACTTCTCTGGCCTAGTGGACAGGGTCCCTCTCCCCCACATAGCCCCACAACAACAGCCTGTGGGGCTGCCCTTCCAGCCCGCACCCCTCCCGGTTCCTTTACAACTGATCAACTCGGAACCTCCTGGTGACCAACTGCTCCATCAGCTCCGCTAAGTCAGACCACATATCTGTATGCTAAAGGGGGGGGAGGCAGGAACATATCGCTACCTACAGAGGGCTGGGTGGAGGGGATGCAGCATGGGGATCCATGGCAACATCTGAGGGCCCTACAGGAATTGGGGGTCGACAGTCTCCACATGGCCATGGCCAGTCGCATCCGTGGCGGCAGTGGATACTGCACGTTGGTCTCTCGTCTCCGGAGATGTGGATTCAGGAGCTCTCCAAACCGGGTCAACAGGGAGCGGTTCAGGCAGAAGTGTTCTGTCCATTCCTCGTCCATCCAGGTAGCCAGCATGTTCGCCCACCAGTCATTGGTGGGTAACCACATCCAGTGTATCCTTCATGTTGGGACTGTGACACAACAGCCGTATAGCTTGAGAGGCCACTGGGAAAGGACAAGCCACATGTTCTGGGACACCGCTGTTCTGAAGAGGGAATGTTGGCAAGTGGCTACCTTCTGTGCCCACCGCAACAATGCTGCTCGGAGCGTGTTGCCTCCTCTCCTGCACCGTGCACCATGGTTGTAGAAGTGGGGCCCTGGCAGTAGTAGCCCATCCCATTGCTAGAACACCTGGGCCAGAATCATGAAACATGAGGCCAGGACCATTAACAAGACTGCCCTCTCCTCTGGGGGCTCATCAACAGGTAACATGCTACTACCAACAACATGCACACACAGAGGGAACCCACCACCGGAACCAGTGATGGATCACCACACAGCTACCCTACTGGGCAATACGCGAGAGGGTGGCTTTTCCCATGACCTGCACAGCTCTGACTGTGCCCTCTGTAAGCACCTGGCCTGTCACCAGCCTGTGCATTGAGATACCACCCAGTTGCAGCCTGGGCCTCCAGCCCCCACAGCCTGTGCGCCCTGCACACCCACACCACGCCTCCCACGTCCCATGTCACTCTACGGCTGTCCCAGGGTACTGGGGACAGTTGAAATGGCCTAACCGCACAGCACACCCACTTCCCCCATGCTCTGCATGTACACCCTCTACTGGGCACCACCACCAATGTTCTATCACTGCTCTCCATCATGATCACCTCTCATAAACCACAACCAAACCACCTGTCTCTAAACCCCATGCCCGGGCACTGGAACCATCCCACATATGTACTCTGGCTTAGGGCTGTAGCAGAAAGTCGCAGCGGTAGCTATTTCCGCCGGAAACAGCATTTCCGCAATTAGTGGTACGGCGTGGAAGAGGCTTTAATTCCACTACTTCCGCAGTTCCACTAATTTCATTCCACTACTTCCGCATTTCCGCTAATTTAATTCCACTACTTCCACAGGCTTCACAAATAACAGAAACATGCCATTTTCGCTACTGCCGCCATTCCGCCAGTGCCACAAAATAGCGGAACAGCGGTTTTCCGACAATTCTGCAATTTTTCCGATAGTTTCCAAATATGCTAAATGCCGACAGAATTAGCGAAATATCGGCAGAAAAGCCGTGGCATGGGCAATTCTGAAATGACGGAATATAATCGCGGCGTGGTAAAAGCTGCTGCCACTTCAGCCCTACTCTGGCAAACCGTGCTGTGTGCCAATTGATTGGTGCAGTAGCGTGGGTGTGTTCCACTCACCTGATTGGGATCCCCCCTCGCCGGGCTGCCGTCACATCCTCCCCCCCACATGGACCGTTTGAACACCTGGGGCTAGGGACACGGCAAGCCTCCAACGTGGGCCAGGAGGCCTACATCCCCTCCCCCCCGTGCCCATGCCATGTGTGATCACTGGGCAGGACACCTCCGCACCAGTCTTGCCTCTGTCACATTGAGTGAAGGCCACAACTGTGTGCAGCTGTGGGATATCAAGATATGCTGCATGGAGTGCCAGCCTCATTAGCTCCCAGCTACAGGCAGCTGTGGTCTTGGTGATCTGTCATCGCTAGCGCCAGAATGCTCCTGCCTGGTGAGTGTGTCAGGGATTCAAAGGACCTACCAGCCAGCCCACTATCAGCTGTGTATGGCCTCACCCTGGCTAACACTGTGCAGCTCCTCGCACATTGCTCATTCACAGCCACTCTCCATCAGACCCCTGTGCAAACCGGAGATCAGCCCTTGCAACGGTCATGGCAGGGTGTGGAACAGGCCCCGAGGCTGGTTGTGGTGCAGGGGAGGAGTGGTCGCCATGTGCCAACATGCTGATGGGAATGTTGTGGCAGAGCCGCAATGTCCAGCTGCTAATGAGCGACCCCCTGTCTGTGGTGGATGGATTCAATCTCCTGTCACGGTACATGTGGGTGATGGGCCATCCATTTGGGGGTCCAGCTTGCCCGTGGCGTATCCCATCTGTGATTGGACTGCTGAGCCCTTCTTGGGGAGCTTGGCCTGCTACCCACCGATTTTGGTGAACCACTACTGACTGGAACCCCTACCACCTGTGAACTGGGCGCCCTGCAATTGGTGATGAACCTACTGAACATTAGGGCTGCAGCTGCCTCTGGGAACCACCTCCTGTCCCGTTTCATGGTGGATGCACATATGCATTCTCGTGGATTCCACAGAGGTCTATTCTCCTGGGAGGGTCTTGTCCTGGGGCAGATGTTCCAGGGGCACCTTCCAGCCTCTCCCTGAGCTGGGCATTCCACAATGGCTGCTCCATCATGATGTCTTTGCCGTGAGTGTGCCATGGCCTGCCTCCCCCTAGGCATCGCTGCTCTGGCCCACAGTACCGTGTGACCCTGTGGTTAGATGCCCCATCTGCCAGACCCCATAGCTGCTTCTGTACACTCCCACCCTCATCTCTGTAGCCTTAATGAGCGCCTCCATCTGTCTTGGAGTGGCTGAAATGGTGCCCCAATGTGATGGTCGGGTGGAATGGCCACGGGCCCATGATCACCCGTTCACCAACTTCTGTTTGCCCGTACCCACCCCCTTTCACCCCATCAGTAATAAAGACCTTGCTTGTGACTGTGCCTCCTAGAGTGCATTTGTGTCAGTGACGTGTGCCAATCCAATCACCCCTCCCATGGCTGCTACGTTTTCCATGTGTGTTTTTTGTGTGATCGGGGTCCGGGGAGTTCATGACTGGGATCACTGGGGCTGTCGGGTAGCAAACTGTGATGTGTGATGCATTCCCCTGGGGGATCCATGATGGATTGGGGGTTCAGCCTGTTGGGTGGTGGGAGCCCATCGCAGCCTGTTGAGAGCCCTGTCCTTCATGTGCTGGTGGCTGCCTGGTGTCCTGCAGCCCTGTGCGGGAACCCGTCCTCTGGACAGCCCCCTGATATTCCCTGTGTAGTTGTTGTCAACCACGTAGGTGGCTTGGCTTGGCTGGCCTGTCATGGTTTGTGTTGGCCACCTGTGTGCTGGTGCTGTCCCATGGTGGTGCTGTCCATTGTGCCCCATTCAGTGGAGGGGGGTTCTGGCTGCAGGACCCAACCCCTCCCCAGTGGCTACCATTGCTCTGGAGACCTTGGCATGCATGTAACAGGTTGTCATGAAGGGGATACCCATTGGTTGGACTCCCCGTCGGGGCTGCCCCACCTTCCACCACTCCTGGTGCCCCCTGTTGGTTCCCACCATCTGCACTGTTGGTGATGGATGGACGCCAGGAGAGAGGGCTGCTGACTATGAGTGTGGGCTGTTTACAGGCCATCTGTTATCCGCCCATGTTCCCCCTTGACCAGAGTGGTTGGGAAACTGGCATGGGTTTACCGGGGTCACTGTGTGGGTTGTGTGTGATGGGTGCTTAATGACCCCTGCTGACCCACACCATTTCCATGCACCTTATCCCCTTCTCCCTCTCCCTTCTAGCTACTCTGGTTGTGTTCCTGGCCATTCTCTTCCTGGGACAGATGGCCAGCCAGCTCCAGCGTACGGCCTCGGAACTTCGTGGCTCTACGAGGAGATCAGTAAGTGTGCTGTGTGTGTGCGGGGCCCTCTCCCCAGGTGTCTGTTGGGGGTTCCTCATTGTTGGGGCCCTTGTCCTGGCCTGATGGCAACTTCCCTCTCTCCCTTAGTGCAGGCGATGATTGCAGAGCGGACCAGGGAGCAAGAAGAGGTTGTGCAGCTGATGCTGCACCTCCTGGAGAGGGTGCACCGGCTTGACTGTGCCCAGGTGGATCGTTGGAGCTGGGTATGGGGCTGGCATCCCTATTGAGGGTGGGGACATGCCCCTTCGACCCACTCTCTGTGCTACCTTCCCACCACCCTTGTAAATTATCCATGTCCCACTCAGTTCCCCCTCGTTATTAAAGGTGCTTTGCCCCCTTTCCCAGTTGTGCGTCCTGGTTTTCCCTTTGGCCTGGTCTCTTGTGTGGGTGCCTCTTGGTGGTTGTAGCATGGCTTCCTGGCAGGGAATGGTTATCTCATGCCCCCTCCTCCTGGTGTTTGTGCTGCAGCTCTGTCGTATCCTTTGGGGGTGACCCTGGTGTCCCGAACCTGGGGTTTTTGTGGCCTTTCAGCTGCCTGTCTTGGCTTGCTTCTGTCCCCCTCTGGCCCAGTCTCATTCCCCCCCTTTCCCTCTGGTCCCTTGGGATGGGGGTCCATCCCCTTGGCTGCTGTCCTTGTGCTTTGCCCCCTCCCTGCCTCTGCAATGGTCCCCCCCTTAGCCCACATGCCTCCGTTGTTGGTGTATGGAGAGCTGCAGCGGATTTGCTGGTGGTTGGTGTGGTCTGGGTTTCCCCCCCCCCTTGGCATTCCCTGCCAGTCTCGCTGTGCTGTGGGCTTCTGTCCCTGCTGCTATGACTGCCTGTGTCCCGTTCCCGGCTCGTTTTCTGAGGGCCTTGGGATGGTGTGTGCGTGGCCTCTGCTGGGGGGTTGGGTGTTTGTGTTGGGGTCCCCTGCTGCTTCGGGCCTCTGACTTCCTCCCCTGTGCCCCTTCCCACCCACCCTGCTGGGGTCCCCCTGCCTCCTTGGCCATACAGTTCTTCCCTGTGTGGTTGTGTTCATGGTTGTGTGTGTGCAGGTTCTGGTTTGCGGTGGGTGGGTCTGTGGCGCCCGGCTGTCTGGCCTCTGTCACGGGGCTGGCTGGGGTCTTCTACTGTGTGTATCCTGTCATCCCTGCTTTCTTCTACCCTGCCCGCACAGGGTCTGACGGTTATGGGGCAGAGCTACATGCCGCAGCTTCATTTGCCCTCAGTTCTCCATGTTGTCCCGTCGCTGTGCTGGGAGGGGCTTCCCCACCTTTTGGTGTCTCAGATGTCCATGTAAATGTCATGGGTGTTTGCTTGGTGTTTCCCAAGGTGTGTGTTTCACCGATGGGTGTGTGCCGGCCCCTCCCCTTCAGTCCCACAACCCCCTGTGGTGCGTCCGTGTAAACGTCTCCCGGCTTGGTGCTGCTGGCTGTTTCTGGGTTTGCTCACCCACCCATCTCCACCCACCAGGCTGGCGTCGGCATCCGTGTAAAAAAGGCCTTATACACCATTTATCTACCAAAACAATTTTGGGTAGTTTTGCTGATGCTACCTATCAAAGAATGGGAGGAAGCAGGTCTCAACATCCTTGTGTTTCTGTTTCTTCAGGAATGTTCACCTACATGGCATAAGAACTGTCACACTGGGTTAGACCAATGATCTATCTACCCCAGTATCCTGGCAGTAGTCAGTTTCAGGAGTTTCAGGGAAAGTGTACAAGAAACAGGATACTATTTTGGACTTAACTATTCCTTATCATTCTCAACTTCCATCCATCAGAGGCATGGGCATTTCACAGGCATAAGGCTATTCCAGAACCATGTTTCAAATTGGTAACCCTGGAGTTCCAGAACAGTGGCTCAGCAACACCAGCGCTTAGCCATGTAGGCCCTCCCTGTCATGGTTAGGCGACATCTGAATTTTGATAGACCACCTCTGGGTTTATAAGTCTGCCTGGAGTTGTGCAGACTAATGCCTACATTTGTGTGTCAGTCTGTTTCTGACCTGAACCCTTGCCTGACTTGAACCCAAACTCCAGCCCTGCTGCTAGGCCTGTCTACTTTGCCTGAACCTGGATCTATGCCTGAGACTCTGGATCTATGCCTGAACCTCTTTGTTCTGCCATGTTCTCACTTGAAGCCTGATCTGTCTCATCTTTGCTATTTTCTTCCCTCACCCAAACTTTATCTCCCTGACCTGTTCCTGTTCTGCTTTTTTCTGGACCCCAATGGTGACTCTTCTCCCACTTGGGCCTAATCTGCCTGAGGACCTGTCTTCTGTAGTCTGCCCACATCTTAGACAGTGTATCTTAGGCTGCATCCCCTAACCATCTTGTATAATGGTCATTAATGGACTTTCGTATCTCCCATGGATTTGTCTAATCTTTCTTTATGTTCTTATACTTTTTGCTTTCACAGCATCATGGCAATGAGTTTACAGGTAGTTTGTGCTGTGCTTTTGTTTTAATGCTGCTACCTGTTACTTTAATTGGGTGACACCCTTTTCATCCTTCTCTCATAATTCTGCCTACTATCAAGGCAACTGACATGCTTCACTCATAATAATATTGTTACTATTTTCCTTCTAAGGCTAAAAGCAAAGAAGAAAATCAACAATTAAGCTACTGATATTGTTTTCTCATTGCTTAGCACTGATTTCCTTGGAGCATTTTACCAAGCCAGTGTTTCTCTAGAGACACCCATTGAAATGTCTCTGGTCTTTTCAACTGCATGTCTGACTGCTGCTAATGGCTGAGGTAAAATTCAGTCCACAAACGTATAGTACCAAGTGGAATATACTAAATGTACTAAACCTTTCAGCAACCTTCTCCCACCTCCAGCTCTGATGTATACTAATAGAAAGAAATTTGGCAGTTTAAAAAAATAAGAAGTCAATTAGTGAACATGGAAGATGTTGGGTTGAAAGCCTTGGAGAATAAAGACCTCTATTCACCGAACAGATGTGTCCCAGGCCTAGCCATGCAAGCATCCATATGCACTGTCCTCCTGCATGCGTTCTTCAGTTCTAATGTGGTAAGACCACCTTGACCAGTGAAAAATTAGATCACCTCTGATGCTCATTTAGTCTTTGCCCTGTGGTATTAGTTTATTTGATATGAACAACCATACCTTGTTAATTAAATTTTAAAAACCTACCATAATATTTTATACAGACTCCAAAAAGAATTTGGGGAGGTGGGGGGGAACTGCCATTTACTTATTGTGCATTAAAGTAAGCTGCTTTGGCAAATTTCAGGTAATTAAAGGTACATAATACCTGGGGGAAATTCCTGGCTTAAACTTGGACCGTTTGTGAGAACTTGAATCAGTTCCCTATCTATAACGTGGAGATAAATGCTTTACTTCACAGGAGTTTGCAAGGATTTAAAAATATGATTGATTGTGAGATGACAGTGAAGGATGGTTTTGAATATGAGTATTTGGCTGACATTTTACAGAAGTCAAAAATTTGCCAAACGTCCCTGCATAAAGTCCTGCTCACATATTACATTATGATGAAGAGAGTCATGAGTATCTCGAGAGAAACTCTGCAGTATTTCGGTTGCATTTACACATTTCCTGAATGGGAATGAATACTCAGGTTTGAGATGGGAAGTGGTAAATAGTTACACCTGAGTGACTCAAATCAACAGGCTGTATACTGGGCAGAAAAGGGGAAGGCCGCTTAATGGGGAACAGCAGGCAGCAGAGAGACCTGAAACATCTCTGTGTTCTGCAGATGGAGTACAAAACTGCTGGAGTAGCTTGCTGTACAAGAAGCTTAGCTGGGTGTGGGTGAGCTCTATGCTGTGCAGGGCATGCTTGCATGAGCAGACACTCCTATTCATAATGATTATGGCTCAATCTGACTTGAAGAGCAGGTGGAACACACATAGAGAGCTCATCCATGCTTTCATCACCTCGAGGCTGGACTACTGTAACGCGCTCTACGTAGGGCTTCTCTTGTTCGTGGTTCGGAGGCTGCAGCTAGTGCAGAATGCGGCGGCTCATCTCCTTATGGGGACGGGCCGTCGGGAGCATATTACACCTGTGCTCCGAGTTCTGCACTGGTTGCTGATAGCGTGCCGAGCCAGGTTCAAGGTTTTGGTGTTGATCTATAAAGCCCTTCACGGTCTGGGCCCCTCATACCGGAGGGACCGCCTCGCCTTCCGTGCCCCAGAATGGCTCCTTCGGTCCACCGGGGGTGCCTTCTTGGAGGTCCCCCGTGTTAAGCGGGGGGGCACAATGGAGAGGGCATTCTCAGTGGCCGCGCTGCGCCTTTGGAACTCCCTTCCGGAGGAAGCTCGCCTGGCCCCCAGCCTGTTGACATTCCGGCGAAGTTGTAAAACCTGACTGTTCGCCCAGGCCTTTGGGGAGGGTGGGGTAAGGGTTTTTTTTAGCTCCCCCACCTGATTTATTTTATAATGTATTATTGTTTGATGAAGGCCCTGAGTCCTGTTTTAATCATTTATATTGTTATGGATGATTTTAAATTGTATTTTATTGTATTATATTTTATTGTTGGAAGCCACCCCGGGCTGCTCGCAAGAGGGGCGGGGTATAAATTTATAAAATAAATAAATAAATAAATAAATAGTATAGAGGCCTGATGAATGACTTGTGTAATCTGTGAATGCCTCTTTGGCCCTTTTTATACAGGGCTCTCCCACTCATAAACACACAGAAATCTGTGTGTTCATGAATGGGAGAGTCCCGTGTGAAGGACGGGGCACGGGCGGTGAGAGGGGGTGCATGCACACTCCCGCCTAACATGCATCCAGACACACACCTCACTCATCCCCACGCATGGAGCAACCGTGAAAAATGGCATTTGCTCTGTGCATGGTGATGGGGGGGGGGTGCGTGGGAATGCGTGTGCATGCCCCTGTCCACCCACAGCACATGCACTGGTGTGCCCATGCACCCCCCACTCTGTGGAGGATGTGTGAAAAAGGTCTTTGTGGTAGTCAGTCCTCCATCCCCACCTCCCAGCATCCCAGTACTTCTCCGTACTCAGTTCCTTCTTCTCATATCTACATAGCCACCGGAAAGAACATTCTTTTTCCCTAGTAATGCATGCAGAAACCCATTTTGACTCATGGTATAATCGTGTTCACTTCTCCCATTGGTGATGTGAATGTGTGGAAAGCAAGTTTCCTCCCAGTCAAGAATTCCTTAAGAACTCTGTGGGTTAGGGGTTAGATTCCCTGTGGCTGGTATCATACAGTACGTGTGATAGCTGCACATAGCCATTTCTCACATGCTATAGCTCTTCACTCATTTTTTTTTCCCATCAAAAGCCTATCCAAGCTTTTCTCTGTTTTGAATGCCGCTGCATTCCAATAACATCAATCAAAAACTATAACATCGATCATGCAGATATAGAGCAGTTGGATGACATCTGCCATAACACCTTACTGTGCTACAGTAATGTACCAGAATTTTGATGCCTAAAGATACTGGTTTGTTTGCTAGCAATCCATCATCCAAGCAGGATAGAGAAGAGACAACTGAGAGGGAATATGATAGAAGTTTATAAAATCATGACCGGTGTGGAACACATAAATAGGGAGCAGTTATTTACCCTCTCTAACCGTACTAGAACAAGGGGACACACCATGGAATTAACTGGCAGCAGATTTAAAACAAATAAGAGAAAGTATTTTATTTTTTTTCACTCAGCACACAATTAACTTGTGGGATTTACTGCCAGAGGAAGTGGTCAAGACCAGCAGTGTAAGTAGTTTTAAAAAGGGATTGAGTAAGTTCGTAGAGGATAGGTCCAAAAGTGGTCATTAGCCAAGTAGGCTTTGGGGACATAACCTCTTGCTGTTGGAGAAAGGAACAACAGGAAAGAATTGCCCATTGTGACCTCTTGGGTACTACTTCTCCCAAGAGACAGAGAAACTGTCCACTGGCCACTGTCAGAGACAGGATGTTGGGCTTGATGGACCATTGTTCTGAGGCAGTACAGCACTACTTATGTTCTTACATTCAGGATACTTTTAAAGGTCTCATTGAATTCCAATACTGGGCTAAATTCTGCTCTCCAATAGTCCTTTTAAACTTAACGTACGTAGTGTGGATTTACAGTGGTGTAAATGTGAACAGAAGTTAATGGAGTTCCACTTTCTCCAAAATTATACTGTGAAATATATTTTCCTTTTTATTTGGCATGCTATTGAAATAGAATCTGATTACTAATATTAATAATGCAAGCAAGAATCTATGGCCATAAACCCAGAGGCTGCGAAGCTCCTGCGCAGGGCTGCATTCAGTGGCCAGGTGGCCAAGTGGTGCATGTACAAACCATATGCATGTTGTGTTTTTGGCCCTGATTGCACTTTCACCTGTGGCAACACGCGCAATTCCCACATGGTTCCCTCTGTCCTTTGTCCTCCGTGGCATGGGTCCTGGCTGCATGCAGGGGTTTGTGATTGCACACACCCAGTATCAGTACCATCAAAATCCATGGTAATCTAATAACTAATAAAAAGTCTAAAAACTCATAAAATGACTCCTTAATGCTAATAATTTCTAAAATAACTCCTAAAAATCCTAATGTTTTTATTATTTTTATGAAAAATAATTTTATTTCCATATAGTTTTTCATTTCCCCCCAATAATCTTCACAGTTTATTGGAAATAATCTGTTTGGTGTGTGTGTGTGTTTAGTTGTTGCATGGGGTGAGTGTGTAGGGGAGGAGACGTTTGCCCCTGGTCGCTTCACATGAGCGGCCTATGCACCACCCACCCCGTTCACACATGGGGCACTCATCTTTCGTGGAGTGTCCCAAGCTTGGACAAAGTGGGCAGTACATGAGTTATGGGAGTGCACCCCCCCACGCATCGTATTCAAACAAGACGTTAGTGTCCATGCATGGGGGTGTCTCATGTAAAAACAGAAAACGTTTGTTGAAAACTGAAATTTACCAAATATATATATAAATTTATTTGCAGCCTAGGCCAAAACCATACAAAAAACATAATACCCAAAAACAAGCTGTATAAACTATACACCAAACAACCATAAATCCGCTGCCAAACTTGTCCAGCAGATATGGCACTCGGAATTACTAAATATTTACAAATGAAAACACATAACATAACAATTTTCTAAACAGGTGCCACAAACTAACCCTCATTCAATAGGCTGCCTAAAGTTTAAAAACAAACTATGTAAATTAAATGCTAGCATCAAATAGTGGGCCACAGCACTTGTGATAGAATGATCCACATCAGCCAAGGCCAAAAGCTGAAGATTCCACTCAGTTCTCCCCGGAAACCTCCGAAGAAAGGGGGCAAGAAACTCTGAACGAATTGAGTCATATAGATGACAGTTGAATAAAATATGATACACTGTCTCCACACATTGCCCCTCAAAGGGGCAAAGACACTCGGCAAAAGGTCTGGCCCTCAGACGTCCCTCGAATAATGCTGTAGGCAAGGCATTGAGCCTCGCACAAAGAAACAAATACTTCCCCCTAGGCGGAATGGCTGAAGATAGATATGCCGCCATCCGGGGGGGGGGGGGATCTAATAAAGGGGAGGTAACCAGCCATGTGTTCCGCAGCTCTGGTTTGGACTGTCTCCTCCTGCTGGTTCTGGTCCAGTAGCCTTCTTAGTATTGTAATTGATATGGTTCCCAGTTCTTTACCCACTCAAAAAACGGGATTTACCAAATATGAACTGTTTTAAACTGGAAAACCAAAAATATTGATTTGGGGGCAAACAAAATTTGTTCTGGGTTTTTTTTTTTTGAACTATGGAAAGATGAAAACAAGACATTGCCCCTGCACTCACAGAAGACAACAGAGATAATAAGAATTGGGTGGTAATGTCTGCAACTTGGTTTAAACACAAGAACTTCTGTCTGGGTGTGTAATTGATCTCTATCTATCTATCTATCGATCGATCGATCGATCGATCGATCGATAGATAGATATCGGTTCAATGCATCCTTAATTCATTTTCCCATGCTCTACCCATCTTGCCTCAGTCATGGTGGGAGGAGGTTAAGCTATGTACCCTTCACTGATATGGTTAAAAAAAAGGAAGTAGGGTCATAAGAACAGAAGTAGTGGGTGAGTGCTGTGCCACGCGGGGGAGAGAGAACTGCCTGCGAATCTGTGAGCAGGGAGAGCTGTTGCCCCGGGAAGCAGTCTGCGGGTGCCCGGCGGCAGCGTGGGAACTTTGTGGATGGCTGCTCACACCAGGTGTTCCATTGCCAGAGGGAATTACTGTGCAGAGGGGATTGGAGGAGCGGGAGCTCGTGAGGGTGAGCGGGACCTTCAAACACAGCCTACAGCCAGTGGCCGCGCTGTGGGCAGCGCGCCTAAGGGCTGCACGTGCAAGGATGTGCCCTTGTGCGCGTAGCCTTAGGCACAGGCCGAGGGGGGCAGGGGGCTGCTTGGAATCACTTCTGGGATCCAAGGTTGGCGCCCCTGCCTTGTTTCATCTGTTGATCTGCTTGACGGTTATAATCAGCGCGCTCAGTGTGAGTAGGAATCTTTTTGCCCTGCGGCATGTCTATGATGAAACGTGCAAGAACTGAGGGAGTTACGGGTGTGTTGCCAATATATAAGAGCCCTAAACAGAAGAAAATTGACTCCTGCTCTGACTAAGCTAGCGGCTGGTGTTGCTTCAACCTCCCCTTGTTTTTCCCCTCCGCTGTTAGGAGAGGGACCAAGGAAAGGTGAAAATATGGACCTATACATAAAAAGGGGATCCTGGCCATGGAACCTCACACCTCTTTGTCTAGTGCTCTGGGGGCTGCACTCCCGAAGTGGAGGAAAACAACCCCTCAGGATCTTAGGTGGCCCTAATAACCCATGTGGGGCGAAGCCAGATCATCATAGGGGGGAAGTTAGAACGCCCTGAGGCAGCCCCTGCACAGCCACCCTCACTCGTGTCCTCAAACACCCAATGTATATTCCGTGCTTGAGGGATGGGAGAAGCAGTGTGGACTCATGATGAACAAGGGGGAAGATACCCAAGGAACTTATGGGGGATGGGACAAGCGCAGCACTCCAGGACGGGAGAACGGGGAGGACCCAGACAACGAGAGGAGAGGCAAGTGACAGGATTCCCACTCTCCACAGCCCCCAGCAACCACTAAACCTAACCCCCTCTATCACACATGCACTCACCTTTCACTCACGCTTTCACTCTCTCCCATGCTTCCTAATCCACGCAGCACTTCAATGTTTAACCAAGGTATCCAAGGAGCAAGAGGGCCGGTCTCACAGCGAACTGATCTCTGGCAACGCTGTGCTGGATGCTCGCCCTCTTTATCTATGTGGCTCCACCCCGTTCTGAGTGCCATGGCTCCATTGGTGGCCCCACCCCTCTGTTGCTAGCCGGTGCCTGGAAGGTTCTACCTACCCCTGCAGGCACAGCGGGCTGCCCCTGTGCCTCTAACTTGTGTGGTTTACGCCGGGGGTATCCCTGCCCCTGATGCAATGCCCGCTGGGTGCCCCCCGTGCCACCACTGAATCATAGGCGGTAGCACATCCTGACATCTGCCTGACTCCAACTATAGTAGACTTTTACCAGCAGAACTGCATTTATCATCAACACCTAGTAACAGTGTGGTCAGAGCTGATGATCCCTTGCTCTCTCTAAACCCTGTACAAGCACCTGTTGTTCCTTCTGTTATGCCGTGTTTGGCAGACCATGTAATGCTCACTGCTACATCAATGTGATATTTATTTCAGCAGATTAATGTGGTATCTGCCGAGTTGGAACTTTATCTTCTTTGGTGCAAGCCTCAACATTTGGGGCAAACATGGAGACTGCTTCTGGTCATGTAGGTTCTTCCATGCCAGCTTCTAGATCTGGTGCGGGTGATCCAGCTATTATTGTGGAGGCAGGGATGAGGCTAGTCCAAGGGTGTAAAATGGGCAAGCAAGAAGTTGTCTGTGAGGGGGCTGGGGTGAACTCACTAGCAAGTCAGACTGCGTGTATGGATTTATCTAATTACACTAGGCTGTCTCTGAATGTTATATTTTCGGTCTTGCCTCTACCCTCAGGTCAACTGCCATTTTGGAATTCTAATCTTGACATCGCCGAACATCTCAGACTTCTGTTAAGGGTGTTAGTCACCCGGCATGATGTTATTTCTATTGAGCACCTCTGTGTAAGGAAGGACCGGTGGATCCTTAATGTCCTCTTTAACAAACAGGACTTGGTAGACTGTATTTTCCAACAAGTTGGAAGGCTGAAAGTCAAGAATGTTTTTGTGGCAAAAGGTTCTTGCCCAAAACATTTGGGTAAGGGGATCGGAGTAGGAGAGAGCAGCCCTACCTTGTAATACAGGTATATCCCAGTCAGTAGGGGCTGGGGAGGGGCAGAACTCATCTGTTGGTCCCATAAAACCCCCCACCAAACCTGTAGTTAACAACTTAATAAGTGTGGTGGGGGTTACTAATGTGAGAGGAGATTGTATTGATCTTAATGAGGTGACAATGGAGGTGGAGGTGGACCAGCACCTAAGTTCAAAAGACTCTGTTCCAGTAATTAAGAAACGGGGTGCCCTGGTAAACGCTAAAAATAACTCATCGTTGAGTGGACGGGTTGCACAACGTGAACCACTGCCGGCCGGCTCAAGGGTGCAAAGTGGCTTAGTGCCTGAGGAACAAAATTCCATTTTAGATCGAATGGAAGATATATACAGGCAGATAGGGAGACTCTCTAGGCTCCAGAAATGCCCTTTGGGTGGCATTCCTCTTGATTTCAATCAGAAAGGGAGTAGGTCTTTGAGCTTTTCTCAAACTACCAGAACTTGGAATAATACCCTAGTCTGTAGGGCTTCCCCGCAAGGACCGGTGGTAGCGGACTCGAGGGGCCTGGTTTTAGCAGAGGGTGTCACCACTCTCCCCTCCCTTACGGGAGTGGGAGAATTAGTGCCCCACTGCCCTCTGGGCAAACATGCTACTCAGGCAGGCAGACTTCTGGCCCCTTTATTGACTCCTAAGCGTAGGGATAGTATGGGGGCCGTTACCCCTTTTTTTGCCAAGGGTATCGCCCAACAATATCAAAGCTAGTGGGGCAGCAGTGGGGCGGGGGGCTGGCCATTATAGCAAATCTGTGCAGAATATCTCAGGTCTGGCCCAGAGGAATTTGGATATGAGCAAAGGGTCCCCTGGAGCAACCATTCCTGTAGAGGTAATATGTTAGCTCAGCATTTTGTGGTGGCCCCCCATGAGCGAAGGCAATTAGTCTGGGAAAGAGATGGTGATGAACCCTCTGATCCAGATGTTTTGTTTTCTATACAGATTAAGTGACTAACTGAGAATGAGGTGAGTACCTTGAGGATTTTAAGTTGGAATGTGGCAGACAGGAAAGAGCATTAACAGGGCATGGATTTTAAGTCCCTAGTCAAGTGTTGTGATATTCTCCTTTTGCAGGAAACATGGACTGACCAGGCTATTTCCTGCTCTGGCTTTGAGGTATATGTATCACAGGCAAGGTCCTTTAGGACTAAAGGGATACTTAGCGGAGGGTTAGCCCTCCTGCTTCGTAATTCGTTATTTGCAAAAGTAGATTTACTTGACTCATTTGAGTCCCAATTCGCGCTCTGGCACTGTTCCACGCACATGGGGAAGGCGATAATAGTGGCTAATGTGTATATACCCCCCTCTTCTTCATTTTACTATTCTACAGAGATTTGGCAGTTGATGGAGGAAGCCATTAGGAATGCATACTTAAGATTTCCTGAGGTTATGTTGATTGTGGGTGGGGACTTGAATACCCGAATAGGCAATCCAACAGCAGATGGAAGCATTCTGTGTCTAGATAATTTAATAATATTTGGTCCTCAAGGGATAGGATAACTTGTCCGAGGGCACCTCTTTTCCACCAGCTTCAAAATAAGCTGGATTTGGTTATTTTGAATGGGGTGCTGCCGGGAGACCAAGAGGGTGAGTTTACCTTTTTTTCAAAGGTTGGAGAAAGCGTGATCGATTATTTTCTAATACAAGATTGTTTCTTGTCGGATGCGCTTGATCTTAAAGTATTAGCATCTAGGCCCAAGGAAGTTATTTTTGTTACTTTACGCAGATGATACGGTGTTGCTATCTGTGTCACAGGTGAGCCTGAGGCGGAGTATGCAGAGGTTTGCCCAGTATTGTAGTCAAAAAAATCTGCGTATCAACTATGAGAAGACTACGGTCTTAATGACTGGTAGAGCAAATATCCATCATTGATGGATTATTGATAGTGAAGAAATTGAGAAGGAGCATTTGTTCAAATAATCAAAAAATAGACCTGGAGGGGGCAGATGAAATAAGCAAATAAGCAGCCTATACAGAAGTGAAGAATTTCCTAGGGAAACTTAAATCAACCAAAAGTCCCAAACCTCCAGCCAAAGACTCACCCTCCTGCTCTGATGCACTGCAGCAATGGAATTCTCCTGGCAGGAACTCCCCAGAACCGCCCCAAATAGCTTTCTGTAAATAATTTTGGGATTACCCAGATGTGCCCCGCAGGTGATCTTGAGGGCGGAATTGGATATGAAATCTATAAGGGTGCATGCCACGCTGGCCTCATTCAAATTTTGGTTTAAAGTGGTTGCGTTCCCTCCAGCACCTGGATCGCTATTATCGCTTATTGATGGCGAAAAGACCATAGAGCAGTGGTCCCAACTTATTGAAAAGGCCTTTTGTAGTTTGGGCCTGGCAAAAGATCACCTGGTGTCATTGGGGCGTAAGCGGGCTTATCTAGAAATCAAGAGGAGATGGTTGGACCAGGAGATCCAATTGGAAGCGGTGGCATTATTCTCCCAAGGAATAATCTGCGGATTATCCCGGATTATCATCTGCCCCGTTCAAACGGGGCCTCTCTTGAGTATCTTAATTGGTCTAATGACCAGCAGAGGAGCGTGATGCTGCTGCTGCAGTGTAACCTTTTCACCTCTGCGATGACTGAAGGGCGATATATGAGAACCCCAAAAGATCTTAGGGTGTGCCGGAGCTAAGAGGGGGTTGTGCCTGAAACAATTGCGTACATATTATTACACTGTCCTAGACAAAACGGGCTGAGGGAGAAATATTTGAGGTTTTTTTTTGCCGCAATGTCATGATTTTTGTTGGATGGCTCGAGGGTCCAATTATTGCTGAAAGGGGACGATTCTAGCCACTCTAGAGCAGTGGTGGCCTTTGGGGGTTGTGTGGCTGCAAAAAAAACAGAGGGTTGTGGTAGTGGTATCACCCCCTTATCCTCTTGGTAAGGGGGGCCTTTCAGGGGTCAAGCTCTGCCACGGTAAGCCCTGTAAAAGAGCAAGGCAACTTGCTATAGTAAATGGACTCTGTTTGGTAGCATTATGTGTTATGTTGGCCTAAGAGCTTGTTGTTGAGTTTATTTTTTTTGACTCGATGTTTTGTATTGACTGTTTGTATTCTGTGCTTTGTATTTTGTACCTTTTATATTGTGATGCGGTTATGGCGAGAGCCGACTGCAAATAAACAAATTATTATTACATAAATAGTGCCATAATGAGTCAGACCAATGGTCCATCAAGCCCAGCATCCTGTCCTCCAACAGTAGCCAATCTCAATCACATGGGAGAAGAACCAACAGTCACAATGGGCAATCCATTCCCCGTTGTTCACTCCCAGCTCCCAACAGTACGAAGTTCATCCTGTCATCTACTTGGTTAATAGCCATTAATGGACCTACTCTCTAAGAACTTATTCAATCCTTTTTTAAACCCAGCTATATACGGGCCCTTACAACATCCTCTGGCAACAAATTCCATAGGTTAATTATGTGTTGAGTGGAAAAGTACATCCTTTTATTTGTTTTAAATCTACCTGCAGCTAGTTTCATGAGTGTCCCCTAGTTCTAGTACTATCTGAGAGGGTAAACAACCATTCCCTATCTACTCGTTTCATGCCACTCAAGATTTTATAAACCTTTATCATGTCCCCTCCCCTCTCAGTCTTCTTTTATCTCCTTCTCACTGGCTTCCTTCGCTCTCATCTTTTCCCCTTAACTCCATCCAAAACTCTGCTGCCAGGGTCATCCACCTTGCCCATCGCTTCAACCACGTGTAGCCCCTCCTCTCCTCTCTTCACTGGCTCCCACTTCCTGAACAAATCCTGTACAAGCTCCTAGTCTTCACCTATAAAGTTCTTCACAACCTTGCTCCCCCCACCTCTCTGCGCTACTTTCCCTCCGTACTCCAGTCCGTGAACTCCACTCCTCCTCTGTTCCCTCTCTCGCCCTCCCATGCCTCCCCTGCTCCCCTAACCACCTTCGTCCCTTCTCCCTAGCTGCCCTCCATGCCTGGTACTCTCTCCCTGCCCACATCTGCCTTGTCCCCTCCCTTTGTACCTTCAAATCCCTCCTCAAGACCCACACCTTCCGCTCTGCCCTACCCGACTTCTCAGTCCCCTCACCTAACTCCTGCTGATATCCTGCATCCAGTACAATCTGTTACCTGAAGTCTGTGTACTCATATCCTCACCACATGGACCAATCAGCCATCATTCTTCATGTAACCAAGCCATAGGGATGTGTGAATGTGGTTCGGAAGTTCGGAGTTCAGAACAAACTCAGTCTGTTCGGACGACTGAACCCGAATCGACCAAACTCGAACTCGATCCGAACTCTGAAATGACCGAACAGTGTGGTCGGTTCAGATCGAGTTTGGATGAGTTTGGGCGGGAGAAACGCAACCCCTGCTTGACACCAGGTGTGTGTGTGTGTGTGTGTGTGTGTGTGTGTGTGTGTGTGTGTGAGCTGAGGAGCAGAGTTCAAGGCACCAGGGGTGGAGAGGCTTGGAGTAGCAGCCAGCCTGCCCAATCACCATCCCTTTTCTCCTCAGACCACTGGCTTCGCAGTCTGCTATTGGACATGGGGGACGGGGGGTAGACTGCACTGAGCGAATGGGACTTGCGTTAAGGCGGGCGCAGCAAGTAACAAACTCATTAACCTCCCCCCTTCCAACACCTTCTGAGCTAGCCACTGTTCCTGACAGGCATTTTCAGAAGACTCCTTCTCCCAGCAGTTTTTGTTCCTTCCTATTCCTAATCCATTGCCATCCTCCTCCTATTTCACCCATCCCACACCTTTACCTCCATGTTATCATTTATTTAGATTAGATTAGATAGATTTAGGTGTTATTTTTATTTTTTAGCCATCCCTGTGTTCTTTATCCCTACCTTCCATTGAATCGTCCCCACTTCCCTTTATATATTCCATCCTTGATTCCTTTCCCCTGTTTTTGGATTTATTTAGAGTAGGATTAGATTGATTTAGGTTTCATTTCAGTATTGTACCCCTCCCTGTTTTCTTTGTGTTTCCCCCCGATCCCTGTGTAATATTGTATAGATAGATAGATAGATAGATAGATAGATAGATGTAGGAGTTAGCTTAGTTATAGAGATAGAAAGAGATAGTGTTAGTGTGTAGTTATTCAGTTTTGATATTTTAGAGTGTGTTTGTAGCACTAGACCTTTGTAGATATAATATTTAGTTACATAGATTTTGAATAGTTAATACTATAGTTAGAGTTAGTGTAGATATATATAATATTAGATAAAAAGCTTGAATACATTTTAAAAATATATATATAAAATCTGTGTGTGCTGTGTATTCTTTGACTTGGAAGACATGGAGAAGGGATGTAGGAGATGCCGGTATGCTGCCTGTAAGGCGGGCAATGGGGCAAGTGGCAGAGGTGGTGGTAGAGGCTGTGCCAGAGGAGTGGGAGCATGCAGCCACAGCAGCCAGAGCCCATCACCACACCCCAAGCTTCACAGGCCTGATTTTGGGAGACAGGGTTCAGAGTCTCCCAACAGTGGCACTAGTCTGAGGGTGGTTCGGCGGTGCCTCCTGCCAGCGTCCGCCAGTGCCACACAGGCTACTGGAAGGCCTACAAGACATGAGACTCTGCTGCTGCTGGAGCACTGGCAGGTCCTTTGATTGTTTCTCCAGGGCCACCAAAGTCCCCTATTATTGAAGTGATCCCCAGCAGTCCAGGGCTGGTGGATCCCACCCTGGCTTCTAGAGACAGGGTGCTATCCCCAGGCAATGGCAGCAGGGAGAGGAGTAGCAGCAGCAGTTCTAGGGGGCACAGGGAGAAGAGTGGCACTAGCATGGTGGACAGTCAAGCCTCAGGGTTCCAGTGCTCCCCTTCATGGGACATCACAGTGATTGATCACTGTGAGGCAGAAGAAGATACTAGTGCCACAGAGGAGATGTCTGGAGCTGAGGCAATGGCTGTCCCTCCTCCCAGAGCTGTGTCATCACTGCCACCAAGTTCTTCCCCTCCCAGCAGCGCTGGCCGCAGTGTGTCACACGGTGTGGCCCAGAAGGCAGTGCTATATGCCCTCCGGAAGGATGCGCTAGTGGAGAGGGTCCGGCAGGCAGAGCGGGCTATGCAGCAGGACACCCTTGGGGATGGTGGGAGTGGGAGCAGCCACCCCTCTCAGCCAGGTGGGTCTATTCCTGCCCCCAGCCCTAGCACTGGCAGCAGCAGCAGTGCCAGCAGCACCTCTGTTGTCAGCAGCAGCAGAAGCAGCTCGGCTTACGTGCAGGGCACTCTGGGGAACATGGGGTCCCCTACAACAATATGGCAAGCAGCGTGGCTGAGGGCAGTGGTAGAGGTAGTTCCCAGGCAGAGCTGCGAGAGGGAGTATGATGGCGCCTCAGTAGCCGTGGAGACCAACCTGGAGGAGGAGCCATGCATCCATCCCAGCAGCGATCCCTTGGCCTACTGGGCTGGCAAGGCCAACATGTGGCAGGCCCTGTCCAAAGTGGCCAAGGTTATACTGTCCTGCCCACCAACGAGTGTCCCCAGTGAGTGGGTGTTCTCTATGGTGGGGGACATTTGCGCCCTGCACCACCTGAGACAGGGGGCCAAGTTGGTGGAGCAGTTGCTTTTCATCAAGGTGAACCTTCCACTTCTGGGATTCCCCGAGCTGCCCCTGGACAAGGATTGATGGTGCAGTGGCACACGCCATCCCATGCCAGGGGCAGTCTTGGGATGGGGCTCCTCCTTCTCAATCTGGGCTACTGCTGCTGTGCTGCTGAGGTGCTGTCCCTCCCTCCCAATGCCTGGCACCCATCCTGCCCCCCCCCACCCTCTCTCTCTCTCTGTCATACTAGACAGCCTCGACTGGCTTATCTGACTGACCACATGATGCAGGGTGGCATTGGGAAACAAACTGTAAGCCTGCCAGTTGGCCTCTGGCTAGACAATCTCGGCCTGCCAATCTGACTGGCTCTCTCTCTTGTGCGCACGCTGCACAGTCTTCGCCAGCCTATCTGAGTGCCCTGCCAAGGTCCCAGTCTGCCTTCCCTACTGCCTCTCATGCCACGCTGCCTGTCCACCCACCCAGGTTGCCTAGCTCAAAGCCTGCCTCAACCCTCCAGCCTTCCTCTCATGCCATGCTGCCTGTCTGCGCATCCAGGTTGCTGCCAAGCTCAAAGCCTGCCTCAGCCCACCTTCCTGCCTCTCATGACAAGTTGCCTGTCTTCCTGCCCAGGTTACAGCCAAGCCAAAAACCTGCCCCATCCCTCCAGCCTGCCTCTCATGCCATGCTGCCTGTCTGCCTGCCCAGGTTGCTGCCAAGCTCAAAGCCTGCCCCAATTCGCCTGCCCACCTCTCATGCCACGCTGCCTGCCTGCCCACCTAGGTTGCTGACAAGAGAGAGAGAGAGCGAGAGAGAGAGAGAGAGAGAGAGAGAGAGAGAGAGAGAGAGAAAGTCTCGCTACTGCTAGAAGCAGAGACAGACATGATCCCACCCATGCTGTCACCTGCACCATATGGCCAGAGAGAGAGAGAGGGAGGGAGAGAGAGGCTCCCCGCTAGAACGAGAGAGATGGGGGTGGAGAGGGTTAGGTGTATCCAGCTCAAGATGCCACCTGCCAGTACCAGGAAGAGATCTCATCTGTGCTCATGCCCGATGCCAACATCCAGCAACAAACCTACCAGAATGAGATAGAATATAACACAACATATTATATGTGCCTGCCTGTTTTGTGTGCATTTCTATACCTGCTACCACCTATCGCACAATTGAATGAAGTGTGCCCAATGAAGCACTAATTCTAGGGACATCATTCAACTCCCATAGGCTGTCATTCCACTGTACCTGAAGCAGTCAGCCATGCCATTCCCATGAACCATCATCGAGATTCTGGGACCATCATTCTGGTCACTGGTGGCTGTCATTCCATTCCACTGCATCCAGAAGCAATCACTCCAGTCCTAAGATCCATCATCTGGGTGCTGCCGCTGCTTGTACATGACTAGCCACTGGCCAGCAGACACTGGTGCCCGCCTGCCCGCCAGTCTGCTCCCTCACCAGCCTACTCATCCGCACCCACCCACGGATGCCTGCTGAAGCTGTTTAAACAGCCCCTCTGCCCAGCACCCACCACCTGCTGCCTGGCTGCCAAACAGCCTCTCTCTCTTTCTCTCTGGCACACCCACATAGACACAAGTCCTGCCCCTCCTGGGGACTGTCTGCAAGTTTATTTATTTATTTATTTGTTTATTTATTTATTTATTTATTTTATTTATATTTATTTCATCTATTTATATCCTGCCCCTCCTGAAAACAGCTCGGGGTGGCTAAAAAATTTAAAACATAAAAATACAATCGAATAAAATTTAAAACAATCATAATAACATTAAAACATGGCTAGGCACACAATAAAACAATAAATAAGGGTGGAGGGGGATTTTTAAAAGTCCTAACCCCCCTCCCTGCTGCTGGCACAGTTGAGACCCTGATGCTGGCACATCTTTGGGTTAATACCTACACTACATATGGTGCTGTTGGTAAGGATCGACAATCTGTATAAGATTCTGCCACCTGCCAGAACATCAGCACAGAGGGATAAAAGATTGGGAAGGTCAAACAAAGCTCGTAACAACAAATATAACTTTTATTAACACTTTTTAAACAACAACAATAACAACATTATAAAACCAAAAATTAATATATATAAAAAGAAAGGAAACTTAAGGGGTCTACTTTTGGAGCCTGTCCCCTGGAACTTGGGGGAAAGGCAAAAGGGGTGCATGGGACCTAGCGGTGGGCACCGCATGCTCTTGCATTTGGTACCCATTCTGGAGGGCAAAGTCCCTGCCACAACTGCCTGCCACCTGGAGACCAACTGGTGGTAGAGTTCCAGGTTGGCGATCTCGGTGCAGACGTACTGGGAATATGTCTGCATCTTCTGTTCCCATACCTCAAACTCCTGGAACCATTCCAACACCCGGTTCTACATCATCAGGGCTTGCAGCCATAGCCCGTCCATAAAGTCCCGGGTTTCCTTCTCCATTTGGGACTGAAAAGCCCTTGCAGCTTCCGACTCCTGGGGGGACTCCTCAGCAGCACTGGAGGAGGGGGAAGGGCTGTCCTGGTGGCAGCACTTTTGCCATGCCTTCCCCCTCTTCTTCCGGCACTGCTGCTCAATGCCAGAGTCCTGCCGTGCCACCATCAGCTGGTGCATGTTTTAAGTGTGGGATATCAGTCCCGATGTGGTCCCCTGCGAACTCTGCTTTATTTTTTTTGTGCAGATCTAAAGAACATAAAAAGATAGGAACATAAGAAGTGCCACACTGTGTCAGACCAATGGTCTGTCAAGCCCTGCCTGCATTCTGACTCCACAAGTGGGAGGGTGGCCAATCTCTCTCTGCGAGGGACAGCTCATAGGGCAATCCTAACAGGTCATAGGACAATCCATTCCCTGCTGTTCCAGCCCCCGTGCCTTACCATGCAGCTGGCATATCTGGTGCCTTTCAGCTTGTCATACCACTGCCAGACAACTGACCTCGTGCACTTTCTGGCAGTGGCAACCTCTGCCTTGATGGGGTTCTGGGGGCCCGGGCACCAGCGGCGGGGGCGGCATCATCACCCTCTTTGAAACAGGAACATATAAATATTAACAACACCTAAAGAATATCATGCATTTATGATGATGCCTCTAGTCCTCCCTCCTTGGGGTGCTAGAAGATGCTAGTAGGGATGGGCGAACAGATCGCGGTTCAGGTTTGGCCGTTCGGTTCGGCTGCGTTCGGTTCCGCCGTTCGGTTCCACCATTCGGTTTGTTCACTGGGTTTGGGTTCAGCCATTCAGGAAATATTTTTATATGGGGTTTTTTGGGGGGGGGGGGTCATATGGTTTTTTTGTTCTTTATTTGGTTTTATTTGTTTTTTTTGTTTTTATATGGTTTTTTTAATTTAATTTTTTTATCTAATAATATATATATCTATCTACACTAAATCTAACTAGGGATGGGTGAACAGATCGTAGTTCGGGTTTGGCCATTTGGTTCGGCTGCGTTCGTTTCGTTCGTTCGTTTCGCCCGTTCGGTTCGGCTGTGTTCAGTTCATCAGTTTGGATGTTCAGTCATTCGGTGGTTCATATCGAATGCTGAGTTCAGATTCAGTATTAGGTTAAGTAGGGATCGGTTCGGTCTTTAGTTCAGTGCAATCGGGAACTGAAAATGACATTTGGTTTTTGAAATAAAAGGAAAAAACTAAAACTCATATATCTGGCCATAACATTTTTGTTTCTTATTACTTTTTGATGAAATTTAGGAAGATTGTACCCCCACTGAAGGGCAGCAATTGTGTCAAAATTTGGAGCTATTAGATAAAGAAAACCGATTTCAGAAGCAATTGAATATTGTGATTTTAAGAAAACCTCCATACACATTCATGGCTACAACTTATTTAGCTTGCATCCAATGTTTATGAAACTTGTGCATATTACATCTCTTCATATGCTTAATATTTCTGCCAATTTTAGGAAAGAGTGGATAAAGGGTCCCAAGGATATAAGACATTAACCTGAAAATACATTTCCAGCTGTTACATTTTGATATTCCATTCTGTTTACAGGATATTTGACAGGAATGTATCAAATACCTTTTCTGCCATTTCAGCAAATGTACAGGAGATTTTGATAAAGGGACCCAATTATATAAGCAAT
>QEPC01003520.1:1533805-1544950 GCA_003113815.1 Sphenodon punctatus | reverse complement strand
TTGCCCTTCTCTGTACCTTTTCTAGTTTAGCTATGTCTTTTTTGAGATGTGACCAGAACTGCACACAATATTCCAAGTGCGGTCACACCATTGATTTGTAAAGAGGCATTATGACATCCTCAGTTTTATTCTTTATCCCTTTGTGAATAACTCCTAACATTCTGTTCGTTTTTTTGACTGCTGCTGCACACTGGGCTGAGGATTTCAGTGCATTGTCCACAATCACTCCCAGGTCCTTTTCCTGAGTGGTAACTCCTAGCTTAGTACCCAGCACTGTGTACTCATAGTTTGGGTTATTTTTCCCTATGTGCATCACTTTGCACTTGTCCACATTAAATCTCATCTGCCATTTAGATGCCCAGGCACCCAGTCTCATAAGATCCTGTTGCAGTTCTTCACAGTCTGCTTGTGTTTTAACTACCTTGAATAACTTGGTGTCATCTGAAAATTTGATCACCTCACTCTTAACACCCTTTTCCAGATCATTAATGAATACATTGAACAGCACTGGTCCCAATACAGATCCCAGGGGCACACCACTTTTTACATCTCTCCATTGTGAAAACTGACCATTCAGTCCTACTCTTTGCTTCCTATCCTTTAACCAGTGACCGATCCATAGTAAGACACTACCTCCTATCCCATGGCTTTTTAATTTTCTCAAGAGTCTCTCATGAGGGACCTTATCAAATGCTTTCTGGAAATCCAGGTACACTATATCTACTGGGTCTCCCTTGTCCATATACTTATTTACACCCTCAAAGAATTCCAACAGATTAGTGAGGCATGACTTACCTTTGCTAAATCCATGTTGACTCTTCCCCATTAAGCCATGTTTATCAACATCCCCAGCGATTCTGTTCTTATTGATAGTTTCCACCATTTTGTCCATCACAGACGTCAAACTTACTGGTCTATAGTTTCCAGGATCACCTCTGAATCCCTTTTTAAATATTGGGGTTACATTTGCCACCTTCCAGTCCTCTGGTACGGTGGCAGATGTTAGCGATAGGTTGCAAATTACTAACAGTAGGTCTGCAATTTCATATTTGAGTTCCTTCATAACTCTGGGGTGAATACCATCTGGTCCTAGTGATTTGTTAGTATTTAGTTTGTCAATTTGCTCTAGAACCTCCTCCAGAGTCACGTTGATTTGTGACAGCTCTTCCAATTCATCACATACAAAGTAGTGAAGACCGAAGCAAGGAACTCAGTCAGCTTCTATGAATTGCCCTTTTCCTCCCTAAGCACCCCTTTCAGCCCCATGTCATCTAACAGCCCAACTGACTCTCTAGCAGGCTTCCTCCTTCTGATGTACTTGAAAAAGTTTTTATTATTAGTTTTAGCATCTTTAGCAAGATACTCCTCAAATTCCTTTTTGGCCTGCCTTATTAACTTTTTACATCTACTTTGACAACGCTTATGCTCTTCCTATTTACCTCATTGGGACTCTCTTTCCATTATTTAAAGGATCCCCTTTTGGCTCCAATAGGCTTCACCTCATCATGTAGCCTCACAGGCAGACATTTGGTCCTCTTCCCACCTTTTGTAAATTTGTGGAATACATTTAATCTGAGCTTTCAAGATGGTGTTTTTAAATAGTCTCCATGCTGCCTGTAGACATTTAATTCTTGCAAGTGCTCCTTTAAGTTTCCCCCTAACTAGTTTCCTCATTTTTAGATAGTTCCCCTTTCTAAAGTTATATCTTACCACAGTGGCCCCTGAACTGATTGCCAATTTCTAATATCCTGTGAAATGGTGTTGCGCTCATTCTCCTCTAGGCTTGTCAAGGGATGCGAAACCGCAGGTCACTAATACTGGCAACTCTTATGGTGGTGCCTTACTCCTCTCCTGTTTTCTAAGTTTCCCTTACTTTTATCCCTTGCACTGGAATTCCCCAAGTTGCAACAAGGAAACTTATCAAACATCCCAACTTACAGTTTATAGGGGTGAAGTTATTGCAAGGAAGGTGAAACCGCCCCACGCCGGATACATGATTACAGCTTGGTCTTGCACATCTAAAGACCACCTTCTTCCCTAAGGCATCCTCTTGCAAGTTCTATCAGTGTGCCAAGTCTGCATGGCAAGGTCATGTAAAGGGACATTCTTGGTGGCTGCTCCACAGCTTTGGAACTCCCTTCCTTTGAAGGTTTGACAAATCTAAACCTGAGCATTTTTTGCTAGGCAAAACTGTGCTTGATGGAAAAATTCCTTCGTGGCTCCAAATACAAGGTGAACAGCTAAGCCTACAGTGCCAGTCTAAGAGGGGTGGGTAGATGCTTTCCAGATCCGAGTGACCAACTGGCCAGCCTGATATGTGCCACCTGCTGCAGCAACATGATGGGAAGTAGCCAAGTTCCATGTGGGATCCCAAGGACCAATACTTTGCTCCAGCCCATTCCGCCCCCCTCCCCCTGTATGCTCCCTTACTGTCACGGGGAAGGGGGGAAGTAAAGGGAGGGAGGAGATGGGGTTACTGGGGTTTCCAGGAAACGAAGGGCGATGTCTCTCTGCACAACTCTTGAGGTAAGGTGATTCCCTCAGGATCTCGTGTGGGCGTTCCTTCCCTGGCGGGAGGCAGCCCGAGTCATCACAGGGAGAGAGAGAGACACCAATTGCCCACAGAGGAGGAAGGAGAGGGTAAGAGCATCCACACACTCACCTAGCGCGGGGTCCACGGGAGGGGGAAGGGGACTGTGAAGGGGGTGCGTGGGGGGGGGGAGATTTGGGGAAATGGCAAACCAGGGGAGGGGGAAGGTGGAGGAGGCCCAGGAACAGGAAGGGTGAGAAGTGGTCGGGAAACCAAAGGGAAGGGAAAGGGCTTTCTCTCGGGGGGGGGGGGTGCAGGAGGAGGAAGGGAAAGAGGTACAAGGAAGTAGTGCAGCGGGGCTAGGGTAACTCACAACAACTTTCCAAACCAAGGATAATTAGACACAGAAAAGGAAAAGATACACTCACCTCAAACACACCCTCAGTCACACTCCAAACACTCACACTCGCACTCCAGGAATTCAGGAAGGGTCAGGGATCAAGGTGTTTCCTCTGGGGCAAGGAAACAAGTCAAGGAATCAGAGCAAGAGGAAATCAACAAGGTAATCAGGATAGGGGCCAGCTTCTCTCAAAGATTACCGGTGGGTAACCTGCATCCCGCCGGCTGCTTATATCCCTTTGCTGCCCTGCCCACAGCTGTGCTGAATGAGCGCCGCCCCCTGGTGTTGCTCCGCCTCCGCCAGGTGTGCCCTGCACCTAGGCGGGGCCCTGTGGAGTCCTCTGGGGGGTGGGGTTTGCCTCTGCCTTGTCAGCTCCTTTTTCCCACCACTTGATGGCTGCGGGGAAACTCCTCCCCGCCTACCCCTGATTGGAGCGCTCCCATATGGTCCGCCACGCCGCACTAGTGCCTGCGGGTGCGGCATGACATTTACCCTGTGGTCAGCCCTGTGCCACAGTTCACAGCTGGCCAATGCCCCTGCATGCATTCATCCTCCCAAGGTGGGTGGGGGAAAGTAATATTTTAGGGAGTGGGGGGGCATTTCCATTCTGAACACTTTACAATCAGTTATACTAGATTTTCAAGAACCTGCCAACCCTGTCCAGATTTTGACTAGCCCTTTTCATTTTGTTTGCAACTGAGTGTTTATCTGAGTGCCAAGTGTCATTCCAATTAAGTATACATTCATTTATTTCTCATTTACATGTTACTCAGTAAAAATAAGATAACTGGAATCTTACTGTAGTATATTTAATACCACTTTCTGGACTAAGATTTCCTGGGCCTGGGTATGATCATGGTGGGGATGAGGGTGGGGCAGCCACTCCAATGTCTGTTGAGCTCCCTGCCCTACCTGGGGCACGCAGGGAGCAGGACGGCTCTCTGTTTGCAGGCATGACACATGTTTGTTCAGTTCCCAACCCATGGAGATGTGGCTACTGTTTCCTGCCCTGGCCCAGGGTGCAGCCGCACCACCTGCACATCTGTTTTTACCCAGTGTAATTTAACAATTCCTGTATTACTGTGGGAAAAAAATATGAAATACGTACTTTAATATGGACTTGTGTGTTCTTATGCAACTGCCAATTCTTTTCCTAATTTTCTAGAATGGTGCCATCTTTTCAATCAGTCCACATCATTTAAAGCATCTTATGCAGCACTGAAATATTTTGCTGTCTTTATGAGCAAAAAAACAAACAAACAAAAAACCACCCTAGAAGTAATCCTTATATTTTTAAGGAAATTTTGTCTCAAAAACTGATAGTAGATAACCATTTCTCTTCCCATTTGCTGGCAATCTCAGAACCCAGATGCTAAGCACCGGAAAATATTTCTTCCAACAGCAGCATCTGGCACTTTGGCAGACTCCATAAGCAATTTTGTTTTACAGCTTTACAACTGCTTCTGGGTCTATTACATGGTTAATCTGATGGGCTGTCTGCTCTGACTTGTCCTCCCGGATGCCATATGCCAGCAGCTAGAAATGCAATGAACTGTTGGCCCATTAGACTTGCAATAAGGAGCCAACCTAAAAAAAAGTCTGCTGAAAATTGTGCACTTTACTACTGTCCACCAATTAGGCTCACAATGATGAGTGACCTGCCTTAAAATAGTGCCAGCAATCTGCCAAGAAAATATCAAACAGTGCTGAATGCCAGAACTGGTAGAGACACTCTAAAATGCTCAGTTGTGACATCATTGATTCCTTATTTACTTCTGAAATTGATTTCTCCTCTACATATATATGTAAAGACAGAGAAGCAGACAGATTAGAGCAAGAGTGAAACACATGTACCAAGAGAATGTTTAAAGTTCCTACTGTTATTGGCTTTTAGAGTGATTGTGACTAGATCAGTTGGGAAGTGTAATAGAGGAAGAATTTTGCTGAAATACCAAAATAGTGCTTTAAATTAGAATTACAGATTTTGAGGGCTCAAATAGAACCAAAGCATCCTTGATTTGCTTTATTTTCTGCAGTGCTCAACACCCAGGGTGTAAACCAGGGGTGGGCAACCTTTTTTGTCCCGGGGGTCACATTGAATATTAGTAAAATATTAGTAAAATATTAGTAAAAGCTCCGAGGGCCACATAGATGTTGGAGGCAAGGTTACTTAACAGGTGTATTCAAAAAAGGAGGGCCTAGATCATGGATCTGGGCCATGGATCTATCCCTAGTATTGTGTGCATGCCCTCCTCTCTGCTCCATTATCCTCAGCTCAGTTATCGAGTGTTTGGGGGTAGAGACAGGATCCAGGGGCCAGATCCAGGCACTGGAAAGGGGCCACATAAAAACTTGCCGAGAGCTTCATTTGGCCCCCAGGCCTGAAGTTCCCCACCCCTGGTGTAAACAGACAGACAGCAGCCTTGGGGGTTCTCACAGATGCTCCTATCACTGATGGGTTTACTGAGCCATTGAGATGCATCTGCCAGATGTACAACCAAAAGCAGGCTGGGGCAGCTCTGAGGCAGCCAAGCATGGTGTGCTCCACAAGATCCTGGAGCGCACCATGCAGAGTAGACCAGACCTGCCAGACCTGGGACAGAGGCCAAATGTGGTGCTGCTGCCCATCTATTGGGGTGGGGGATGACCCACAGTGTATCTCCACACCCATCCATCCATTGCTGCATTCAGCATCATGAACTTGCAGGTGAGTGCCTACAACTCTGTGCTGCGCGTGTGGACCATGCCCCAGGGGCAATGCCAGTCCATCTGATGTGGCCCTGGACATAGCTGGTAACTGACGGCTGTGTGGGTGGGCCCTCAGAGTAGCTCTGGGCTCTGGCAGGCTCCCCATCTTTCTGAAAACACCCCCAGAGCTGCAGTAAAAAAATCAATAAAATTGTGCCTGCTCAATGATATTGAAGCAAAAAAAATGACACTTTTCAGTTCTGTGGGTAGGGGATGGTACAATAATAATGTCAAATATGTGTTTAAGAAGAAGTAAAACCTACTTTATATTTGTGACCTCACCTTCTTTTCTACAGAATCCAAAATGGCTTTGTACTTTGCCTACACTAAAGTAATCATTGTCAATCAAATGGAGAAGTAACTATCAGGACAAGAGTGAACTCATCTTAATTCACTCACATACTATGTTAAGTGAAATCTTGGGAGGAGCCTGGAAGTGTAGGAGACTTTCCAAAACAATAGTAGTAGTAGTTGTAATAGTAGTAGTTATGCCACCAAGGTACCTGGTGTTGTAAAATCATTCTTAAGAGTCAGATCCCTGCTCCAACAGGCTTACAATAGGACTGAACTGAATAGTGGACATTTTATTCCTGAGTATTTTCAAGTTTCCAAGGACCGGCTCTGAGT
Organism: Sphenodon punctatus; assembly: GCA_003113815.1. Taxonomy (NCBI): domain Eukaryota; kingdom Metazoa; phylum Chordata; class Lepidosauria; order Sphenodontia; family Sphenodontidae; genus Sphenodon; species Sphenodon punctatus. Next base: position 1,538,645 of record QEPC01003520.1, on the reverse strand, counting down.
ACTCGGCCTCAATACTCAGTAAAATATTCAGTAAAATAAAAACGAGTACCGAGTATTTTCTAAGTACCAAATAACCTTATAGATGGGCAGGAAAAAACCCGTATGTTGCTAATTCAAGGATTTTCTGAGTACTGTGTACCAAGCCAATTCCTCAGTTACTCGGTAAAACCAAGTCGAATACTGAGATACTCAGTTAAAACCGAGTAATTTCAAATACTGAGTTTTAGCACTAGTTTACAATTTAGGAAAGACAAGGGAGGGGAGACAAGAGAGAAGGGAAGAGTAGGAGTGATAGAGATACATTCATGAAATTGTGAGTTACAGGTGCACATGATCAGCTTAGTTACAGGAAAGAGGAGGACCCTGGGTGAAGACTGGAATCATCAGGGATGATTCAGTTTTCATTTACAGGTAAAAAAACATGGTGCAGGCCTGTGTTAGCCTGCTGTGGCCCGCTGTGGCCCAGGACTCACCCACACATGTGCTCCTGCACTGCCAGATGTTTGCTCAGGACTGTGCCAGGGCGAGTAGGCAGCTGACCCTGGCTGCGTCCTCACGAAAATTTCCCAGATGCAGCCCAGGCCATGTTTGTTTGGCCCCGCCATCCCTTCTTGTGACAGGGGTGGGACCGTCCACCCACAAGTTTGTTGAGCTCCCCCGGACTATAGGATTGTAGATTTTTGTATACCAAATGCCCTTGGGATTTTGTTTTTTAATAATATTTTAATAATATTTTGTAATATTTGTAATATTTGTAATATTTTTGTAATATTTTTGAAGATTTTTATTCAGCTGCAGGCAGCTAACTATATACCCTTCTTTGTTATTATGACTGTGGTTGTTTGATGATTGTCTATCTTCCATAGAGCCAAGTACATTTGGGTAAAAGAATTTTGAAGCCCCGAAAAAGTTATTTCAAAAAGTGTTGGCAAGTCGGCGACTACTATCACTGCAGAATTATCAGCTTGGACTCTTTAGGTGATTACTATCACTGGACTTTTTCTCTTTTTCTTTATGTATTGGGATAATGCTTTTCTTTACGTGCATCTGTTTTTGAGTGCACCAATCATTGGGCTCCATTAAAACTTGCATCTTTACAACAAATAGCTATTCTCTAGCCACCAAACAAAATTCACTTTCTCTCGGAAGGCTACCCAATGAGTCCTTTCCTCACTGTATCACCTGGGGACAGGCTGCCCAATGACTTTTTCCTACATTATACCATCCAGGAAGGACTGCCAACATCACATGCCTGCCAACATCAATACATGAAAGAATGTATGATCGCAGGACTCTGGGTGTCTCCACACGAGCGCTGTGGGACCAATTCATGCATGACCCCATGGCAGGTAATTGCTGCTGCCACACACTGCACGGCAAATGCAGCGAACTGGCCACATGGTGCAGGATCATGCCCACTGCCCACTTCACTGTTGGGGGGTGGAGGAGAATGTGTGCACCTCCCACACCCTCCAGCTTATGGGGAAGGGGAACCTGGGAAGAGACCACACCCTCTTCCCTGGTCCCTCTCCCCCTGATCAGCTGTCAACTGGGTGGATCAGGGGAGAAGGGACCATGGGAAGAGGGCAGGCTCCCCTCTTTCCTTGATACCCCCAACAAACAGCTGATGAGGGAAGGAGGAGCCCAGAGGAGAGCCCACCTGCACCTGTTCCTTTTGCCCCTCCATCACCTGTTTGTCAGGTGTGGGGAGAGGGGTGCATGCATGCTCCTCCCGGCTCTCCCTACTACTGATCTGCCTGGCTGCTGAGAACCCGCCTTGGCTGTGACATGGCCACGTGCAACGGGCACTAGTGCCCATTGATCAAGGCCCCACAGAGTTGCACCACATGTGGCAGGGCAAGGACACCCCATCACACAGGTTGCCCCACCCTGGGCAGCTTTACCCCATGTGGGGTAAGGCTACTCTGCGACACATTCTCAGAATTTTTGCGAGGATGCATTGTGTAATGAGCAGCTGTTTGCCAGCTGGGTGCCACTGCCCACAGAAGCCACTACATCACGTGGCTCCTGTGCCCATGGAGAGGTAAGGTTACCCAAGGCATTAGGGGTGGGACGTGGGCAAAATTTCAGTTCTTGTTTTTTGCTGGTTTCAGTTCTCTGTCTATTGGTTCTCCTATCAGTCCTTGGTTCTCTCAGTATCGGATTTAACATTGCGGTTTTCCCCATGGGGAAAAATCTGATAAAAAAGCCAATGCAAAATATCCGATACTGAGAAAGAACCGAAATATCAGATTAATTCAATATAGACATTATCGGATACTCTTGGTTCTTTCTGAACCTAAAAGTCCCATCCCTACAAGGCTTAGTAGCCTCTCCTCCCTGTCTCATCTAGAGAAACTCTTTGTTGAAACCCTCATCGTGACAACCGTAGTGATGTGGGTATACAGAAGGGAAAGGGTGCATTCTTTGGATTTTGCATCAAGTATTCAGGTCCACACAACTTTTCCCCCTCATCTTTGGAGATGCCAAAAATCCTCAACAGGAATAAATAGAACACATGCATAATCTTTTCACATTTCTTTCAGGTGTGTATTTTGCCAGGCAGAGATTCACACAGCTGCATGATACATTCATTTGGCATCTTGAAGTTATTCATAAAATAAAATCATCAAGTGGATACTATTCAGATGCATCACCAGTCAGTATGAGAATGCTTCACATTTATGAGACAGAAATGGCACTGCATAGCAATATTAACATATTTCTAAAGGGATTTGCAAAAAATGTTCAAAAGTCATGTAAATTATGACTTTCATGACACCTCTGTCTTAATCCTATTAAACCTTTCATTATTGCAAAGCAATAATTCTGAAGACGATGTGGGTTTGTTTTTTTTACCTTTGTCTTGTATTTCATGCCAATAAGTTTTGAACAGTGAGTGTAATCTAATTGGGTATATTTTGATAGTTTCCTGGAACTGTTTCTCCTTGAATCTTCCCAGTCAAGTATATGTGCACAGCATCAAGTCTCTGCAGATAAGTAGAGTTTAATAAGTCTTAGTTATTTTTGGATTAAGGTTTTCCTCTCCTAGGTCTGTTCTAATATATAAAATTATCAAGAAACCAAGTACAGCTGGCAAGAAAAAGAACTAACTTGACTTGCAATTAGTTCAAGAAACTGAAAATATTCCAAACTTTGGCACAATGCATCTTAGAAGACAAAGTTTAATTACACAGATTTCTAGAGGTTGAATGCTGATCACTACAGGTCAAATTCATTCTAGTGGATAAGACATACAAAAGGCTGTGCATCACTTCCCTCTCAATTTTGAGTGCCTAATTAAGATTTAGGACCTGATCTATAGTTTACTGACGTCAGTAGCATTACTATAAAATGAACTAGCAACAGGTTTAAAAAACCCAAAAGGAAACACATTTTCACATAACAGACAATTAACCTATGGTACTCATTGCTAGAGGATTCTGTGAAGGCCAAATAGTATAACTAGGTTAAGATAAGATGGGATACGTTCTTATAGGATGGGTCCATAAATAGCAATTAGTCAAGTTGGTTACTGGGAGTGAATATTGGGGAATGGATCGCTCCATTGACCCCACATCACAGAAAGAGGCAATGGACACAAGTATTGGGTGTAAGGTCACAACTCTTTATTAACAAACAGAATTACTAATTCTGGGGAAACTAATGATAAACCTTCCACCCCCTTTTCTGGTCAAGTGCTTTCATAAATCCAGGGTTGGAGGTCAAGCCGTGGGTTGTAAATCCCCTAAGCGGCAAGCCCTCACCTCACCTCTTATGAAGGTGCTTCCAATTTTCTATTTTTGTGTCAGCCATAATTGTTTTAACCTATTCCTTTCCACTGAACAACTGAGTTGCATGAACTGATCTTGAATAGGGCTAGAACATGCCCGACAGTTGCACAGACTCCAAGTGGCAGATGATGGCACTGTAAGGAAGTGGGGGGTGGGGGTGGAGACCATCACACCAAGCCAGTCTGTGCCAAAGGGGGAAAATTCCTTCCCGGGCCTTCAGTTAGATGCAACCAGTTATGCCTACATTGCCAGTCCAAAGGTGTTGGCTCCTGCGCCCTGGTTATGAGGCACCTCCCCCATTTTCTCCCTTATTTTCTGGGGGCATGGCCACATAGCAGCAGCCTGCCTGCCAGAAATCCCTGAATCGGGCAATGGCCCAATCTATTTGAATTCCCTTTCCTGGGAGCTAACACCTTGTTGACCAAGCAGCCAGGCCACCCACAAAACCCCCAAAGGTCTGCTGCCTCTTTCCTCTCAGGCAAGCAGGGACAAGGCCATTCCCCTCCCTCTCACTGAGGGTTTGGGGGAATGGAAATTTCTCACTTGTTTGTGTATGTCTCTAAAGCAACTGAAGCTGGCAATTTTCAAAGACAGGCTACTGGGCTAATTGGATCACAAGTCCGACCAGTATAGTAATTATATTCTCTCTCTAGTGCATAGCTATACTACTTCTGGTCCTCTGAACAGATTTGGCTTTCTTACTGAATGTGAGAGATGAACAAAAGTTGACAGCAAAGGATTTGGTACAGTGTAACCTCTTATATCCAGATTTTCCATCTCTCTCTCTCTCTCTCTCTCTCTCTCTCTCTCTATCTATCTATCTATCTATCTCGATATAAGAGGTTACACTGTACCAAATCACAGATAGATAGATAGATAGATAGATAGATCACCGAGACGGTGTTGGTGGCCTTGGTAGACGACCTCCGCCGGGAGATGGACGCAGGATGTTCAACATTTCTCATCCTGCTAGATCTCTCGGCCGCTTTTGATACCGTGGACCATGGGCTGCTGCTGAGGCGACTGCGTGACCTGGGGGGTCTGGG
>QEPC01003520.1:1522563-1533705 GCA_003113815.1 Sphenodon punctatus | reverse complement strand
GGCTCCTGCGGTCTGCCGGGGGTGCCTTCCTGGAGGTCCCCCGTGTTAAGCGGGGGGCCACGATGGAGAGGGCATTCTCGGTAGTGGGACCGCGGCTGTGGAACTCCCTTCCGGAGGAAGCTCGCCTGGCCCCTAGCCTACTAATATTCCAGTGAAACTGTAAGACCTGGCTGTTCGCCCAGGCCTTTGGGAGGGAGGGCGAGTAGGGTGGGGTTTTAATTCCCCCACCTAATTTTGGTTTTAGTCTGCCCTGTATTAATTATTTTTATAATATTTATGGTTGTTTAAATTGTTTTAATTGTGTTTTATGGAGATTTGTTGGAAGCCGCCCCCAGCTGCATGGCAGGAGGGGCGGGGTAAATTTTTTATAAATAAACAATAAAATAAATAAATAATAGATAGATAGATATGGAAAATCTGGATATAAGAGGTTACACTGTACCAAATCCTTTGCTGTCAACTTTTGTTCATCTCTCACATTCAGTAAGAAAGCCAAATCTGTTCAGAGGACCAGAAGTAGTATAGCTATGCACTAGAGAGAGAATATAATTACTATACTGGTCGGACTTGTGATCCAATTAGCCCAGTAGCCTGTCTTTGAAAATTGCCAGCTTCAGTTGCTTTAGGGATAGATAGATAGATAGATAGATAGATAGATAGATAGATAGATAGATAGATAGATATAACAGACACACTTTATGTACCCCAGTGGCAGGGTGTTGTGGGTGAGTTCTTGCAGGGCTATGACAATAGCTAGTCAAAACCCTAAGAAAGGTGTTTCCAGTTAGAAAGAGCCACTCAGGTGTGTAGCAGGGTGGAAGGAGTAGTAGTTCTAAGGACTTTTATTAGCTGTTCTAAGAACTTCTATGAACATTTACAAATCTTATCCTTGCTGTTAATATATTTTTAACAGATTCATGCCTGCTGGGTGTGAGTCATTTGAAGATGCAGCCCACTGAGTCGTTCTCTCGGGGGAATTAACTCACCAGTCACTTGTCTCTAGGCATTTGACAGTCTTTACTTGCCACACAAAGGATGCTTTTCCATATTACAGGAGTGGGGGAAACTTACGAGAGAGAAATATATGGCTGGGAAACATGTTTTGCTCTGAACGTGGGTGCAGGGGGTAAAAGCGTCATTGTGTGATTATCACATTGGTTTCAATCATGGATGACAGGACTCAAAATCCAGCCCTGTTATCCATGATTGAAACCAACTTGAGAATTGTCCGATGATACTTTTACCCCCCGTGCTCATGTTCAGAGCAAAACATAAGTTTCTCTCTTGTAAGATATCCCCGTTCCTTTAACATGGGCAAGCACGCAAAATCTCTCTACACTGCTATGTAGAGTCTCTCTTATATCAACACAGCTCTCCACCGTAGCCAGGTTTCAGACCCTGTGGCTCCCCATTTACTCTCGATCTCTGTTCCAGCTTGGCTACACAACAGTTCTGTGGCTGGCTCACTCACTGTTCACAGAGGCTTCACTTCCCTCCACAGCATAGATAGCCTGACTTCCTCTGCAGCTCAGCCTGGGTTCAGGACCCTGGAGAGGTTTCCTCAGGAGTGCAGCTCCAGCAGGGTTCCTCCTTAAGTCAGGTACTGGCTTAAGCCAGGTACTGACTGCTCCAGGCTTACCCAGTAAAGGGTTCGGCACTCTGGACAAAGTTCCTGTTGAACCTAACTCTTAGCAGAGCATCTTTCAGGATTTCCTCCAAGCACAGACTGCCCTTCTGTCTTCAGGCTGCCTTCTTATATACACCAGAGTGGGAGTGGTCCAGCCTCCAATGTCTCAAACCTTAAAAGGTCAGGATTATCCCACTCTCCACAATGTTGCTAATGGGGTTTTTCACCTTCAACAGGAATGGCCTTGCCAAGTCCTTTTGCCACTGCCATATCCAGAGCGCAACCTGCAGTGCCCACTCCCAGCTTTTAAAGGGACAGCATCCCCATCAGGCTGCACTCTGCTACAGTATTACTTGTCCATTTAAACAGCCAGTTTCAGATACAGTATCAGTTAAGATTAAAGCTGTATGCCATACCCCTCTATGTAAATAAACCACATAAAGCACTGAAGAGTGGGTAGAACCATCTCCATAAGTCTTTTTTATCCTAGACAAGCATGGTGATGTTATTTAACTCTCTAAAGATATTAGGGCCAATCCTGCGCACACGTGCATGCATGCAATTTATGCAGGGCACAATGTACCCTCAATAGAAATCTGTGCGGTTTGCGCACGGCTGGGCACATACACAGCTGTGCGTGCGATCTGCAGGGTTTGGGATCAACCCCAATATAGCTAAACCCATTTTCTTATTAGCATTAATCTTAACCCAAACGTAAGCAAAATTCATAGAAGGAATTTTACTCTATTTCATAGGCATCATTTAGGTTTTATTGTAGGTGGGCTCAAGTACTAAAGAAAAATGAATAAGCTTTTGGACTTGGACCTGGCAGACCAAAATTCAAATCCTTTCAGAGGGTGTTAACAAATGTGGAAGCCACAATGGGTGAAAACAGACATGACGCTAACCACCCTTTAACCACCCTTGGTGGTTATTTATGCATGTTGCAGGGCTGTATTGGTGCCCTATGCAGCCCTGCAACATGCATAAATGACCACCAAGGGTGGTTAAAGGGTGGTTAGCGTCATGTCTGTTTTCACCCAATGGTGACTGCACATCCCAGGGGTGTGGGGGCTCTCCCAGCTGGGTCAGCTCGGGGAATGGAGCTGTCCTCCTCACACGTTCCTGTGGCCTTACCTGGCGAGGGAGGGAGCAAGAGATGATGTGCGGCTGGACGACACTTCATCCCCCTGCCATGACAGGTAGCTATGACTGCCAATAAGAGGCAGCCGTGGCTCGCTGCCCTGGTAACCTTCCCACACTGGGTCGGGTGGGCGCGAAAACAGACAGACCCAGTTCGGCCCCCTCTGGTCTGTCTGGGTGGCCCCTGGGTCTGGACTGTGGGCCTTATTCCTTCCAGGCCCTCATTTCTGGCCCAGATGCCTACCCCACTGGGGTCTGAACTGGGACCACATCTGGTGAGCCTGGAACAGACATGTGGGTTTGGCACTGGCCCAGGTGGACCAGAGTGGGCCAATCCAAGCCAGCATCATGTTTGAAAACACCCAGAGTCATGAACAGTTTTGGTGGCCTTGGGCAAGTCACTCAGCCTCAATTCTCCATATTAAGAATTGGAATAATGATGAGCCACCTCAGAGGGTTGTTGTGAGGTTAAACTTGATAAAGCATTTTGAACAATGAAAGAGCTATATAAACAATAAATAATAGCTAGGAGTCTTCCCATTTAGAGAAAGCTAAACTGGAGGAGCTCTTATAGCCTGTCTCCTCAGCAAAAACATCCCCTAGGAAGCCAGTCCCACTCTCCTCCCAAAGATGATCTCTGAGAGGCTGATCCCACTTCCTACACTCACACTGTGATCTACTGGAGGTTAGCTTGTGTGCTACCACTAGATCATGGTCTATTTCTTGTTCACCCCAGACCTAAGATCATTAAATCTTTCACACTTCCCAGTTCAGAATGTTTTTTGATCCAGATCAATTAAGATTCCCATATTTGTTAGTAAATGTGATGCCCTTCATGGTGGGGATTGTGCTTTAGTAGACAAGGGCCACTTTTAGACGTGCATGGCAAACACATTGCATAAAATCACACTGCGTGTAAATATCCTGCATGTGGGATTTAGATGTGACATTTCGCACATTAAAGCCAGTCGGGAATTAAATACCTTGACATCGAGATATTTAACTTGTGGCTTTAAAAGAACACGCTACTGTTTTAATGCACAAAATGTTGGGTCTAAATCCCACACGTGGGATATTTATACACAGCGTGATTTTATGCAGTGTGTTCACCGCGCACGCCTAAAAGCAGCCAAGATTCTGGTATTGCACTAATTGTCTTAATCATTTATTGTCCCATGTAAAGCAGTCAAAATATCTGCACTGATTATATAGTATCTGGTAGTCCAAAACTAATGTATGAATTGAGTCCACCCCATATGCTGCTTCATGTCTGCGGATGAATAGACTAGAAGACACCCTCCATCTGAAAAACAAGTGCTATTAAAGCTACTAAGCAAACCTCAGATTATTTCAGATTTCACTGTCAATGAGCTTTCCTGCAACATTCAACGACCAGGATTTTGATTACTTTTCATGTGGAAGTCATTGATCCTGAAGGTGTCATTCACTCTCCACTTCAGAAAACCTGACCAGTCAAAAATAAATAAATAATAATCATATGAGTTTCTCAAGCTTCTCAAGGATAGGAATGGGGAATGTTCTGACTCTTAATCAGGTAGGCTTCAAATAACTGTTGATTAAAGGGATGACCAGGCTTAAAATATTGATTGTCAGACTATCTGAAACAGATTTAAAAGACAGTGGTGATGAAAGGATCATTAATTATCATCTGTTACGGTCAGAAAAGAAGGTGTCTGGCTTTTCCTCAATCATTCTATCCAGATGCAATGAATATCATTCAGACTGAACTCCAGTCCCACTCTCAGCTGATTGCATAAGCTTGGCAAGTGGACAATAATTGTATTCTACATACCAGTCACAGACTGGCTACTGATGACAATAAGACAGCTTTTAATAATAAACTAAGCCACATTGCATCAGCCACCTCTAGTCACAATATTGTACCTCTATGAGGTCACTTCTGCACCAAAGTTTATCAGTGGCATTTGGCAGGACATTATTGGGCCCATACCTCCAGATTCCTTCACTGGTAATAGTAAGTGACTTTTACAATGCTGTGTCACATACAAGCAAAGTGAATTCATCAGCCAATCTGTTTTATCAACATTTTTGAACAATAAAAATGATTTATTTATTTATTTATTTATTTTCTAAATTTCTACCCCGCCCCTCCTACAAACAACTCGGGGCGGCTTCCAACAATAAAACCATACAAAATACATATAAAAATTTTAAAACATCAACATACATGATAAAATATTAAATAGGGCCCAGGAACATTAAAACAATAATTAGGGTAGGGGAGAAAAACCATTAACCCACCCTCCCCACCCTCTCCAAAGGCCTGGGCGAACAGCCAGGTTTTACAACTTCGCCGGAATGTCAACAGGTTTGGGGCCAGACAAGTTTCCTCCGGAAGAGAGTTCCAAAGGCACGGCCTGGCCACCGAGAATTCCCTCTCCATTGTGACCCCCCGCTGAACACAGGGGACCTCCAGAAAGGCACCCCCGGCAGACTGAAGGAGCCGCTCTGGGGCGCGGAGGGCGAGGCAGTCCCTGAGGTACGAGGGGCCCAGACCATGAAGAGCCTTATAGATTAACACCAAAACCTTGAACCTAGCTCGGCACGCTATTGGCAACCAGTGCAGAGTCTGGAGCACCGGTGTTATGTGCTCCCAACGGCCTGTCCCCGAAAGGAGCCGGGCCGCTGCATTCTGCACTAGTATAAATGATACACTAAATCATCATCTGGTGCCACTAGAAGCTGTTTGTCAGCAACTACATGGCATTCTGTTGTAGTGAATTTTGTAATAATTGTACTCCAAACTAAAAATTGATGGTTGAGGCATACAGAGTATCCCAAAGTATGAACCATCAGACTTCAAGAGAGAATGCCCAGTTCACAGCCAAGGTTTCTTACAAATTTGATCTCTTTTTATTTTGATGCAGTGTGGACTAACTTTAAATCTCAGACAATAGGGATGGGTGAACAGATCGTGTTTCGAGTTCGGCCATTCGGTTCGGCTGCGTTCGTTTCGTCCGTTCGGTTCGCCCGTTCGGTTTGGTTCGTCGGTTCGAATGTTCGGCCGTTCGGTGGTTCGGATCGAACGTTGAGTTCGGATTCGGGATTCGGTTCGGTCGGGATAGGTTCGGTCTTTAGTTCGGTGCAATCGGGAACTGAAAATGACATTTAGTTTTTGAAATAAAAGGAAAAAACTAAAAAACATATTTCTGGCCATAACATTTTTGTTTCTTATTACTTTTTGATGATATTTAGGGAGATTGTACCCCCCAATGGAGCGCACCAAGTAGACCAACATTCGGAACGATTAGATAAAGGAAACTGATTTCAGAAGCAATTGAATATTGTGATTTTAAGAAAAGCTCCATACACATTCATGACTACAACTTCTTTATCTTGCATCCAATGTTCATGAAACTTGTGCATATTACATCCCTCTATATGCTTAATATTTCTGCCAATTTTAGGAAAGAGTGGATAAAGGGTCCCAAGGGTATAAGACATTAACCTGAAAATACATTTCCAGCTGTTACATTTTGATATTCCATTCTGTTTACAGGATATTTGACAGGAATGTATCAAATACCGTTCCTGCTATTTCAGCAAATGTACAGGAGATTTTGATAAAGGGAACCACTTCTGTTGGCCAATTTGCATCACAAACCGATCTTATACCACAGTGACATAAGAGAATCCCAGGCATAGGCCCCTTCTCTACATTTGTTGTACAGGCATATAAAATTGAGACCCTTTATAATATCTCTCTGATATTTGGCAGAGATGATCATGAAAGTGAAATATATAGTCCTGCCAAATTTCATGTACACTGGTTGGACTACAAAGATGTTATAATCAGACATACATTTATTTGTTAATTGCTTATACCACCAAGACCTTTTGTCCAATCCTTCTGAAATTTGGCAAAGATAGTTACTATGGGAAGGGGTATAAACTTAACATGTTTCACCTACATTAGATGTGAGGCAAAGAAGTTACAGCTAAGAATGTATATGTAGAATATTGCAAAATACAATAATGCAACTGCTTCTAAAATCGGATTCCTTTATCCAATTGTTTTGATATTTGGTGCACATAATGAGTTATATTGAAGGTAGAGGCACCCCAAATGTCAGCCACATAGCCTTAAAAAACAAAAAAGTTACAGCCGATAATGTGTTTTCCATTGAAACCAATGGAAATTCAATTCCGAACTCACCGAACGCATCCGAACTGAACGTTCGAATTCGAGTTCGGTTCAACCGTTCGGTTCGGTTGACTGAACTGTTCAAGTTCAGTTCGAACTCCGAACGTTCGAATTCGAGTTTGGTTCGACCGTTCGGTTCGGTTGACCGAACTATTCGAGTTCGGTCCGAACTCCGAACTTCCGAACCGTGTTCGCCCATCCCTATCAGACAACAGAAATCACCCATTTCACTATCAATCCCCTGAGAAGAAATATAAAGACAAGGATGGGTGCTAGACCACCCTGGATATTATTTGAACAGCAACATAGTACCCAACTGATGGATGATATAACCACCTACTGAGTGATGACTCAGTTTCACCTGCTACTAACTCTGAATAGAGATCGTATAAAGTTTTCACAAAAGGACAAAATGCTCACAGAAGCCACAGTTACAAATGATATTTACACCTTAAACAAGCATCTGTCTGAGCTCACTGATAAGAAGATCATGAGTATTGATGAAATTCTGTGTAGCTTGCTTGCCAGGTTGTTGCCTGGGAACGAGAATATTCAGCTTGCTGGAGCGAATATTTAAACCATCTACTTCATGCACTCGCTCTCAGTTCCAATTGACCGTGATCTTGCTTCAGCTACAGTAATCCCTTTCTTTATTTGGCAATAGTGATGACATTTCCATAGATGAAACCAATAAATTCATAAGAAGTTGAAAAAACACTAAGGTAGACAGAATTTGCAGAATTCAAGCAGAGCATCTAAAAACATGGTGGCTAAGATATTCCTCCTTCATGACAGAACTTATTCAGAAATGAAAGAGCCTGTCTACCGTTTTTTAAAAGGGTATCGTTAGGCAACAAAGGAAGCCAAACAAGAGATTGAGGCTGCGTTCCCACCTGCAGCGGTGATGGCGGCAGCGGGAGGGGCGAGGGAAGATGCGGCAGCGTCGAAGAGCCGGCCGACGGGAAGAGCTGGGGCGAATGAGGCTCTGCTGCGGTTTCTCTCGCACATGTCAGGGTGCAAAATCCTGCCCTCACATGTGCAAGACAAGCCTCAGCAGATCCCCATTCGCACCGGCTCTTTTCCCGTTGACCGGCTCCTCCAGGCTGCCATGTCTTCCCTTGCCCCTCCTGCTGCTGCCACCGCCACCATAGGTGAGAATACAGCCTGAGAGGCACCACCCAGTTAATGAACCACTCTCCTTTCTGTTCTCAATAAAATATTCATTTCATTTGTGCCGACAAGAGCCACAAGCAGCCGCATGGGTGATCCAAACTGAAGCTTCACACACCCACAGGTTTGGCTGCATTCACACAGATAGCCTGGCATGTGGGTGACCCAAGTGCGCAGGCAGAAAATATGCCTTCCCCCAGCACCAGGATGCCCTGGTTTGGGAACACACAGGCAGACAGGCCAACCTCTCCAGCCAGTCCACTTCACTCACAACCTGCCCTGGAGCCTGCGGCTTGCCAGAAACCACTCTGGTAACCATGGAAATGGGACACAGTGGCAGCCATTAACCCCTTACGGCCCACAACCCCAGGGTGGCTCTGATGGCATTGGGATCTGCTCTGCTCTTCTCACCAGCCGTGACATCGAACGCGATTCTCAGTTTCTCGTGTTCTTCGATGAGAATCACACTTTTTGTCTCATTCTTGCAAATAAGAATGAGACGAGAATCAACTGGATTCTCACCAAGAAAAGAGAGAATCTCAAAGAACAGAATACTCAGTGCTGATGGGGGGAGGGAGGTGGAAGTCACACTGCTCCCTGCCCAGCTTTCTCACTTTGTCAGGGGCTGGCAGCTGTCTCCATGGGAAAAGTTTTCCGATGGCAGATTTTCAGGAATGGGAGGTAGGGATATGCGAACAGATCATTGTTCGGGTTCGGCCGTTCGGTTCGTTTTGTTTCGGTCCAGTCCGGTAAAATCATTCGGTTCAGTCATTCAGTTTGGTCGCCGAGTTCAGGTTCGATGGAGTTCAGTTCGGGCGTTCGAAAAAGGTATCGCGTGATCCCATGATCGTGTCGGAAACCGGAAACCAGAAATTTGAGTGCGTGAGGAGCTGTGTGGCAAGAGTCAGTTCATTTTATTTCCGGCATCAGCTTTTCGCCATAGCCAATAAAATACATAGGCAGAAATATACAAAATCCAAATGTACAAAAGATATCGTGAAATGCACATAACAAAATAAAATATGAGGAATCACACTGAATACTAACAAACTAAAGAAACCTACGTAACTATAGTAATAAAAGATTCCAAAATCAAAATCCCAATCATCTATCCAAAGTTAATCAAGCAGCAGCAGCATATCTTGGTATTGCTCGGCTAGCTGAGCATAGAATGAGACTGCTCTTATCTCTTGCGTTTCTCTTAGTGTTAACCTCCTTATAATTTGTCCCTCTTCTGAACTGGACTCGTTGATCACCCTGAAAGGCCTAAGCCATACTTCCCTTAGATCATCATGGAATGAGCAGTCAAGGAGGAAATGCCTTAGATCATCCCCCCCTCCCTTTCACACCTACACACATGGGAATCGTAGGGGATTTTAGCAAAATGCCCTTGCTGTACTGCAGAGGAAAAGAGTTGGAAGCGAGTGTGTGGAAAGAGAGTGTGTGTTGTGGCTGGGTGGGTGTTTGGTGTGTTTTGGCTGTGTTTGTGTTGGAATGTGTGTTGGTTTTGGTTTGACTGTTGGTTTGACTGGTTGGAGAGTGTTGGTGGAAGAATGTTGGTGTTGGCGAGTGATTGTTTTGTTTTTTTGTTTTTTAAATGAAGAAGGTGACTAAACGCTGGGCCTGGGGGAAGGTCAAGGTGGTGGAGCCGGTCGTGGAGGAAGAGGTTCCTGCCGCTGCTGCTGGACCTTCGGTGGTGGAGGAGGAGCAAGAACTGGTGAGCACAGGAGGTGCTGCCACTGCTGCCAGGTTTGTAATTTTTTTTTACTTGAGGACAAGAAGAATACTATCCATTAAGCGAGCTCACTGGCATACGGGTGGGTGCGTGGGTGGTGGGCATCAGTCAGGCACAAACAGTGGGCATCAACGGGTGGCAGTGGATGTCTGCCACAGAGAGAGAGGGTACTGTACTGTGGGGGGCTCTTCCAGCAGTCAGGCACGAGCACGAGCACCCCCACCCAAACATGTGCCAGGCTAGCAAGGGTCTCCACTCTCCAGTTGCCATCCCCACGCACCCCCAAACAAAGGCAGGATTTGCACATGCCAGCAAAGGTCTCTCCATTGCCATCCCTCCCAGCACCCAAAGAAGGGCAGGATTTGCACATGCCAGCCAGCCAGGGTCACCATCTCCAGTTGCCATCCCTAGCACCCCAAGGAGGGAGGACTAGAGGCATCATCATAAATGCATGATATTACTTAGGTGTTGTTAACTAGCTACTTGTTTATGTGTTCCTATTTCAGAGAGGGTGATGAGGAATCTGTTGCCACCGGTGACAGGTGCAGGTCATCAAGCCGGAGGTCGGACTCACCAGTGCCACCCCCAGACAGTCAGCAGGAACTGCCTGGTTGAACAGTTCCAGGAGCTCAAACTCGAGAAAAATCAGGTGGAGGCATACTGCCAATACATCTCCGCCAAGATGGAGAAGCTTGAACTGTACAACCAGTCGCTCTCCAGGTGGCATGCAGCCGTGGCGGGGGCCGTGGACTTTGCCTCGGTCCATGGATACAAAATGCCGGAGCACAGGGTGCCTGCCTCTCGGTCCTGTGCTGCGCCCCGGCTTTTGCCTTTCCCCCAGGTTCTGGGAGACAGGCCTGACAAAGACTAGACCCCCAGGTTAAAAGTTAAGTTTCCTTTCTTTTTATATATGTTTAGTTTTGGTTTTATACGATTGTTGAATGTTCATTGTTGTTTATAAGGTTTTATTAAAAGTTATATTTGTTTTGTTGTTATGAACTTTGTTTGGACTTTCCAATTTTTTATCCCTCTGTGCTGAAGTTCTGGCAGGTGGCAGAATCTCATTGTATATACAGCTTGTCTGTGTCAGATCCCTACCTGACAGCAGCAGCAGATGTAGCATTAGCATATTAGCCCCAATATGCGCCAGCAGCAGGGTCTCAACTTGCAGACATCTCCCCAGAAGGGGCAGGGCTTGTGTCTGTGTGGGTGTGCCAGAGAGAAAGAGAGACAGGCTCTTTTGGAAGCAGGCATCCATGGGTGGGTGCGGAGGAGTAGGCT
>QEPC01003520.1:1475612-1487243 GCA_003113815.1 Sphenodon punctatus | reverse complement strand
GGATGAGGTATAGATCGAGAAGAGGAGAGGGCCAAGAACAGAGCCTTGAGGAACACCAACTGAGAGGGGGAAGGAGGAGGAGGCGGAGTTGGAGAGAGACACATTAAAGGAGCAGTCAGAGAGGTAGGAGGAGAACCAGTTATGGACAGAGCCTCAGCTGGGATCCTGGAGATCTCAAGGCTACCATCCACCTGATCAGGCTAAAATCGGCCATAGTGGGCTATCATAATTGTTATGACCCACTGTGACCCATCCAGGATTGGGTCCGCCATGGCCAGCTGCCATGGCTGCCCATCATGATTTGGGGTGCGGTGCTGGGCACAATGTGGGGGCAGGGGCTTTCCAGTCGCACATTTGTGCGACTCCCCACCCTCCCCAGTGGTCCAGCTGCTCGCACATTTGTTAAATGGCCTGACCTGGCCGGGCCCATGTTGGTGGTGGGTTTCTGACCCAGGTCGGGGAATGATAGTGATGTTCCACTGTCACTTCTGTTAACACCTATTGTCTCTAGGCCCTGACCACACTCACAAACACCCCATCCAATCTAGGGCCAGCTTATGCCAGACAGGCCATGTCCTAAGTGAGCTTACTTAGAGTTACCTTTTTTTCTGTTGTGAGGCCAACAACCAGATACGTTTTTTTTGCTTTTTTCCACATATAACACATCCGCTGTTCTATATTTGTAGCTACCTAAAGATATTAAGATTGTGGGTGTCGGGGAGGTAAGATCTGGAAAAAAAAATTTTAATATACCGCAATGAATAAATTACACTTAACTTCATTTTGCATTCTTCTCCTTTCTGTCTTTTAGTTTCACACCATATTTCTGCACGGCATGTGTTCCCATGCTTTTTTTAGTAATTTACAGAGACTGTAAGAATTAGGAAATGAATCCTTCTATTATAGCTCAGAACTACCATGGATAAGTAAATAGACACATGGAATTCAAAGAAGTCCCATGACACCATATATTAATAGTCTGTGCATGAATAAGTTATTAAGATAAATCATATGTACTTCATCTCCTTGACCCTTTCTTTAAATACTCAAACAAATATCCATACAGATATATTTTCCACATAAAAATATGGATACAGAGCATATTCTCTATACTCTGATGTATTCTAGAATATCAAAGATGCTAAAAGCTATTTTAATCTTCAAAATAGCCACTGTGATGTACTATTTATAGAAGATCAGCTATAATGAAGTTTCATTTTCAAGGCCATTTTCACACAAGACACTCCCCACCCACTATACATGTTGCAGGGCTGCAGTGTTGCCCTATGGGTGCCCTGTAACATGTATAGTGGGGTAGGAGATGGGTGGGTAGTGGGTGGAGAGTGTCTTGTGTGAAAACACCCCAAGTTTCCTCTTGCTGGTTCTGTGTCTGGTTTATGTTCCTTAATTAAATCACAATTTAAGCACAGTTTTATAGTTTACACTTCTACATTAAAGTTGTGGCATTTTTATTAATAAATTCAAACTAAATTTAAAAGACTGCTAAAGGCTATCTTGATGGACATTTACTTCCTAGAATTGTATTCTGAGGGCAAGTGAAGGACAAATAAGAAGAAACAGTAAGTAGACTTGACAGAAAATTTTGCAGCTTAACTTTCCATTCACATGCACAGATTATAAGAAATATATTCTGCAATTTTTTTACTATAAATGCTCTCATTAAGTGTTTTTCATTATTTTGGCTTCACAACACTAATATAATCAAGGTGACATATTCACCTCAGTCTATATCAGCCTTCCGGGCCAATGTACGAAGACATCTTTGTATTAATTTTAACAGAATTCTATATCTGTTTATGCTTATTGCTGCATTCCCAGATGAGTGACTGAAGAAAACCAGCACTGCACAGTGTTTCCAAAAGGGGAAAATGCTGTTGCTAAATAAAATAAATAAATACATAAATAAATAAATAATTCCTCAAGATTGTGAACGTTTGTCAAGTCGGTACCACGCTGTCTTTAAAACATGTTCATAAGTGAGAAGCAGTGTGGTGGGGAGGGAGGAGCTTGGGGATAAGAGTCAGGAATTACTGAGTCCTAATGCAACGTTGCTCTGATATTTATTCACTGCGTGGACTAAGGCAGCGTACTTCACTTTTCCGCCTCAGTTTCCCTTTATGTAGAGTGGAAGAAAAATATCTCAAAGATGTTGGGTGGATAAATTAAGGAATGTTTGGCTCTGAATATTTTATAGAATTATGCACTATATGTGCCTGCACCTTCTAAACTTCACGAATGTACTCTTATCTCTCCCGATGTTCGCTTCCCTCTTGTCTCCCCCTCCCTTGTCTCTCAGACCCTTTTCATATGAGACACACACACACACATCCCGCCCATCCTCACCCATGTGGGTGACTGGGTGGGTGAGGGAGGGCATCCGTGTGACTGTCGGTGTGGGGTGTGTGTGTGTGCGTGTGTACTCCTGCACTCCACCCACCTCCACCCATTTCCACTGATCCCCCACACACGGAGGCATTGGAGAAAACAGACGTGTCTCTGTGCATGGAGATGAGTGGACGTGGGTGGGTGTCTGTGTGATGGTCCGCCCACATGCTGCACACCCACTGCAGCCCGTTTGAAAAGAGCCTTCGATTGTAAACCCCTTGGGGGTAGGGACCTGTCCATAACTAATGATTGTACAGTGCCAGGTACATTGTTGTTATTACTATTATTATTATTATTATTATTATTATTATTAATAATAATAATAATAATAATAATAATAAATAGCTTAGTATTAAAGAGTAATATTCCCATATGGCTTGCCTACATAAACAGAAAAATAAGTTGACACCTTTTTGCCTCTGCATTCAATATGCAAAGGAAATGACCCAAAGGCTTGGAGGAAACTATACCTTTTGTATGACATTGGTATCTCCTGGAGCTGCCACACAGCTATAGACAACGGATTGTTCATTTTCCAAACAGTATGTGAGGATTTAGCAGCATGACTCCCATTGATGCTAATGGGATTTGTGTGGCTAAGTCTTAGCAGGTTGCTTTGCATATGTATTCATGACTATCCAAAGTCATGTCCGTATATATTTACACATGGTTAAATATACGAGTGCCACTTTCTTTTGGAAACTGTTAGCTCTTGGTTCTCGTATAAAATTCTGTCTCACCTTCAGACTGATAAAGAGGGCTTTTAGTTCTGGGACCAGACCATCAGATGCAGCTGCCCAAGCGAAAAAAAAAAAAGGGAGCCTGTGTGCTGCTCTGCACCAACTATATCTCAGCTGCAGGTTAGAGTAGCTGTGTCATTTCTCAGTGGCCTGATGGGGCACTTCAGGATCCACAGCAGAGAAGACCCTTATGGATGCTGCGGGCATGAGTGCTACTGACTATACACCACCTGAGGATCACTTTTAAACAAGGGGAATCATCCTGGACATTTAAGGACGCATGGTGTTCATAAAACAGTGCCGTGCTCAGACTGTACATTTCTTGCTGGGAGAGTGCAAGAATGCAGGAGGTTTCCAACTTTCCTCTTGTTACTCCTCCACGTGGACTGGACAGTCACCATCTCAGTGCTCCCCTGTAACCATCTTGAAGGGGTGATCTAGAGGAAGGCACATTTGTCTTCTACCACCCCCCATTGGCTAGCAGCTCTGGAAACAGTCTTAGGATAGTATTACGGACATACAGGAGTCATTGGAAGTGTATTTTATTTTGAAGTATTGTACTGCTCAGTTTTCTGAGGAACTTTATATAAATTAGGATTTCAATAGGGTTTAATATGTGACTAGTAGGATTTTATATGGGAGACTGCTGGCCTATCATGTACAAGGTTAGTCTAGATGATCCATTTGTCCAACTGAACCACTGACAGAATGCAATATTTTGAGACAATGGGTGTCTTTAGATGAAAATATGCTCTGCTCCTGCTCTGCCCCACCCCAGGGTGGGCCACCCTGGGGTGAGGCAAAGCAGGAGACAGGCCAGCTTTGCTTGCAGTGCTCTGCAACATCCCCAAGCACTGTGGGCCACCCAAACCCAGAGTACTAGCCAGGGGTGGAGCAACAGTTCGTCTACTTGCACACAGACCACTGCAGCTCTGTTTCCAGCCTGGGGTTATCCCAGCAACAGCCATAGAGCTGTGGGTGGCAGCCTAGAGCGGCTGGCAGTCGGTCCTCATCTCTATGGTGTGGAGGAGGCAGGTCACCACTACGACCTCCTCCATCTAAACCCACCACAGATGGAGCAGACCCAGGGATTCCCCCCACAGAGCCAGAGGTGATCACCTCCAGGACCATATTAAAACACCCAATGTGATTCTGATTGTTCTTATCAAAGGCACTAAGTTTTAGAGCTCATCCTGGAGAAATGAGCATTCCAATCAGGCAAATTGTGTCATGAAATTTAACCAAAATTATTTTCACCCACATTTTTTTGTGGATAAAACATTGGAAGTCACTTTTCTGACTCAAACCCTTTGCATTGAATGAATTTTCCAAGGCTACAAATCTCTCAAAATGGAAATTCTCACCCCTAAGAATTATGCTACAAGTGTACACCTTTGTAAAATGTGAATATTGTTGAATTGCAGATAGACACTTACCTCCTGAAAATGTAAAAATATTGCTGAGGCCACCAACAGACATTGTTTTCAAACATGATCCCACCATGGGTGGCCACACTTTACTCTGTGTGGCCACCAGGGGTGGCATCACATTTGATCCCGCCCACCAGATATTACTATAGGATCAAGGATTTCCCCAGACCATGGCTAGGTTTAGCCCACGCTGTGGCCCAGACTGCCTCCCAACTCATAGTGCGGGCTAAGCCCTGCCATGGTCTGAGGAAGCCAAACCCAGACCGGGGTAGAGTGGGCTATCACACATGATGGCCCACTCTACCTCACTCCGGTCTGGGGGTGGAGCTTTTCCAGGCGGGCACAGAAGCTTCATAGGCCACCGCTCCCACCCATCAGGGAGGAGGATGGACTGCACTCAGCAACATAGGGGGTGAGGCCATGTGGGCCAGGTCTGCAAGTCACTCCGCCCTCTCTCCGCACCCTTCCCAGTTTGGGCCACCGATATGCCTATTCAGCAGTGTGGCCTGATCCTGCCCGGGGTGAGGGTTATCACCCCGGGCAGGATCAAAGTGTGGTAGTGCATAGCACCATCACATTCAAAAACATTTCTTATCTCTTTAGCATGGCTACCATTGGAATTTGAGAAGTCTGTATGTGTAAGACTAATTCAATCAAAACAATTTATTGTTTTAACCTTAGGTCATAACAAAATACATAAAAGAAAAAATTTACCATTAAAACCAGAAGATACAATATATAAAAAACTGAAACAAGCAACTTTCCCAATACTTAACAAAACCCAGAGTAATTCTGGGCCATGGGCAGAAACAAACCAGTGATCCCTAGGGATGGGCAAACAGATTGCAGTTTGGGTTCGTCCGTTCGGTTCGTCTGCGTTCGTTTCGTCCGTTCGGTTTGGCTGCATTTGATTCATCTGGCTCGGATATTTGGCTGTTTGGTGGTTCGAGTTGAATGTTGAGTTCAGATTCAGTATTTAGTTTGGTCGGTCTCAGTTCTTTCTTTAGTTTGGTGCAATCAGGAACTGAAAATGACTTGGTTTTTGAAATAAAAGAAAAAAACTGAAAAATATATTTCTGGCTATAACATTTTGTTTCTGACTTCTTTTTGATGAAATTTAGGGAGATTGTACCCACAATGGAGGGCACTAAGTGTACCAAAATTCGGAACGATTAGATAAAAGAAACCGATTTCAGAAGCAATTTAATGTTGTGATTTTAAGAAAAGCTCCATACACATTTATGGCTACAACTTCTTTATATTGCATCCAATGTTCATGGAACTTGTGCATATTATGTCCCTCCATATGCTTAACATTTCTGCCAATTTTAGGAAAGCGTGGATAAAGGGTCTCAAGGGTATAAGACATTAACCTGAAAATACATTTCCAGCTGTAACATTTTGATATTCTATTCTGTATACAGGATATTTGACAGGAATGTATCAAATACCTTTTCTGCCATTTCAGCAAATGTATAGGAGATTTTGATAAAGGAACCCAATTATATAAGCAATTGATGTTGTCCCTGTGAAGATCATTATTCAGATGAATATCAGCATATTCAGTGCCAGTCAGAGGCAGGCACCCTGCATGGCAGGGGAGAGAGACTGTAGGAGGAAGGATGTGGAGCAACCCCAAAGACTGACAGACACATTCAATGGCCAAACACATTACTGCATGCTTCTAGCTTTACAGGACCAATTGGTAGTGGCTTCGAGGTGGGCATAGGGGGCGGCCCTGTGGCGGGCATAAGCAACATAACTGGGACTTCTGAGATAGCATCCCAGAAGTCAGGTGGTATAGTTTAAACACATCCAGGCTGGCCAATTATCATCACAGTCACATCCTGCAGCACTGAGACAGAGGACGTAAGAGAATTTCTATTGACTCTTTCCTAAGCAGGTGCTTCTGACTTCCCAGAAACAAGTGGTGGAGATATGTTGGGATGGCCCCACCACAGAATGAGGATATTTGGTTGACATTTCTGTTGGCCAATTTGCATCACAAACCGATCTTATACCACAGTGACATCAGAGAATCCCAGGCATAGGCCCCTTCTCTACACATGTTGTACAGGCATATAAAATTGGGACCCTTTATAATATCTTTCTGATATTTGGCAGAAATGATCATGAAAGTGAAATATGTAGTCCTGCCAAATTTCATGTACACTGGTTGGACAACAAAGTTGTTATAGTCAGACATACATTTATATGTTAATTGCTTATACCAACAAGACCTTATTTCCAATTCTTCTGAAATTTTGCAAAGACAGTTAATATAGGAAGGGATATAAATTGAAAAAGTTTCACCTATATTAGATGTGAGACAAAGAAGTTACAGCTAAGAATGTATATGTAGAATATTGCAAAATACAATAATTCAACTGCTTCTAAAATCGGATTCTTTTATCCAATCGTTTTGAAATTTAGTGCATGTAATGAGTTTTATCGAAGGTATAGGAACTCCAATTTTTAGCCACATCTCATAAAAAGCAAAAAGGTTACAGCCAATAATGTGTTTTCCATTGAAACCAATGGAAATTCAATTCTGAACTCACCGAACACATCCGAACCAAAAATTCAAATTCGAGTTTGGTTCGAACGTTAGGTTTGGTTGACTGAAATATTCAAGTTTGGTCCGAACTCCGAACTTCTGAATTCGAGTTCGGTTCGAACGTTCGGTTCGGTCGACCGAACTATTCGAGTTCGATCCGAACTCTGAACTTCCGAACCGCATTCACCCATCCCTAGTGATCCCCAAGGCAAAATTTTCCCTGGCCTAGTTTCCAGTAATATTTATTAATTGGTTCACTGTCCTTTATAGACAAAGACAAGAACAGCGTAACCACAAATAGTATTAAAATAAGTAAAATCTACCTTGTCCTATATAGGACTCATATTTATACTACCTAACCCCTATATGGTTCAGCTAAATTACATACTAACTACGTAAATAATCCCCTTAAGTTGTATACTGTCATTATAAGAAACTCGGTGTAACTGACTGCAGTTAGAAAAACAATCCTTCAGATAACAAAATCAGCTTCTTCCCACTATTCTCTTCCTTGTAATTTCCAACCGATATGCAATTATTGCAGCTTTCTGTGTTATGCCTTTGTTAGAATTGGCCAACAAGAAAGAGATGCGGAGGAGTGGATCCCAATGGTCCTTTCCTTCAAACCAAATCCCAAAAATTGGATAGCAAATTTTACAATAGAAGGGACAAGATAGAAGAAAGTGGGTATTTTCAGATATTACGAGATCACGCTCAACCACAGTGAACCATGGTCAATCCCATGGCGGGGCCAAGGTGCCCTGAACATCTGTTCAGCGGCCGACAGATGTTCAACATAGTCAATACCCACATGGGGTCAAAATCAACCATGCTTCTGGAGCTCCCTGCCGGACCATCTCCAAAAGCGTGGTCAAAGAGATTCCTGACGGGACCCAACAAAAAGTTACATCTGGCCGGCAACCACCGACCAGAATCAAAGGAAATGATTCCCAGCTGGGGACAAAGCACACAGCATTGCTGCCAGGCAACGAGCAACAACACAGGTAGTGGAGGGAGATTTAAAGGGCACACAGCAGCAGGGGGATGGGGCGGGATGGAGTGAGGGAGAAGGGAGAGGCAAGTGGAGGGCGAGAGAGCAAAGGAGGAGGAGGAGGTGGAGGAGGCAGCGGGAGAGGTGCGGACGGGGGATGAGGCGTTCGTGCTGCACCTGGAGGTGGTGGAGGGACAGCAGCAGCAGCAGCAGCAGCAGCAGCCGGGATGGGCTGCCACAGCACTTTCTGGGTGTTTTGACCACGGCCAGGAATCAACGTCACGTCTGTGAGAATTAAGAAAGAATTAAAGAATTGAAAGAATTAAAACAGACAGTCCCCATTGACATTTAAGATATACAGTGTATCTGTGATTCCTGACACTTGAGAAGCCACGTCTAAAATTATATGATCCTATCACAAGTCTTGACATCACTTTATGCTTCAGTAACCTATGGGGGGAAAAATTCCCAGAACATACCTTATTAATAAACTAGTACTTTTAAATAGGTTTACTTTCACTTCTTTGATGAATCACCTTTTTCTTTCTTTCTTTCTTTCTTTCTTTCTTTCTTTCTTTCTTTCTTTCTTTGCTGCCCTTCCCATTAAGGCTCAGGGAAGTTTACAATCAATATAAATATCTAAAAATCCCCTACAACCCTTCCCCTAACCCGTGATCTGCCGGCCTGATTCCCTGCTGTGGTCCCGGTCCCGTCATGTCTGTTCCGGGCTTTTTTTTTACCATGGGGGTTGGTTTTTCAGCTCACCCCCGCCGGGAATCCACTGTGGTGAATTGGGACCGCGTAACGTCTGAAATCACCCAGTGTTGTAAATCTTCTATCTCCAATTGATCATAGGGACAAAGTTGTAGTTCTCCTGGATACGGCCATCCAAAACTTTCATGGCCATCATGTTGAACCTCAAAGAGCTCAAAGCCCTTTGAGTTCTAAAGCTCAATATATCTGAAAGGTAAGATTCATACTTTATATCAGTTTTGAACAAAGGATACCAAGGAGCAATCCTTTGCTCATTTTGTAAAGACTAATGTATATCAAAAGAATCACACAGGCTGTTGAAACTCTAAGACCTCAACGTCCTTGGCCTGCTGATGACTTACAGGAGGCATAAATATGGCTTGGGGATTAGGGGCAGAGCCATAGCATGTGCAGAGCTTAAATTGTCAATTAGAGACAGTACCATTGAATTTGTAGCAAAAACACCAAGGGCATGTTTGTCTGGAAAAGAAAGAATTAAAACAGACAGTCCCCATTGACATTTAAGATATACGGTGTATCTGTGATTCCTGACACTTGAGAAGCCACGTCTAAAATTATATGATTCTATCACAAGTCTTGACATCACTTTATGCTTCAGTAACCTATGGGGGGAAAAATCCCCAGAACATACCTTATTAATAAACTAGTACTTTTAAACAGGTTTACTTTCACTTCTTTGATGAATCACCTTTCTTTCTTTCTTTCTTTCTTTCTTTCTTTCTTTCTTTCTTTCTTTCTTTCTTTGCTGCCCTTCCCATTAAGGCTCAGGGAAGGGCAGCAAAGTATTTATACAATCAATATAAATATCTAAAAATCCCCTGCAACCCTTCCCCTAACCCACCAACACCCAATCCCACCCAATCCTATCCCTGCCTGCCTGCCAAACACCTGGCAAAACAGAAATGTCTTACATTGGGTATTTTCAGACGTAACGGGGTGGCATTCGCCCCACCACGGAATCACCCAAATGATTCCCCACTGGAATCCCACTGTCACGGCTAGCACTTATGCTGGCCAATTCCGGCGGGGAATCTGGGGGGGCGGGGCTGTGCAGCGCAATGTGCGGCCACACAGCCCTACCCCCCATGCTCCCCCGGCCACCCACCCTCCGGGAGATGGGTGGCCAATGCATCTGCAGTGCCCACCCGCCCCCCGGGGCATTGACCATGGCCCAGAATCAGCGGCGCTGATTCTGGGCCGTGGTCAGGGGACAGACGTGACGCCCCCGTTGATCACGGCCGGGAATCGCTTTGACCACGCAAACAGCCCTCCTCCAGGCAGGAGGGCCATTTGCATGGTCAAAGTGATTCCCAGCTGTGATTCATGGGGGTGAACATCTGGCGGGAATCACGGTTGGCCCCAACAGACGTTACAAGCTCACATTCCCCATATGGGAATTGACCGTGGTTCACCGTGATCTCGTAATGTCTGAAAATACCCATCATTTCCATAAAATATGCAGCTAAGGAACTTAGACAAACCTCCAAGGTGAGGGAGTTCCATAATCATGGGGCAGTCAGCGAGAATGTCTTCCTGTATGCCCCTACTGTAGAATTTCATGGGCATATGGCATTAACCAGATACAAAAGTGCATGCTTTCTTAATCTAGCTATCATCTTTGGACTTTCTAGGGGACCCTTCTCTGTCATGTCTGTACATTGTAGGAATTCTGTATGCATGTTAAAAGTTAAAACTGTTATCAAAAGGAAATTCTTGAAAATACCTTTGAAGCTAATACTATTAAATGCCTTTTGAGTTTTTATAACGATGTTCATACTGGAATCATATGCTGTAATCCAGGGGTATTTTTCTGTAGTTGTGACAGGAGAGGGTTGTTCTTTGGGGTTTTTTTATAAGATAATTGTTTTTTACAAAGGTTTCCAGCTGATATCATAAGTAGTTTGATAGTAGGGTGTAGCCTAACTTCATACGTACCCTTTTCAGCCTTTTCTTTTCCCCTTGAAGAATTAAGATTGAGGATCAGCTCATTAAACTGCAGAATAAATGTAAAGATTTTTGTTTCAATAGGGGAATTTTGAGTGACAATTCTTCTAATGTAAGTTGAAACTGGTACATGACATACCTTCAAAACCACTGTAATTAATCTAGTATTGTTGTTTTTTTAAAGTTGATTTTATCCTTTTGTTTACAGGATTTAATTATTTTGATTGAGGAGTGATGGTTCTGCATAAGCACACACTGTGTGATGAATTAGTTCCCTTTAAGTAAGGCATCTCTCTCAAATAGTAGCAATGCAATTCTATGATTTATAGTAGTCTTCAAAGAAATAAAGGTGCAAAGATTAATACAGTGTTTCTGAGATCAACCTCAATTAAAATGCTTTGTGCTGACTGGAGAACATAATAGAGGGGCTCCCCAGAATCATAGCCCCATCTCAGGACCCACAGATCCCCCAGGGATAGCACAATCAGCGGGGAGGTGACTGAGAGAGCAGGAGGGGGGCTGAGGGAGCAGGAGGGGACTCTGGGGGCAAAGGGTATGAGGGAGCAGAAGGGAGCTCTGCAGTGAGGGGAGACTGTTGGGGAAGGAGGCTGGGGGAACAGGATGGGGGTCTCTGGGAGTGGGCTGATGGAGCAGGAGGGAAGCTCTTGAGGGGAGGGGACTGAGGAAGCCCAAGAGTGGCTTGGGGGGAGGAGGCTGAGGGAGGGGGAGCTCTGTTGGGAGAGGGGGCTCAGGGAGCAGAGGGGAAGCTCTGGGAGGGAGGGGGCTGAG
>QEPC01003520.1:1448314-1458451 GCA_003113815.1 Sphenodon punctatus | reverse complement strand
CCGCTGTGTGAGCCGGCTGTCAGCCTGTTCTCGCTCTTCCCCCCTCTCTTCCCATTTCCCTTGTGTGGGTGTTCCCTTGTGTGCCTTGTGGCTTCATTTGCCCTCAGGCGGCCATGTCTGTGTCCCGCCCCTGCCCGGTGCCTTGTAGGAGTTTTGCACCCGGCGGGGGTTCGGCTGCATGTCTGTTGTGCTGCCGCGGCCCGCGATGGTGCGGCCCAGTTCCGGCCTGTGGTCCCATTCCCGGCACATCTGTTTGGGTCGTTTTTCCACCCCCGTGCATGGTTGCGCTGCTCACCCCCCCTTGTGGTTCACTGTGGTGAACCGGCCGCCCGTAACGTCTGAAATCACCCATTGAGTCAAGTAAGATTAGAATTTTACAGGAAGGGAACTGTACTCTGGAATCTCTATGGATAGAAATTCCATGTGTAATGGGGAAATGTATAACAGTGAGACTATACTTCATCCCCCTGACCAGGATGGCTAGACTGATTATGAAATGCAAGTGCAGATTAGACAGGCTACTAAAACTGGTAACACAATAATAATGGGTGATTTCAATTATCCTAATACTGATTGGGTGAATTTCTACTTTGGGTGTGATATGGAGGTAAAGTTTCTAGATGTCATGAATGACTGCTTCTTGGAGCAGCTGGTCCTGGAACCAATGAAAGGAGGAACTGCTTTAGATCTAGTTCTAAGTGAAACACAGGACCTGGTGCAAGGGTCAATGGTGGTGGAGCCACTTGACAATAGTGATCATAATATAATCAAATTTGACATAATTACTGGAGAATGGTAAATAAAACTACCACAGTAACATTTAGCTTTAAAAATGGAGACTGTGCTAAAAAGAGGGAACTAGTTAGAAGGAAACTAAAAGGAGCAGTGGTAAAAATTAGGGCTGTACCGTATAGTACTTCCAGGTACTCAAGATACTTTCTGAAGTTGCGAGTAATCGGCCCAGGTACTTGGTGGCACTTTGGTACTCTTTCAAAAGTCCCAGACTTCGGAGACTGAAGTCCCAGACATCAGAAAAGCTCAGAACTTCAGAACTTTGGAATGCGGTCCACTTTGGAACTCTTCTGTGCCAGCTCGGCACCTCAGCAGGTTTTTCCATGTGCAGCAGCTGCAGCCATTTAATTACCTAGCCAATCAGGGTGCACAATAACATATCCACCCCTTCCTCCCTCCCTCTCCCACTTAATTGCCTACCCAATCAGGGTGCACAACAACAAATGCAATCCTTCCTCCCTCCCCCTCCCTGCATACAATATATAAGGGGCTGCAATGTGGCAGTCTCTTTGTGGCGTGGGAAGCAGAGGGAGAGGGAAGGAGTCTAGAGGGAGAATAAGGAATATTTTTAAAATAATAGAGAGAGAGAGAGAGAGAGAGAGAGAGAGAGAGTTCTAGTACTTAGGGTATAGTTATACATTAGATAGGAATTGTTTATATATATATATATATATATATATATATATATATATATATATAGTTTNTTATACATTAGATAGGAATTGTTTATATATATATATATATATATATATATATATATATATATATATAGTTTAGGGTGTCATATTATATATAGTTATAGTTTAGGATATAGAAGTAAGTAAGAAAAGTATTTATTATTACGGGTGCTAGCTCTCGCCATGACCCAACACATCAAATAAAACATTAAATACAATAAATACAATAAAATACATAGTAAGTTGCATAGGGGGTCAGGGTTTGGAACGTTGGGCATCAGTGATATAGGAGTAGGATATATTATATATGTAGTTAGGATTAGGTAGCAGCATGTCAGAGGAGCAGGTCAGGAGGGCAGTGGAGGAGTCTGAGGTGGAGGTCCAGGTGGTGGAGGAGGCAGAGGCAGGGCCTGTAAGGCGATGGTGGTGGTTCCAGGCACTGAGGTCTGCAGTGTGGGACCACTTGCCCCAGCCCCAAGGAATGACCCACACTGCTGCTCTGTACTCCCAGTGCAACAGCAAGGTGTGACATGGGAGACAGAGCAGGACCTCTTCCCTTTGCAACCACCTTTCCAGGACCCATGGCATTGTCATAGAAAGAGGAAGAGAACAGCAGGTGGCAGGCAGAAGGGCCAGTGAGGAGGGCAATCTGCAGCTGCCAGGTGAAGGAAAAGGAGACCCTCGTCCTTCTTATCCTTCTCCTGCACAGATTAAGGAGGAATTTCCCCTGCCCTCAGAACTTCATGACCTGACTCGTGCCATTGAGTATGGGCATACAGCTCTGGACCAACTGTCCCAGGAAGATGGCCCCTTAGTGGATCAGTATCGTGCACTAGGACATTGTCAGGCGGCAAACACGGCCAACTGTGCCTATATGAGGCAGACACGAGAGGCCAAATATGCATTCTGTCAGACCCAGATTGAACATGACGGGGGGTAGCCCTGTGCTTGGATGCTGCTCAGGCTGGTGGTGTGGAGGTGCCCCCACTGTCTGACTTCCCACCACTACCACCCAGGATTCTCCCCTATTTCAGGGTTCCCAAAGGGATTCCTGCCTCTGCCACTGACCCTGGTGGTGGTGGTGGGGTCTGCTGCTGCTGTGGAGGATGTCAGTCTCTCCTCTCCCACCTCTCCTTAGACTGACAGATGAGTTGCTGCTGTGATGGATGATGAGGGTTCCTCCTTGCGCTTAGATGCTGTCTCCTCTGACTTTGGGTTAGGTTAGGTAGGTAGCTCTTAGCATTACTTTAGTTAAGGTAGTAGTAGTTAGACAGAATTAGATGTAGGTTAGGTATTTGTTATAGTTGGGTAGGATAATTTATATTTATATTATATTCCTTCCTATATATATATAGGAAACTCCCCCTCATGGATTGGTACCTTGTCATAGTTGTGGGAGCTCATTTCCCTCTATCCTCTACAGTCTTCAAAAACTCTTCATGGCATCATCATTAACAGGAAAGATCAAAAACAGTCCCAACTGGATCCCCCTGTGCCTCCCCCCAGCCCAGTCTAGAAGATCTATCTGCATTAGCCACACTGGTGCAGCAATGCAATGTATGTGATCTCATTTGATATGCCACATGCAGCAGCTAGAGAATTCCCCTGCCCAGAGCAGGACAATGTGCAATCTGATATGAGAGATGCTACTTACAATTCCTCTCTCCTCTGAAATGGGACACCCACCCAGCAACAGCATGCAGCAGAGAAATGCATGCAGTTAAGTACTACTGTCTACTGCCATGCTAGGCAAGGGCAGTGTGTGATCTTAAATATAGGGATGGGCAAACGCAGTTCGGATGTTCGGAGTTCGGACCGAACTCGCTCTCTTCGGACATCCGAGCTGAACGTCCGAACCGAACTATCGAACGACTGAACAGTTTGGTCGTGTTCGGATGAGTTCGGATGAGTTCAGGGGTGAGAAAAACGTCTTTGCAGGGCCAAAAATTAGGTTTTGGTTTCGGTTGGGTTTCGGTTTTGGTTTCGCTATTTTTGAATGTTTGGCCAAACTGAATTCAGCTGACCCGAACCATCGAACCCAAACTCGGGTTTTGAACCAAACGACAGAACATCCGAACATCCGAAACGTGTTCTGTTCACCAATCCCTACTTAAATATGCTACCCACTTACTTCTCCTCCCTCTATCAGTCACCATGGGACACCTAGGAGCAGGCAGCCAAGAAATGATGAATGCAGCTTGCAGTGCCACTCTGGGCAGGTACAGTGGGTGATCTTGGATATGGTACTTAGTACTTATTCCTCCCCCCTCTATCAGTCACCATGGGGCACCTAGAAGCAGCCAAGAAATGATGAATTCAGCTTGCAATACCACTCTGGGCAGGGGCAGAGGGTGATTTGATGAGAGATATGCTACTTAAAACTCCTCCCTCCTCTGAAATGGGTCACCCAGAAGTAGCAGGCAGCTGAGAAAGAAATGCATGCACTATTACCACTCTGGGAAGGGGAAGTGTGATATCTGATGTTATGTTATCTAGTAATTCCTCTCTCCACTGAAATGGGGCACCAGAGTCAGACACACTTTTGAAAAAAGCACAATGGGAAACCTGAGTGAATTTTAATATCTTTTAAATTTTATTAATTTGGAGTTTTTACTGAGCTAGACTTATGCAGTTAATGATCTTCCTCAGAGGAAGGCGAAAAACTACAATAGAGGTCCCAAAAAGCTTAAATTAGTTCGGTGGAAAAAAAGACTTGTTAAAAAAATTCCTTCCTGACTCCAAAGAATGGCAGTCGGAAAATCATCTCTGAGGAGAAAAAGCCAGTGCTTTCTACTTTCGAATTAAGTCAATCATTCAATTTAGAAAAAGCTCAAACTTTAAAGGACAAGAACACAAGTATCCAACCTCCAAACCACAGCATCTCTCAGTCATTCTGTGAATCTACAACACAGAAGAGGCACAAAAAACAAGCAACTATTAGATTTAGAATAAAACAGCACAAAAAACCCAGCCTGAAGAACAGTATTATTATATTATACTACACTTAAATTAACTGTAGTGAGCTACCTCTAAACAACAGTAGCACCAACAATTTTAAAAACTCAACCTTACAACAGTAATAAAACATTAAAGGAAGTGCAATTCTGAAACTACAGTGTAAGACTAACAGTTTAAGTTAACAAACCAGCCACATGTATGACAGCAGTGACCCATCATTGCTCACTGCTGCTGCTGGGGCTGGGGAATCCCTGCACTCTAAGCAGGACAGGGACTAGTGTGCCTGGCTCCTGATGCTGATCCAGGGGATGGGGGGGGGGTACAAGCTCTTCTGTTAATTCTCTTGTGCATTAGGGTGCCAAGGACAAATTCTTCCCCTTTCCTGGGATGACTCTATGCCTCATTGTAGCTGCTCTGCACCCCCATTTCTCTCTATGGTGCGATCACAAAGGGAAGAGGGAGGATCTGTCCATTCTTCTAACAGAGACACTACTGAACAACCAACCCTCCTCCAGCTGAATGGACCGTCCAGATCAGGCTGCCCCTGCCTGCTGCCCCCTTCCCAGGCTGTAGATCCAACCTGCATGGAGTGTCATTTTGTTAGAAAATTCCCCCCCCCCTTTCTAGGCTTGGTATGCTCCCATTTGTGAGACTGGGAGGAGTCACTCGAAAGAGAACAGAAGGTTTCTGCCTTGTAAACAAGGTTCTTCAAGATGGCTCCAACAATGGGTGATTTCAGACGTGACGGGGCGGATTTGCCCCATCACAAAATGAAATTTGAATTCCCCGCCGGGATGACCCCGTCATGCCATAACAGACGTGCCGGGGGATCCCAGCAGGGAATCTGGGAGGGGGCGGGGCCGCGCAGTGAAACATGCGACCACACAGCCCCGTCCCCTCCATGCTCCCCACTGCCCGCCCTCTGGGGAGACGGGCGGGCACCATGGCCAATGCCACCGCAGCGCTCACCCGCTATGGCCATGGGCCGGAATCCCTGTGGGGATTCCGACCCGTGGCCACCGTCCAGTCGTGATGGCGGGGGTCACCATGGCGGGGAATCACATTTGCCGTGTGACAACCTCCGGCCCCGCCGCTTCGACTGCTCATGGGGTGAATGTGATTCCCTGCCATGGTAACATCTGGGGGGAAACATCCGTTTCCCCCAGCAGACGTTACGTGGTTGCTGCCACCACAGGGGATTGACTGTGGTGGCCTTTGACCACGTAACGTCTGAAATCACCCATCTCACAAGCCCCCACCCTTCCGACTCCACATGGAATTTTCTTCCTAATTGCTTAGGGTTGGAAGGAACTGTGTTGGGTTTAGGTACCTTATATAGGGTGGGTGTGTGTGAATGTCACGTGGTTTTTTTTTTAAGCTCGTGAGCTTGGTATATGCCGGTAAGAGACGGGCACGCAATTGAGAATGGAAGGAGCCCCTCGAAGAAGAACTTTGTTTACAAGGCAGCAGCTTCCCCCATGTCACGGTGGCTATGCCCCTGGCTAAAATGCTGTGAGAATCACAAAGCTGACACACTTAAGGGAAAGAGGAAACTGTGGCAAACCCGCCGCTTCCGCATGAAATCTACAGTGGCAAAAATACTGTAGCAGGAACTGCAGAAATCCGCAAGTGTAAGGCTCCCTCCCTAACCATTCTGCTTGGTGTGGAAGAGCACTTTCCGCCGATAAATGCTTCCTCAGCGGTACGGCATTTCAGTCCTAGGCATGGGACTCGAGTGAGACTGGCCTGCCGCACTGCATTTGAAATGCTCTTGGCGTTGTTCATGGCTACAAAGTCAATCTCCAATTTAAATGATTCCATTCAGTCTTTCAAAATGAGTGAAAGTTCTTTTGAAATGTTCTGTACGCTGTGACTTTCAGCAAAATGGGGCAGACGAAAAAGAGCCTGTCTCCGTCCCAGGCTGCTCTTCTTCTCTCTGTACAACCAGTGAGTGGTCACGGCGTGATATTCCCGATGGACAACACTGGTCCACAAGTCCATGGTGCTATGAACTCCCCCCCACTTCCACTTGCCTCAAAGCTCCGTTCACTCTCTTGACTATTTATGCACGCATACAGTTCTGGCACAGCTTTGTTGGCAAAGTACACCCTGCTTGAGACTTTCCATCAGGGGAAAAAAGTTCACATGAAGTTTTTAAAACCCTCTGTCTCCACAAAGGAGAATGGTAGCTTGTTGATTGCAATCCACTGTGCAGATTTAGAGACCAGTTTGCATGTCTTTGGATTTATAAGGGGTCTTCTGTTCATAAGCCTCTAGAAGTGTCATCTGTAGGGATGTGTAAACGCGGTTAGGAAGTTCGGAGTTCGGGCCAAACTCGATCTGTACAGACAACCGAACCAAACTTGCAAACCTAACTCGAACCGACCAAACTGAACTCGATCCGAACTCAAAACGACCAAACAGTTCAGTACTGTTCAGATGAGTTCGGATGAGTTCGGGGTAAAAGATTGGACAGGTCAAACTCAGCTGGTAAGAGATATAACTTTTTAATAACTTTTTAAAAAACAAACATTAACAATATAATAAGACATGAAGACATAAAAATAACAAACTTAAGTGTCTCAGGTTCAAACGATACCAATACCGAAAATAAAATGTTCATAATTGGTATCGATATTGGTATTGATACCAATATCGATACCGATTTTCTGAATGTTTGGCCGAACCGAACTCCGCTGAACCGAACCTGAACTCGGTTCCCGAACAGAACGACTGAACCGAACTCGGTTTCCGGACCGATAGACCGAACAGCCAAACATCCGAACAGCGTTCTGTTCACACATTCCTAGTCATCTGTACTGCTGGAAGAAATGGTGGTGGTGACACTGGTGAGTGTGGGACTGGCCATGACTCAACAAAATAGAGGATTTTTTGTTTTTCATCGGGAGACTGTGAGTGGGTTGTTGCTGCTGCTGTAGTAGACACAGGAGAGACAGGCTTCTTGTGGAACTTATTAAAGATGGTGGGGTGTTTCGTCTTCATTTATGAGTTGATCGTTGTGGTACCCAAGATTTTCAGATTTTCCCACGACTGAATGCAGCCTTGCAATAATTGCAAATAGCGATATTTTTATCTTCCTCCTCAAATTCACAGTGATCCCACACCCATGAATGTCCAGCTAGTGTTTTTATCTGTCCTGTGCTTCTCTTTGGGGTGTCAGGAAGGGGCCCTGAAAACACTGTGTCCAGCTCCATAATATCATCATCATCACTGGACAGAGGCTCTGGAGGCTGGCTGCAAACATCAGAGGGCACTGTTGACTGCCTTTGCAGGAATCTGCCCATCATTCCTCCAGCCTTCAACAACCATAATGGTGGAGTAGTTTTAGAACCTTCTTTGGGGGGAGGGGCACTGGAGGAACTGCTGCATTGCACGGACGAGGAAGTGCTGGCGCCGGCCACAGGAGAAGTTGAATGACGGTGCTTCTTGGCACACTCAGGTTCCAGTGATCCCTCCGAAGAAAGCTCGGGACTGGCATTATCATCATCATCAACAACATCAGATGCAAAGACAGCCTCATCATCGACAAATCCATGTCCAAAACCATGAAGATCCTCATTTGTGTCATCATCACAGCAGTCTGTGTCGATGACAGTGACAGTCTCCTCCTCTCCTTTGGCTTCAAGGACTGGCTCTGGTGTAAATGCATTGGGAGGAGTCCGTGGATGGTGTTCTTCTACATCCATCCTTTCCTCTGAGCGGGGTTGTTTGTCGCTTTTCTTTGCAAACATTATGAGGTCTTTAACAATGACAACTGCCTCCTTCTTACACTCCTGTGAGCTGGATGCTCTAGACAACACTGGCCACGTATCTGTTGGTGCTTTTGTCCCAGGACACATGCGTGAAGCAGCATGATGGAGAGGAAGAGTAGCAGTAGCTTTCTTATTCTTCTCGCCCTTATGAGACTTTGCTGGCATAGTTGCAGATATGTGACGATGAATCTAGCAAATAAATCAAGGGAAGAAAACAATTAGTTACTCAAAATCCCAGAGGAAAAAAGGTAATTCTCTTAAGTACAACTTCAGACTCCTTCCTCCCCTCTCCCGACTTTTCTGTCTCCCCTCCTTTCCTGCCCTCCAGAGTACTTCAGTAATTCCATATTGTTTGGCTAAATAAAAGTCCTCCCACCATGGTGGCCCTCTCTCTCTCTCTCTCCTTCACAGTCATTTTTAAAGACAAGCCCTGATGCTGCCCCCAACCCCATAGGAACACTGTGCTTGCTTGCTTGCTAGATTTATTTATTTATTTATATATTTATTTACAAGTTTTGTTACCCCTGCCCCTCCTACCACAGGCAGCTCGGAGCAGCTTACAATCGATAAAAACAGCAGCAAACTAAAAACAGGACATAAAAGGAGGATAATAAAATAACCCAACCCAACCCACCCTAACCCACTTCCCCCATCCCATCACCCTTCTCCCCCACCAAACACCTGGCAGAACAGCCAGGTCTTACAACTTCTTCAAAAGAAGGGGAGATCTGGGGCCAATTCGGCCTCAAAGAGGAGGGAGTTCCACAGCCATGTTACAGCCACCGAGAATGTCCTCCCCTGTGTGCCCCCCCCCCGCAGCAGCCTCGGGGGACTTTGAGCAAGGCATCCCAAGATGACCGCAGGGGCCGATCCAGTACCCGGGGGGTGAGGCGGTCCTACTAATAGATAGGGCCTAGGCCATTTAGGCAATGGTGGATCCCCCTGCAGGGTATTCAGGGCAGTGCCCCCCGAAAGCACTGCAGGGGCCACCGGCGCCAAAACTGTTATTCTTTAAAAAAAAAAAAAAAAACCGCTGCTGCTTATGACAGCTACAGCAGCCACTGAGCTGCTGCAGAGGCTGCTGTAGCTGTCACTATGGTGTTATTTTCCCTTTGGGGACCCACCCATGCTGGGAGTGGGTCCCTGAAGGGACAAAAAGGGCTCAGCTGCTCAGCTGCCCAAAGCGTTTTCCTATGGAAAACGCGATTTGGGCGACTGAACTCCTCAGTCCACAGCACACATGGGACATGCTGTGGAGGGAGGGGCAAAGCCTTTCCATTGCGCTCAATGGGTGCAATGGAAGATCTCACCAGGGCGGTTGTGTTGACCGCCCTGGCAAGATAGCTTGACTCAGGGGACTGAGAAGGGAAGAAGCACGCATGCGCGCTTCCTCCCTGCCTCAGTCAGTCCCCGAGAGAGAGCCTCAGTCTCTGCACTGGTTGCTGCTGCCGCTCCTGCTGCCATTGCCTCTCGTCACTCAGAGCGGGGGGGGGGGAGGCAATGGCAGCGGCAGCAGGAACTGCTGGACTGTTTGTTTTTTTTAATTACCTTCAGGCCCTGGCTCTGCGCACGTGGACACGTGGGCAATTTTTAAAAAAACAAACAACTAAACTCCCCCCGCCTATGCCTAGGAGGACCGCCGGGTGCCAAAGGAGGAGGAAGGAGCAGTCAGACTCAACAGGTAAGACTGACTGATCCCTTCCTCCCCCACCCTGTATTCAACCTCCTCCACCCCCCTCCACCCGCATCCTCCCCCTAGGCTGAGCCTGTTCCCCACCCCCACCCCACCCCCACCCCATGGCTGTTCCCCACCCCACCCTGCCCCCACCCTGCACACCCCATGGCTATTCCCCACCCCCCCATCCTGAACCCACCCCTAGCCTGTTCCCACCCCACCCTGCATACCACCCCCAGGCCATTTCCCCCCCCCCCCCCCC
>QEPC01003520.1:1406396-1440236 GCA_003113815.1 Sphenodon punctatus | reverse complement strand
GGGGGGGGGGGGGGGGGCTGGGGCCGGAGGGGCCCCCCTGGCCGGCAGCTCCCTCCTGAGGCCTACAGGGAGCATCAGGCAGAAGAGCGGCCCCAGTGAGCATGCCGGCAGCTGGGGTGGTGGTGGAGGCAGTGGGGGTGCCGGGGGGTGGGGGTGGAATGGGGGCTGGGGCAGGCAGGTTGCCCGGAGGGGTGGCTGCCATGACATAGGCACGCATAGTACCTGCGTGTAGGAGCAGCAAGTTGCCTATGTCATGGGACCTGTCCATCTTAGAGGAGTGCTCCCTGACCATCTAGTCTATGGCCTGTTCCAGTCGCCTGAACGCCTCCACCTGCCTGCTGTGCTCCCGGTGCTCCCGCCTCCTTTTGAGGCACACCACCTCCTGCAGCATCTGGTCCCTGGCCTCCGCCTGCTGCACGGCCCTTTTGGTGGCTGCCTCCATGCGGTCAATGGCCTCCATCATCCTCTTGCCCTGCTCCTTGGTGGAGCAGACAATGTCATCTGCCTGCTCCTCCCTGTGGTGCCATACCTGTGCCCAGTGCACCCTCTTCCGTTATGCCAGGGGCACGGGTCCGCCTTTCTGATCCCCGGCGGGTTGCCCTTTTGGGGTGCATGGTAGGGGATGGTTAGTCACCCCAGACGCCCACCCCCCCTTTCCAAGCCATGGGAGGGGAGTCTCAGGGGGGAGGCGAGAGCCCCCCTGGCTGCCCCCTGTGGGCGGCCCCACCCCAGGGTCTGGTGTCCCTGCCCAGGCTCCCTGGGCCTCCCCCCCTTGTCGTGTTGCCTCACCTGGGGCCTCTTGTTGCTCCTAGGGCAGCTCACCTCCATTCCCCTCGCCTTGCTGTTGCGGGTGCTGGGGTGTGCCATGCCCTGTGCGGATATGAGGAGGGGTGGGTGGGGTTCAGCAGTCTGTGTCCCCCAGTGGACCCTGGGGCCCTTCTGTGGAGCCTGGGGTGTTGGAGGGTTTGCTGAGGGCGGCCCCGTGGCCTGTGTGTCCCCTCCCCCCCTCGGTTCATCCCCCCTGGTCCATGTACAGTTCCACCAGGCAGCTTACCCTCTATATCGGTCTTGGAGCCCTCCGAGGCTGGCCCCTCGGTGTGGCTGAGGTCCCCCTGTGTCCACTGGCTGATGGTGACCAGCGTACCAGCCTCGGACCTCTCGCTAGGGACCACGGCAGGGGGCTCTTGGGGCTGGTGCATGAGGAGGTCCTGCTTGTCCCTGAGGTCCCGGGGCATTCCTCTTGGGGGGGTGGGGCTCCTGGAGCTGAGGTCTTCTCCGGTGGTGGCAAGGGGAGGGGTTACCTCAGCCCATTCCCTGCCCTGGACCACAGAGCTCCCCATGAGAACTATGGACCCCTTCATATGCGGGATGCGATCCAGAGCATCGTAGTAGGGGGTGGTTCAGGCTCCATGCCCGGACTGCCGGTTGTTGTCCTTAATGGCCTTGTACCCCCTCTTGAGCTCCTTGGCCTTTGACCTACACTGGGCCACTGTCCTCCGATGCCCTGCCACCTCCAGTTCCCGCATGATCTCCTTGAACACATGATGATTCTGTTGGTTGACTGCCAGCTCCAGCTGGTGCTCCAGGATCCCCCAGATGAGGATAAAGTCCTGGGTTTCCCTGTGCCCCCATTTCCCCCTTGATGGTACGGTCGTCTCCTGTGTGCCATCCAGGTCATGGTCCTCCCCCTCCTGCTCCTGCTCCTCCTCTGGTCCTCCAGCCCTCTCGTCCAGGGACTTGGGCTCCCGGGCCCATTTCTGTGTCTGTGGATCATAAGGGTGTGGTGGTTGGTTAACGCATTGCCGCAGCCCCGGGTCCCTGCCCTGTCCCACCCTCTGCCGGCCTGCCCACTGTCTTGGGGCCCCCGTGCTGCCTCCCCCACTTCGGTCCCCTTACCCGTTTCCGGGGTGCCTCATCCCCTGGACTGGCGGCGGGCTCTGGGTTGGCCTGTCCCAGCTGCTGCTGCTGCTGATATCCCTCCACCACCTCTAGGTGCAGCATGATCACCTCCTCCTCTGCCTGTGCCTCCACCTCCTCCTCCCTTACTCTCTCTCCCACCGCTCTCCTCTCCCTTCTGCCTCACTCCATCCTATCACGTCCCCCTGCTACTGTGTGCCCTTTAAATCTCTTTCCATGGCCTGTGTTGTTTCTGGTTGCCTGGCAGCAATGCTACATGCTTTGTCCCTGGCTGTGGATGATTTTGGTTGATTCCAGCCGGTGTTTGCCGTTCAGACATTACTTTTTTTTGTTTCCTGTTGGGAATCATATTCACCACCCTTTCGGAGATGGTCCGGGCCGTAGCTCTGGAAGCATGATTATTTTTGACCCCTTGTGGGGATTGACCGTGGTGAACATCTGGCGCCCGCGAAACAGATGTTCAGGGTACTTTAGTCCCGTTGCGGAATTGACCGTGGTTCACTGTGGTTGACTGTGATCTCGTAACGTCTGAAAATACCCTAGGAGAGAGTTAGCACATGATCCCTGCTCTGCCCTGCCCTGCCAGCAGGAAGAAGAGTCAAGCCAACCCAAACAGTCAAAAAGAAGGACAGTAGGACACTATGTTTTATGTTAACAAATTACAACCAGCAGCTTCCCCCATTCCCTGCAGGGCAGTTCCATATGACTTTGGCCAGCCTCTATACATTAAGCAAGCAAGGTAGGGCTATGGCGTGGCACAACCCCCTCCCAAACCATATATATTGCCAAAATTTGGTCCTCGTGTCTGAGTTCTTTGTGACCCACATGATGCAGGGCACCTGGGTGGCAATGGGGTGCTTCACTGAGCAAGAAAACAAACGGTTCCACTCCCTGGCCTGCTGCACCTGCCAGCAGGATGAAAGACAGAGGGTGAAAACAGACATGATGCTAACCACCCTTTAACCACCCTTGGTGGTCATTTATGCATGTTTCAGGGCTGCATAGGGCAGCAATATAGCCCTGCAACATGCATAAATAACCACCAAGGGTGGTTAAAGGGTGGTTAGTTTCATGTCTGTTTTCACCCAGAGTTAGAGAGATGGAACAGAAGACAGCACAAAAAACAGCACCAACCCCAGGGAATTTAAAAAAACGAAAGGGTATGTGATCAGTAAGTGTCCCTCCCCCACCCCCAAGCATGCCCCATGAATTATACACATGCATAGCTTGAACTTGAAGCTCAGGAGTGGGTGGGTGGTAGAGGGTTGGACTGGGGTGCCCCACCAAAAAAAGTCAAAGACTACATTAGAAAGCAAATCAAATTGATCAATCAAGTTTCAACAAGTTTTGTTTCGTGTGTGACCCCATGGGTGCCACCAGGCAGACCAGCAGCCATAACAAACACACACAAGAAACCAGACATCCCCCCCCCTGAAAAAGGTCTCCATTGTGTGTGCTCAGCCCACATATTCAAGGCAAGCCCCCTCCCCTACACACATAACCTGAAAGAAACTAGAAAGTTTTCCCCCAGTGCCCTGGATGGTCACATTCTGGCAAAGATCTTGAATCCATAGTCAAAGCACTACCCAGAAAAGAAGGCTAGCAGGACAACCCCACAAAAGCAGGTGGGACAATGCTCCAGAAGACAACCCCACAAAAGCACAACTGTTTGCAGATTAGAAATCCAAAAAGAAACCCAACAGTAGTGTAACCACAGAATTTCCCCTTCGCTGCCCCTCAATGGTGGCGATGGCATATTTGCAGCCCACCCTCCCCAGGTGATGATGGGGCAGGACAGAGGTGGGAGAATGGGGTGGGTTACCCTCTTCCCCCCCTTGCCCCCCCCCCACTGGTGGGTTTGGTGGCAGCAAGTTGTTTCTGGGGGTGGGGTGAACTGCCTGCAGGGCAAGGTAAGGCGGCCGCTGTGAGCGGAGTCACCCAGCCAGGGCTGCTAGGGAACCCTGGCCAAGCTTGAGTGTGAAAAGAGCACTGCGTAATTGGCGCACCACCCCAGAAGGGCAGTGCTGTAGCTTGTTTCACCCTGCCCCCTGCTGTCGGGAAGCAGCAGCGCGTCGGGGAAGCACCCTCCCATCCGCCTAATCAACAATGTGGTAAATCAGTTGCTTAGTATGGCCAGGAAGGGATTTTTGGCATATCTGAATTTTTCAAAAACATTTGATAAGGTCCCTCATGAGAGACTCTTGAGGAAATTTTAAAAGTCATGTGATACGAGGCAGTGTCCTATTGTGGATTGGTAACTGGATGAAGGTTAGGAAGCAAAGAGTATGACTAAATGGTCAGTTTTCACAATGGGGAGAAGTAAATAGTGGAGTGTCCCAGGGATTTGTACTGGGACTGGTGTTGTTTAATGTATTCATTCATAATTTGGAAAGGGGAGTAAGGGGTGAGGTGATCAAATATGCAGATGATACAAAGATATTCAAGGTAGTTAAAACATGAGCAGACTATAAAAAATTGAAGGAGGATCTTGCGAGACTGGGTGACTGGTCATCTAAATGGCAGATGAAATTGAATGTGGGCATATGCCAAGTAATGCACATAGGGAAAAACAATCCAGACTTTATGTAAACAATGCTGGCTTGTAAATTAGGAGTTATCACTCAGGAAAAGGACCTTGGAGTCATTGGACTAGATCCCAAGTCCTCAGATCCTGTGCAGAGATTCACGTGCACAACAACACAGAAACCACGGATAGAGATATAAACTGAATAGAGATATAAACAGATAGAGAATACAACTGAAAATATCATAATGCCACTATATAAGTCTGTGGTGCGACAGCACCTTGAATATTGTGTGCAGTTCTGATTGCCCCATCTCAAAAAAGTTATAGGGTGATTTCAGACGTTACGGGGCCCATTGGCCCCGTACCGAAATCACCGAATTCCTTCCCCGCCAGGATCACCCCGTCACGCCGCAACAGACGTGCCGGGGGGATCCCGGCGGGGAATTGGGGAGGGGGCGGGGCCGCATGGCGCAACGTGCGGCCGCACGGCCCCGCCCCCTCCACGCTCCCCGCTGCCCGCCCTCTGGGGAGACGGGCGGGCGGCGGAGCAAATGCGGCGGCCGCGTGGGGCTGGATTCGCCACGGCCCAGGGTCCCGCCGGTGATCCCGGGCCGTGGCGCCCGACCAGACGAGATGCCGGGGTTCACCCCGGCATGGGATTGCATTCGACACGCAGCGGCCTCCGGTCCCGCCACTTCGGCCACTCACGTGTCGAATGCAATCCCAAGCCGTGGTAACATCTGGGGGGAAACATCCGTTTCCCCCAACGGATGTTACGCGATCACAGCCACCACGTGGAATTGAGTGTGGTTCACTGTGATATCGTAACATCTGAAATCACCCATAGTTGAAATAGAAAAGGTACAGAGAAGGGTGACAAAAATGAAAAGGGTTATGGAACAGCTCCCCTATGCAGAGAGGCTGGATAGACTGGGGTTCTTCAGCTTGGAGAAGAGATGACTGAGGGTATTTTCAGACATGACGGGGTCTGTATTGGCACCGTCACGGAATCACCCATTGATCCCCCGCTGGGATCAAACTGGTATGTCCAACAGACTTGCCGGCTGATCCCGGCAGGGAACCAGGAAGGGGGTAGGTAAGCGCAGCTCAACGTGCGACCACACAGCCCCCCCTCCCCCACTCCCTAGGCCGCCCGCCCTCTTGGGAGATGGGTAGGTGCTGCGGCCAATGCAGTCGCAGCGCCCGCTCGCATTGACCACTGCCCGGAATCCTGCTGCTGATTCCGGGCTGGGGTAGGGGGACAGACGATACGGTCCCCTTGATCACGGGGGGGGGAATCACATTCAACACGCTAATGGAGATGGTCCAGTCAGGACCTCCGTTTGCTTGTTGAAGGTGATTCCCCTCCCCCCATGATGCACGGGAGTGAACATCTGGTGGGGAGCTTCCATTCCCCCCAACAGACATTACGGGATCACGATCACCATGTGGGGATTCACCCTGGTTGAGCATGATCTCGTAATGACTGAAAATACCTTGTGAGGGGATATGATAGAAGTTTATAAAATCATGAGCGGTTTGGAACACATTGGGCATTTTTACACACACCTTAAAGTGCTGGTCTTTCAATCTTCTGGGTTTACAAGTCTATGAGTAGGTTCGGATGCATTCTTCACACAAACACTGCCCTGAGGTAGCCTAAAGGAGCCACAACTGTAGACGTGAGGGCCTGCCATGGAAACCAAGTGACCACAGTTGGCTGGAGCAAAGCAGTTTACCAGGAGAACGTTTTACACACTAAAGTTCTGGGAGAAGTTCTATGCAGAAGTTAAAAAAGCCAGATGTTTAAAACCTGGGTGAGTGATTTAGACACACAAAAAGTTCAGGATGTAACAGCAAACAAACATGTAGGAGAAATGTGTGTGTAAAAACACCCATTAATAGAGAATGGTTATTTATCCTATCAAACAGTACTAAGACTAGGGGACACTGCATGAAACTAACAGGTAGCAGATTTAAAAGAAATAAAAGAAAGTATTTTTTCACTCAATACATAATTATGTTGTGGAATTTGTTGCCAGAAAACGTGGTCAAGGCCAGTAATATAACTGGGTTTTAGAAAGGGTTGAACAAGTTTCTGCAAAATAGGTCCATTAGCAGCTATTAGTCAGGTAGGTTTGAGGAATGTAACCTCTTACTGTCAGGAGCTGGGGGAATAGATTGCCCCATAGTGACCTGTTTGGAACTTTTCCAAGCGACCAAGATTGGCCAGTGTTGGAGACAGGTACTGGGCTCAATGGAC
Organism: Sphenodon punctatus; assembly: GCA_003113815.1. Taxonomy (NCBI): domain Eukaryota; kingdom Metazoa; phylum Chordata; class Lepidosauria; order Sphenodontia; family Sphenodontidae; genus Sphenodon; species Sphenodon punctatus. The sequence continues at coordinate 1,433,529 of QEPC01003520.1, read as the reverse complement.
CATTGGTCTGACCCAGTATGGCACTTCTTATGTTCTTTAGAAAGAAAAGAAAACATTTGAAGATTGCTGTACAGTTCTCCTTTTTCAGCATTTAAATCAAGCATTTAAATCAAGCAATTAACCAAGTCAAGCACACACACCTGAGACTTCGCATCCGCCTGACTGTTTCTTTGTCTTCTCCCCTGTCTCTCCCACTGTCCCCTCTCCCTGTCTCCCCCTCCTTGTCTTTTAGATTGTAAGCTACAGGCAGGGACCGCATCTATTTCTATGTTCTATACAGCGCCAGACACATGGCTGGTGCTATATAAATGTTAATAATAATAATAATAATAATAATAATAATAATAAAGATAAGTGATAATTGCTTCCTTCCATATTGTTCCATTTATTCTCTCTGAAATGGTGTTTTCTCTTTCTTTCAGTTATAGCTAGGAAAATAAGTAAATCGGTAACTCTATTATGAAGTATAGAGGCTAACCTAACTTACTTTGTATGTTTCTATTGACTACAGGGAGAACAGGTTGCTCTCAGATAACTGCATGCACCATTTTATATATTCAAATGTTATTTTCCCCTGACTTAAAACTCAAGTGACATAGAAACGGCAGCCACTCTGTCTGACACTTAGTTTTATAAACTGTCTCATCAAAAAGTCACAGATGCCATTATAAGAAAACTGTTCTTTAGTTATAGAGTTCCAAACTTTAAAAACAAAAGCACCATCACAGAGGTTCAGACAAAGTGACATTTCTTAAAGGGATAACATTGATTTTTTTTCTTTCTTTTTGGTATAGAATTGACTGGACATTTGAGTGCACTGGGGTTCATAGTAGATTAATTTCACATGGAACTTCAGTATTTGCCTAGGTAAACACTTGACCACATGGAGAAAGCAATGGTTATGTCTTCAGTAGGAGAAAAAATAAAGATAATACTTTTTACGGTACTATTAAAAAGGTCAATTCCAGAGTCTGAGGCCATGTATATCAGTGTATCTCCACTGATTTCAATAGGTTTGAGACAGTTTATTAGGATCTGTCCCATTGTTTCCATGCATGAAACAGTTTCAAATGTTGTAAAACCATTGTTATTAATATAGCTTGGGCCTGTGTGGAGCAAGTCTGAGTAATAACTCTTACTGCACCAGAGTAACTGAGATGTACAGATTATTGATAATTATTGTTGTTATTACCTTGAATTTTCAAAAAGAAGGGACTCAGGGCAGCTTACAGGAATAAAAGCAGAATATGAAAATACAGATGTTGCAGTCTCAAAAGTGCAGTCACCCCTTGGAGTTTCAACCTACAACACTTCACCTTTTTTAGAATTGCTCTGTCCTCTGTGTAATAGATGTGGCCTTGGTGGTAAATCCATGCAGGATCTCTGCCCAATAAGGGCAATCCCCATGGGAATAAGCTCCACAATCAAATCTTTAGTAATAGTTCTCCATCATCTCCCTTATCTATGCAACCAGGCACAACTCTCTGGCTCCTCTACTCCATTGCACCCATAGCCCCGCACGGTCCTCTGGCTCTTCAGAGATCCCAGTCAGACACCACTAGGGATGGGCGAACGCAGTTCGGATGTTCGGAGTTCGGACCGAACTCGGTCTGTTCGGACGTCTGAACCAAACTCTCGAATGACCGAACAGTTCGGTTGTGTTCGGATGAGTTCAGATGAGTTCAGGAGCAGGAAAAACATCTTTCAGGGGGAAAAAAAGTTTCGGTTTCGGTTTCGATAGTGCTATTTTTGACTGTTCGGTCAAGTTCAGCCAACCCGAACTCGGATGAACCGAACCATCGAACCCGAACTCGGGTTTTGAACCAAACGACCGAACATCCGAACATCCGAATCGCATTCTGTTCACCCATCCCTAGACACCACCCTCTGACTCGTCACCTTAGCTGAAGTCAACATAAGGGATACAAAGTTATTAAGAGTGGGAAAGCCAATTTATTACATTTAGAAAATTTATTATTTCATCAAGCTAAATCTGCAATTTTAAAAAACTTTTTCTAGCAAGTGTCTTAATAATAAAAACAGTTCACAATGCAAGCAATAATACTACAACTTTAATATTTATCATATATCAGGCAAAGTTCCATTGAGCCAAAACCACCAACAGTCAATCCTACATGGTGTCAAGGCTATTCTTGGGAGATGCTGGGTACAATTTTCATTCATCCAGTAGCAGGCACACAAGGACAGGACTCTCTCTGATGTATTCAGGTGGACAGATTAGTAGTTTACAAAAAGATTTCCAACCAGGCAAAAGATTAATCATGATTGCATTGCCTATGGAGAAATGCTGGAAACAGCCATGTTGGAGGAAGGGATGGGTGTTTGTTTCTAAACAAGTTTTGTGTGTGTGGATTCAGCTGCTTTTTAGGGACCGTGAGCATTTTACTTGTGTTCAGAGCAGGTGTAATAGCAGGATTGCACCCAATGTGGCCCTTTTCAAACGGGCCACTGTGCAGGGGGGATGGAGGGACACCACAGTGTGGGGACAACGGGAGGGCGGCTGTTACATGGATGCACACCCATTTCCAACCACCTCCACTCAAGGAACAGCCACCTTTGTCACCAGTTGCTCCATATTTGGGGGATAGGTGGAGATGGGTGGAGCACGGGAGCGTTCACACACACCCACCCACCAGCCGCGGCACTCACACAGGCACCACCTATGTCCATGCAACAGATCTGCATGGGCATGGAGGGCATCTTGTGTGAAAAGGGCCTGTGTTTCATTTTCACTAGCTTTAATGGAAACGGAGGGGGTCCACTTCTACGTTTCTGTCTCAAACTAAATTATGAAATCATGCTCTTTAATCCATTTCTTGCTATCTAACAATACATAATCTGACTTATAAAAAATCCACACAATATACTGTTTTTCTCCCTGAATTAGCTTCTCTATGGCCTTTTCTCTTTTTATTTCTTTGCCTGTTAGCTGTTTTCAACATCTCTGGATTGGACTGCAGAGCCACTTTTGTTTACATGATGTATTTATCTGAACCATTTTTGAAGGTCAGGCTCTTCTTCCATTTGTATCTCTACCAGTCATGAGATATTTCATCACTTTACTTGTAACAATTAAGATAAATGAATTCTTTCTTTGTGGCATATTTAATTATCGCTATCCTTCAGAGAGAAAAGAGGGGGATTTGTATCACATAAATTTAAGTGAAAAGGCAAAATATACAATAAAACTTAATTGTTTCCTTAGAGAGTAGGAGTAATAAGCATGTCTCTGAAGCTGCAACAAAATGTTCTCTGAAGTCAATATAAAAATATCCTCAAGTGATGAAGTCTTCTCCATGGTGGATAGAACAGTACTGCTTTTTGTTTTTACTGATCTCTGTTTTAATATACTGTATTTGCTTCACTATTGGATTTGTTTTGCCATGAAGATTTTCATCTCATCTTGATCTCTGTCTGTACTTTGTGCTTGCCAGAATATAAATAAATATGATGAAGTTCATATTGAATTATTATTGAAGCACATCCATCCATCCATCCATCCATCTCCTTAATCTTGATAAGACCAGAGGATTCTGTTATGCTTCTTTCCAAGGCTTCCCATCTCAACACCTCAGTTTCAGTCATCGTGCAATGCTTGATTTAACCATCCAACCAGACATTCTTCTACCTTTTTAATTTTTTCTCACACACTAACCTTTTATTGATCCGAGGGTCAGGATATATCTTCCATTTTTTGTCACTCCATGATTTTTATACATCTACTCATTTATATTTTTATCCAACCATTTTACCACTCCTAAAACTCTTCTTCTCCATCACCAAAGCTCAAAATTGGACAAAACCAAACTTGAGTACATACACGACTTTCACAACAGTAACACTCCTGTGAATAACTCACATGCCTAAAGTAACAATATTTATTAGTTGATAGACACAGGACTGCAATCTTAGTAGTCTAACTGATATAGGAAGCAAGATTTTCTAATAAGACTTTGGAATGATTATCAGAGAGGATATTGATGCTAATTCTTACTCTAGCATATACTTCATGTTTGACTTTGGGCACATTATCTAAGTTATCTAAAACATACTTAGATCCTTCCTCAGAACAACGCTGTAGCTTTCCTCATAGGGTCACTCCTAAAAATAGATCCCTGAACATCTGTTAGGTGCCTATCTACTACAGTGTTGCTACAGAGAAGCTATGCTTTGAAAGATGCTAGATGATTTAATGAGTTTGTGGAAATATGGGTTCAAATCTAGAGTATTTAAGAGAAGTAGTGAAAATGTATCCATATAACAAATTGATGAATAAAATGCAGTAGGCTTCACTAAGAGGCCTAAAACTGGAACAGTAGTACAAATGTGAGTCATTATGGAAAAAGGTTACTTGTATGAACATTTCAAATACTTTCACAAGCACCCAACCTGTTTAATTGGAAGGACTTTAACAGGTAGTATTAGGGTGATTTCGGATGTTACGGGTGCCCGATTCACCACAGTGGATTCTCAGCAGTGGCGAACCGGCAAACCACCCCCCGTGGGCAAGAGAGGCCCCAAACGGACGTGACAGGAGTGGGACCATGGCAGGGAATTGGACCAGCAGACCACGGCCCGGGGCAGCGCAACAGATGTTACGCCGATCCCGGGCTGTGGTCAAAGCACCCGGAAGGCGCCAGGGCGGCTCGTCCCAGCTGCTGCTGCTGCTGCTGTCCCTCCACCACCTCCATGTGGAGCACGACCACCGCCTCCTCTGCATGCACCTCCTCCACCTCCTCCTCCTCCTGCCTTGCTCTCTCGCCCTCCGCTTTCCTCTCCCTTCCGCCTCGCTCCATCCCGCCACGTCCCCCTGCTGTTGTGTGACCTTTAAATCTCCCTCCCCAGCCTGTGTTGTTGCTCGTTGTCTGGCAGTGATGCTGCGTGCTTTGTCCTAAGCTGGGAATCATGTTGCTTGATTCCGGCCGGTGGTTGCCGTTCAGTCATTACTTTTTTTTGTTTCCCAGTGGGAATTGCATTGACCACACTTTTGGAGATGGTCCGGGCCGGAGCCCTGGAAGCATGGTTATTTTTGACCCTTGGTGGGGATTGACTGTGGTGAATATCTGGTGCCCGCGAAACAGACATTCAGGGTGCTTTGGCCCCGCCACGGGATTGACCGTGGTTCACTGTGGTTGCCTGTGATCTCATAACGTCTGAAAATACCCTTAGTCTTTTACCAATAAATAAGCAAAACTCAGCCAATGGTGAACATATCTATTTCAGTCATTCATTCAGATATGACTGCAAGTGCCTCCCTCTCTTTGCTAAGAAAGATTTTTGTAAAACAAAAATATCAGTTAAATGCAGATACACAGATCTTTCTTGGAAAATGTTCATTGTATTTTTTTAGCTATTCCATAAACTTAGGAAAAATTACATAGGAATTGCATTAACAGTTTGAAGGTGGTTGCTTTTTATGTAATACATAGCATTTGTTAGGCATCTTTATATTTTATATCTATGCACATCTGTTTGGTCTGTACTGCTGACTTTGAACAATTAATGTTAAATCAGCTGTCTGCTTGATATACATGACTTGATGAAATATTAATCTTTGTGACTGTATACAGCATGGCTAATAAAATTATGAACCAAGGCAGTAACGTTAACATTTTAAAGATGGTGTGCATGGGCCATTTCAATTATATACTATGAATGGTAAAATGGAACATTTGCAGTGTGTAGGTGAAATGAAGACAAAAGACATAACTGGAGTAAACGGGGCTGTAGTTTATTGTCAATAAGTTAACAAGAATATGAGCATTCTTTCAATAATTCCCCTCAGCTATCCCAGTACTACAGTAAACCCGCCTCCTCTGGGGCAATTGATGTGTTCTGTGAATCTGATTCCAGGCACAGTACATGCCGCAGCATGCCTGCCCTGGTTAGCCAGCTCCTACACCTGTCAGGCTATCTTGCTGGCAGGGCTGCCACCTACTGTCTCACACAATGGGAATTTTCCTCACCCCACCGAGGGTGTCTTCAGACGTTACAAGATCACGGTGAAGCACGGTGAATACCCACCTGTGGTCACCGTGTCTCGAACGTCTGTTTGGTGGCCGCCAGGGACCAATGAAAAGTAACGTCTGGCAGCGTGCCACGGCCCAGGATCCCCAGTGGGATCCCGGGCCATGGCGCTTCCGGCCCGACGCAGCAGCCGCAATGGCCCCGCCGCCCGCCCATCTACTTGGAGGGCGGGCGGCGGGGTGCGTGGAGGGGGCAGGGCCGTGCGGCTGCACGTTGTGCCGCGCGGCCCCACCCCCTCCCAGTTACCCTGCCGGGATCCCCCCGGCACATCTGATATGGCGTGACGGGGCGACCCCGGGGGGGAATGAAGCTGGTGATTTTGGTACGGGGCCAAAGGGCCCCGTAACGTCTGAAATCACCCTGAGTTGCATGACCAGAAGGGGCATCAATTTGCAGAAGGTTACCACCCAGCAACCGGGCAGCACAATAAGCCACGCTCCCACACCCAACATCAAGGCAGCAAGGATCCCCATGCCAGGCTGCTTGAGGTCATTGCTAACCTATTTATTTATTATTATTATTATTATTATTATTATTATTATTAGCATTATTATTATTAGCATTATTAGCATTATTATTATTATTAGCATTAGCATTAGCATTAGCATTAGCATTAGCATTTATATAGTGCCAGCGACATACCTGGTGCTTACAAAAAATAAGATAGACATGGTCCCTGCTCGAGAGCTTACAATCTAAAGACAGCATTGCTATCATACAGATGCCTTCACTTGCCTGAGGGCTCACCCAAGCCCTCCTCACTGGATAGCTGAGTCAGGATACTGCAAACCACAGTCCATTAAAAACCTTCACTTCAGTGCACTACTTCGTGTCTACTGACAACCAGACAAACAATTCAACTTCTATATCTTCACCAGAAACTCTACGCATACCACTATGGGGAAAGTGAAAACACCTCCTCAACAGTGTATATGGGTAATTTCAGATGTTATGTGATCATGGTCAACCACACCGAATCACAGGGGATTCGATGTGGTGGCTGTGATCGCGCGAATGTCTGTGGGAGCCCCGCCAGATGTTCACCATGGTGAATAGCTGGCGGTGGTCAATGCTAACCCCAATTTTGGAGGTGAGGCTGGCCTCACCTCCAGAATCATGGTTAGCTAGACCACAATGAGGAATGGAGCAAAGGTAATGTCTGTCACCTCATCCCCGGTCCCGATCGTGGCCCAGACCGCAGTACGGAATTGGGTGCAGCAGCCTGATTAGCCGCTGCACCCGCCCATCTCACTGAGGGCAGGTGGCCAGTGGAGCACGGGGGCAGGGCCAAGTGGCCACGTGTTGCACCGCTCAGCCCCACGCTCTCCCCAAATCCCCTCCACGATCAGGTCAGCACTTCTGAAGGACGCCTGGTGTGATCACGGACCGGGATCTGAGACAGATCCCAGTCCAGGGTTCAACGTGGTGGGTCAAACGGCCCGTCATGTCTGAAATTACCCTATGTGTCAAGGTAGGAATAATTCCTTCCCAGCCCCTTATAAGGCAGCTAGCAAAGTCTGTAGATCCCCTACACAAACCTGACAACCATATCTTGATTTAAGCGTGGGTGTCACACGCGGGCACCACTTCTCTCTGACTGACACAGTTGGCAACAGGACAGAACCAGGCAGTCTCCTATTGGCTCCTGGCCACCATGTGACCCCCACTGGCCCATGAAATCCTTCAGGCAACCAACAGCTTCCACTTTCATATGCTCCCTGTCTCTCTCAATTCAACTTGGGCCATTGTTTCCCAGGCCAAGCTGTGATCCTCTTGGTGTAGCCACTGCCCTCTTGAGTGCTCAACGAATAATGCTATGGCCACAGATGAACACTCTCAGTCTGAGCCCAGCAGCCAATTTTCCTACAGTAAAAACAAAATAACACAATTAGAAACCCGTATCCCCCACTAACCTTATGTAACTTATATAAGTCCCTGATCGCCACATAGCTTGAATTGCCTCTTAACCCAGCAGCAGCTGTTACCACCCCATCCTGAAAAAGTGAGAGCCAAACTCTGCATTATTCAGACCAAGCACTGACAAACTCCTTTGCAGCACTGCAATAAATTGAAACTGGGAGTCGTGAATGGTCTCCATGCACCAGCAGCGACCCATCCCCTTCTAACCATGCCTTAATTCTAAATAACTCAGCACTGCCAATATTGAGCATGGTTAAGGGTCATCTGACAGCTGGAGACAAACCTGCCTCCCTCTTCCTTGCTGGTCCATTTTGGATAAGCAAATGGTACTACTATACATTAAAATTAACTAAGTAATATCAAATGCCCAAATTCTAACACCTCCTGGAGTAATCCGCCTTCAATTTGGGCACTAGCTCACACACTCTCATTGCCCTGAAAAAAGCTATTAAAATAACATAATAGCTTAAACGATTGCTCCTCAAATCCTCCCCTACTAATAAAAGGTTAAATAAATACAAGCCCACTTAAAATGAGTAAAGTAATGGGCTTTCTCAAATCCTGTCTACTCCCAAGCTGCTTCAACCATCCCTCCAATGCCTTCCTGGGTAAAAAAAAAGCCACACAAGGGTCAGGAAACCTGGCCAACCTACTGCAAAAGGTAATATCCAAGAGCTTGCCTGCTATTGTTGATGGAAGCAGACCCCACCTTTTGAACATCACCATATACCAAAGAACAGAGTTCTCAGGTATTGGCCAAACAAATGGACTCACCGGTTCCACCACGAATGCCTGAAAATCCTCAAATGCCCTGGTGTACGTTCTGAACGTCAGTGGGGTAACCACCTCCCTCACCCCAGCTGGTAATACTCAGCAACAAAGACTTTAAAGCTCCACAGGCATCCACTTTGGCTCTTGTTGGTTCCAGGGGCCAAAGTACGAAACCTCTTGACCTGGAAATGGAAAAGAGTAACTGCAATGCCATTATCCACTCCAGATACATGCCTAGCCCGAAAGATGATGTTATTAACCATGACAAATGCCCTAATCAACAACGTGACAGTCTTTGGCTTTGCAGGTTGTGCATTAACTATCTGCACAAATGCCATGTTGTCACACCGTAATTGAACTCTCTGATCCCTAAACCCATCTACCCAGATGATCACTCCCACCAATATGGGAAAAAATTCTAGGAAAGTGATTTCCCTAATCTGCCCATTCCTATGCCACTCTTCTGGCCATGGGACTGTTGTGGAGCCCCAACTCCCAAAATTGCCAACAGATTTGGACCAGCTTGCACAGGAAGCTGAGAGGAAGTCAACATTCTGTTGGAGGCTGTAGAGGCAATATTCCATGCAGACACAGGGATCTGCTGTGACACCCCCACTTCCAGCGGTGGCAGTTGACCCTCAACCACTGGCACCAGAATCTGTGGTGAGACTAAAGAGAGGGGGCTTGAGGAACATAGCTCCAAGAAGGGGGCTCAGAGCTGTGCAATGCCTAATGGGCACGCACTGCTTCCCCCTGCTGTGAATTTGACTGGGGTGCAGCAAGAAAGGCATTTATATAAAATCTGGTCTCTAATCTGTAGAATGTTTGACCTCTTATTTGCTTGCACATCACTGTCTAATCCCACTGAACCACAAGCTCTTAATTCAAAACAAAGATGGATATGCCTTGGTGTAAAAATTGTTTTCATTTTGAGTGCACCACAGACAGTTATTTCCCATAGAGTGGGGCCAGGTGGAGGCTTAGAGGTCACCTCTGTGTAGCAGCATTTGCCTCTCAGATCAATGGGAAGCCCATGTTGCTGACTTCCTCAGCGACCAGATGGGCAAAGTCCTACAGAACATTCCACAGCCATTACTCTGTGCATCAGGCTGTGCAATTGATTTCAAGATAACAGACAAGAAGGAAAGGGTTGTCAGGCCTGACTGCCTCCTGTCAGTGTAGAAAGCTTGGAACAGTGTAATTCAGCAATTTTTTGTCAATTTGGGTGGGGGGGAACCTGACAGGCTGATTCTTTACTTGTCATGAAGCATAAAGGTACAGTGGGAATCTATTCACTTGCTGCTGAGATGTGACTGGACTGGCTATAGCAGGCCATCATGATGCATGGCTCATTTATACAGGCAGCGTTCTCTGTGACGTTTCAGTCTTGCAGACAGAGGGAAGAAGAGGGAAACGAAAGGCTGGATTTTTTATTTTGTTTTTTTAAACCAGTGTCAGCCACTCCATTTTCACTGTGCCTTTTAACTTGTCGTTTGGAGTTTGAAGCTGAATTTTTTTCTTGCTGTTCATTCATTTGATAAAATAATGCTTTTTCACACCAAGGAACCAAAGTTTGACAAAAGAGAGGTTGCTGCTGGAAAGAGTTTGGCTGATACTTCAGAAAAAAATTAGACTTAAACCCAGATTTTGTTGTGACAGGGTCACAACCCTTTCCCACAAATATTCACAGGGGCAATTTTCATGTCAAAAAAAGTTTGCAGACAGTGAGGCTCTTTAAACTATTTGTGTCAATGTGTTCACAGGAGAGTTTATCTCTCAGCTTTTTTCATTCAGCCATCTTGAAATCCCATTGATTTCCTCTTCCTTCCTTACACAGATCTCCCCCAGGTCAGGAACAGGAAGAGTGCTCTCTGACTTATGTGACCAATATCAAACGAAATAAAATAACTGAACAGGCAGCTGAAGTGAATAAATAGTTCATGAACAAACCATTGGATGAATATGTTCGCATAATAAAATGTTTGAACAGTTTTGATTAACAAAAATACTCCTAAAACCCAAATATTATGTACAGATAATTAAAAGGGGAAAAAATGACCAAGTTAGTTGACTACATTGGGTGTAAACAAACATTATGCTGGCCAAGCTGCTTCACATGGCAGCGTTTGTTCCGGGCCTCCAGATGTGAACCCAGTTCAAATGTCACCTGGGTAGGAGCCAGTTGGGAAATGTGGGTTTGGTTTCAACTGGGCCCATAGTCTGGGCCTGGCTCCCACTGGACTGGGGCAGAGACAGAGAACTGGGTGGGAACATGTCTTCCTAGCCCGGCTCCTACCAGTGTCGGGGAGGTTGACATGCCTGTAATAGGCAGTCATGGTTGTCCATCATGCCAGGGGGGCAGGGCAAAGTTGGGAATGCAGCTGAGTGGGAGCACATCACTCCCCGCCCCCAACTGTTTCTCCATGGCAGGAGCATGCCTAGCCAGGCGAAGCCCTCCCCTACCCAGGGTGGATGGAGGGAACCATGTGATGTCTGTTAAAAGTTTCTTGTGAGTAGTTCACCATGCTCATCTGCTGTCCGAGAACATACCAAGAAAAAAAGTGTAATTATATTTAATAAAGTGCAAAATCACATATTGAAGGCCTACAACTCTCAATGAATACAAAAATATGTGTAACTCCATTTTATGAGAACGTGTTAAACTCCATGTCTTAAACATAGGGATAGTACTTCAACTAGAGATTTATTTTGCAAATACTTCACTTGGATTAGATTTTTTATTTGTGCAGTATTGTTTCCTTAGTTCCACTCCACTTTCTTGGGACATTTTCTAGAGAAGCAAACGTTTATATTTTGGGCCTAATTTTGAAAATATTGGAGATATGCTGACATGTATATATTCAGTGTGGGCTTGTCTAGATTTGTACATGCACACACACACCTCACACGATTGTGGGCATAAAATAGATAGGCATCTATAGAAACATTTGCTTGTGGGTCCAGTAACAATAACTTAACTGCCATACAGTGAAGATGCTCCAGCAGTTAGCACTGTATCAGTTCTTAGTGCTGCTGACAGGAGTCCTATTCACTTCAATGGGACTTTTGCCAGTGATAACTACCTTGAGGATCATACTCTAAGCAATCTTGGGGCTTTCTTTCTGAAACTCAAATCTTCAGTGGGAAAATTGCTCTTCAGCTGGGACCACAGCAGTTGATCAAATGATGATCAAATTGTGATAGCTGGTCTTTTGTGATGCTAAGAGATCAGTGCTTTGTCTGCCCACAAAAGACCTTTGCCAATGTTGGTCCAACAAAGCAAACCTGATTTAATTTTCCTTTGCAGGCTCTTTCAAGCATTGTTTAAAATTAAACTTGCTTCAAGCTGGCAGTATCACAAGACTTTTCATTTCAGCATTTCAGATCAATTTGTGGAAAAATCACTTTGAGCTTTTTGTCAATGGCAGACCCGTGTCACCTTTATCTCTTTAATGAGTCAGTAGGTTTGATGAGAGCAAAGTAAAGCAATTGGAGAACCACTGAGAACCATTTCAGGTACAAAATGATGTCTTCTTTTAATTAGGAATTCTACTTAAATGAAATGAAAGCTGTCCACCAGGGTGTCACAACTGAACAGATTTCACTTGTCTAGGGATATATTTGTGGAGGAAAATACTTGATACCAGTCCATTGCTCTTATCAGCAGGATGCTTGCAAATGCAACTCAGGGAGAAAGGACCGAGTCTGCAGGTAAGTCGTGGAATGAATACAAAGATCTATTTTACTGAAGTCTGGATCCAAACTTTTCAAGTATCTATAAACACTGGACTCTTCATTAGTATAATACTGCACCTCTCACTCATTTCCATCTTACATCAGTTTTACATCAGTGTTAACATATTGAGACAAACAATACTCTTAGTTACTCTGATGTAAATCTGATGGACGTCCACTGGTTTTACTCCACATTTACACCTATATTTGTAAGAACACAATAATGGAAACTGACGTATATAATGGAATAATGGAAATTGATAGTGGTGTAAATTGTGTGAGAAGCAGGTCCAGTGTATCTAATCTGCACTGCTAAAATGCTGTATGTTGAAATTATTCCAAAGTATAAATGAGAAATCTAATCAATAAAACAGTGCTCAATTTATGTCTCCACCCCAAAAAAGAAAATTTGGCTCAGTATCTTTATCACTTATACAAGATAAAACCATGAATCAGGAAGCACTGATCAGCAGTGACCATTTAAATCAAATTATTCAGGAACTGATTGTACTGAGTCATACAAATAAAAATCCAGATCAGTCAAGCGATAAGTTATTATTTATAACCGCTTTTATTTATTTACAGTCCTGCATTAAAATTAGCTACCTCCAGACTGTAAAAATGGAGACCCTTTTCCCACGTCAAACCAGAAAAGTTCTCTCTTGTTGAATGGGCTTAACCCTTCAGGCAAAGTATATTTGCCTAATGCACTTAACCCTTCAGGCAAAGCCTTGGACAGAAGAAAGCTTTCCTTAATGTGCTGCTCTAATTAATCTCAGGATAATCTCAAGTGACTCCTAGTTGAACAGATGTATACTTCCATCAAGTCATAGTGTCTGCCACAGAGAGAGCTTGTTTTTAGAAGAAGAAGAGTTTTACAGGTAATGTCAAAAATTAGCATAATCATTTTGACAGAGGGTTAGGGTCAGAGACATTTAGTACCTCTTAGTTCTCATTTATTTTCATAGATACATTGCTCTTTATGAGTATGCACAGCTCTGACTGTGGCGTGGGAACACTTTCTATCTTGCCTTTAGTTTAATTGGTCACTGAGCCTTGAATGTCTGTGACTAGGGGATTAAGTAGAATTAGTTTTGACTGTACAGAAGAGCTCTGGCGTGAAACTGACCTGTGATTGCCACAGGTGGCATAAGAATGGAATAATCATAATCATCTTTATTTTTATATAACACCCCTGCCCCCGTCATGACACTCAGAGTGCTTTACACACAACAATTTAACAAAACATTTAATCCTCACAACAACCCTGTGAGGTAAGTTAGGCTGGGGGAATATTGTGACTGGCCCAAGGTCACCCAGCGTGCTTCTGGCTAAGGTAAGACTTGAACCAAGGTCCCCCCTACCTCCTGATCCAGTTGCACACTTAGCCATTACACCTCACGGGAACTAACAAAATTCAAACAAGAATGGCTTCTAACTCAGTCTCTGGTATAGACCAGAATTGCTTTGGGAAGTTGTCACATAGTTCTAAATCCATAGCTGCATAGCAGCTCCTCTCAGTCAATGTTCACCTGCCTGGTTCATAGGGTGCTCACACATAACACTGGCCTGGTTTGCCTTCTCTGGCCCACCTGGGCAAGCATTAAACCCAGTGCATCTGTTCCAGACCCATCAGATGTGGGCCAGGTTCAAACCCCAGAGGTGCTGGTGGCCAGGTCAGAAACACAGGCCCTGGACAAACTGAGCCCACAGTCCAGACCCATGAGCTGCCCAGAAGGGACAGTTTGGGGCAATCTGGGCAGGGGTGTTTGTTTTTGTGCCTGCCCAGCATGGAATGTTGCCATGGCAGCCAGTCATGGCTGCCTATTATTGGGAGCCATGGCTGACCGTTATGGTGGGAGTTCGGGGGCAGGACGCAGCGCGGGAGCTGACCCAGTCACCCATGCATCGCTCCCCTCCTCCTTCCCTGCCCGGGTTAGGCCGGGTGAACAATAGTTTCCATCCCCTGACCTGAACAGGCTGGGAGTTGTGGAGGCAACCATCCCCGACCCAGATGTGCAGCCATAGATATATTAACACCCATAACCAATAACCTTGACAGCACCAGAGATCTGTGTGATACTTGAAGATGAGTGTGGTATAGAGATCTGTGTGATACTTGAAGATGAGTGTGGTATGAGTGTGGTAAAAACAAACGTGACGGGAACTAGTTCGGCCCACTGTGCATATGTTTACAGACCCCATCTGTACATGTGTTCAGGCATTGCTAGTTGTTTGACCCAGGGTATTCCAGGTCGTGGTGGCAGCTGGCCCAGGCTGTGATTCCGAAGACCTCCAGGATCACAGCCTGGTCTAGGGTCTGCACTGATCAGGTCAAAGCAGGCTGTCCCAGAGCTGCATGTGTATTTTCAGGCCAGTCTGCCAGCCCGGGTCAGCTCTGCCATGGCAGGCAGCCATGGCTGGCCATCACTGACTGCCATGGCTCCCTGTCATGGTGGGGGGTGGGGTGCTGGATGCAGTATGGGAACTGGCGGCTGCATGTTCCTCATTCTCCATGCCCCCAGGCTGTGCATTGGTTGACCTGGTCCGGGTGCATGTTCATTTTGCACTCTGGCCCAGCACAAGTCCTGTCTGCCCGGGCGACCTCTCCCAAGTCAGGCCCGGATGTGGTAGCTGGTGTCACTTATGGTTTCACCCACAGACTCCTTTGTACAGCCTCCCATTCCCTCAGCAGAAATCCAGACCACGGGCCATCCCTAGGATTCCTCCCCCTTCTCCCCCCAGATAAGGAGTGCCCTCCCCCCGCCCCCATCTCTGGCTGCATAGCAAATCCTAGACAGAGTGTATTCTGCTGGTGATGCTCTCCAGGTCCCAGCTCAGAGGAGGTTTATAGGGACCAAGAGAAATCCCCACATCTACAGCCCAAGTTCCAGCCCAGAGCTTGTGATGTTGGTTGAAATCCTGTTTCCCTTGGTTATCAGGTTCATACTTGCATGTCTGGGGTGGGTGTCAAAATTTATTCTGCTAAAGAAGTCAGTAAACATTAATTGTACTGAGTTCAGTACATCTAATGTGATGAAGGCACAAGTTAGACTTAAGTAACCTTTGTGCTTCAATGGGTCCTAGGGTCAATCCATCCTTTAAAGTACCCTAAGGGCTGATCAAATTTATTGATCAAAGTTAATTGTTAATACACCGGCAATGTACCTGGCACTTTACAAGAGTTGAAAATAGATAGGGTCCCGGGCTTGCAATCTAAGAAAACATGGGAGGGGAGATAAGGAGACTACAGAGGGAGAGACGAGGGTACATTTATGAAGGAGTGAGGTTCCAGGTATATGTGTTTGGATTACTTACATAATTATGTCAGGGAAGGAAGGGGACTAAGGAGGAGCTAGGGAAGGCCTGATGGAAGAGGTAGGTTTTCATGACGGATTTGAAGGTTGGGAGGGAGTTCCAGGCATGGGGTGGGGGCAGCAAGGGAGAACAGGGAAACATGCTTTGAGGAGCAACGGAGTTGTGAGCAAGCGAGGGTGGTGGTAGAGGAAGAGTTGAACTTCCGGACGGTAGCGTAGTGGGAGACTAGTGAAGAGAGATGGGGGCATGGGTAAGGCTATGAATAGTAGGTAAAGATGAGAAACTTGTGTTGAATGCTTTTAGGTAGAGGGAGCCAGTGGAGAGAGAAAAGGAGGGACTGCACATGTTCAAAGTGGCGGGTGAGGTGGAAGATCTTGGCAGCAGAGTTTTGAATAGATGAGAGGGGGTTAAGATGAGAGTGGTGAAGGCCAGTGAGAAGGAGGTTGCAATTACGGCTGAAATGGCAAGCCGCTGCGGTAACTTTTTCCCGGAGTTGCAGCTTCAGCACTAGTTGCAATAGTCAAGGCAAAAGATAAGCAGAGCATGGACTAGGGTTTTAGCAGTGGAAACAGTGGAAACAATTTATTTGTAATAGTTCTTGAATCCCATGCATAATGTATCTCCCTTAAGGTGGGTTCCTAGTGGCCCTTAACCATAACAAGTTGTAAGTGGGGGTCATTTTTAGGAAGATATTAGCACAAGCATCTGTAATCAATAAGTCCAGCTGGGATCAAGGGAGAAGCCTGGATGATTAATTATGTATGTAAACATGCACACTGGAATGTAAGTAAATTCTGCAGTGTCTTGATGAAGGGACTACACTGGTCTTTCCCATTTATAAGCTATTTAGCAGAGTCCTGCATCATCAAAGGCTTCTGAGAGATGCCCCATCTTTTATTCTGTGGAAATAATCAGGGCATTAAACTCTGCTACTGCATGGTGAATCAGGTCTTAAATAAAAGTTGCCCCTTCTGAGGATTAGAAGTTCCACATTTCCAGAGTAAATCCCAGCTCAGGACTTGATGCTTTCCCGCCCCCAGTCTCCGGAGTCTGTCACACTCTGGAGTTGTGAGCACTGAAATTTCTGGGCAGGTGGGCTGGGAGATGTGATGGGGGTGAGTGAGCTCGGAGAGGATGGCAAAGTACCCAGGGCTATTAACAGTGGTTTATTCTAATGTTTCGAAGATAGCCATAAGACTATGACTCAAGTGTGAATTGATATAGTGCTGTTTTAAGACAGCCTGACTGAAGTCTAATGATGAAATTTCAAGTCTATGATCCTGCTGTTGATCAAAGTGCTCATGAAAGAAGGGGTACTTACATGGATTTAGATTCACTGCTCATGACTGGACACTACCAGCCCATTTCCCACACTTAAGTCATTCATCAGTGTTGAGTTGATTGTTGGAGGGGAGGTGGGGTTAGTTAGCTAGCCAAAGAGCTGCACAGAGGTGTAGGTGCCTGCATTTGTGCTCTAGAATAAGCAGCCACACAAGTCTAAACAGGACTGTTGCAGTTTGTCAATTGGCAGCCCCTCACAATCCCATTGATTTGGACAAATAATATTAGCATTACAGTCTCTCTGTACTCCATTCTTGAGTACAGCTTGAATTATATGAATATAGGTGAAGTGATATTTCTCCCAATCATCCTCATGTGAAACAGTCTTTCCACTACTTGACACTTATCTTTCATAACCTATTCAGAGAAGGGCAGAGAAGGGCAGTGACAAAGATAAAGGGAATAGAGAAACTCTCATACTAAGAGAGTGAAACGACTATGATTGTTTTTTTTCAAAAGGAGATAAATACGAGAAGAAAAGTGTAAAAAATTATAACTGACCTAGAGAAAGCAAACTGGGAGAGCTACTGTTGTCTCTGTCTCACAACACAAGAATATGGAGCAGTTAATTAAACTGGATAATGTCCAATTCCACACTGATTCATGTACAGGGTAATTAGGTTATGAAGCCCAGACTGTTGAGGTCAACAGTTTAACAGGACCATTTCCAAAATGGGCTGACTTTAGAGGAGAAATTATTATTTGCAGCAAATACTATATCCGACGAATTTGCCCACTTCAATTCAGATCTGACAAAGTGAAGATTTGATCTCTCATTGTCAAATATCCACTTTTGCTCTACAAAACTACCTTCACTAACGATAAGCAACTTCTGCCTAGCTGTGATACCCAACACATGATGTTTAGAAGAATATATATTTTAAAAATATAAATAGTAACTTATGTAGAATTACATTTATTACATCAAGGCCCTGATTCAGGACTGTGTGTGCACCGTGCGTACCACCTGTGTGCTTTTAGCTCTTCCCCCTCCACCCTCATCTCTCAGATTGTATGCCCTAGGGCAGGGACCGTGTCTATTCAGTTACTTTGTAAAGCGCCAGGTACATTGCTTGTGCTATATAAATGCTTGCTAATAATAATAATAATAATAATGGACAGCTGTCCCGGTGAGGGCTGCGCTAGGCCAAGTCTCCAGTGCAGTACTTGGAGCACAGGTGTTACATATGGTGTATGCATATGGTGTGTGCACAGTGCACTACATTTGCGTGTCATGCACGCACCATGTGTACACCAAGCCTGCATATTGTGTGTGCCCAATGCCCCGATCCAAGGTCCATGTGTGCATGCAGACCGAAACTGCAATTGCACATGTGCACACAGTGGGGTCATTCACATGCCCCAAAGATTGCTATGAAGAGCACACGGGGCATGCATGGCTGTGTGCACAAACTGCCAGAACACCAGCATGGGGCCTACGGTGCCCTCACAAACCACGTGGTTGTGCGCACTTACATGCACACAGCTGCACATGCAGGGCATGGGATTGGCCCAACTGTGTGCATGCTGGGTTCCGGGGAAAGTCCTCCACCTCCCACCACTGAAGCCACTTCAGCCCCACTTCTCCATTTCCCAGTTGTGGCAGGGTCAGGAGGCAGGAGATTTTGCCCGGGCTACCCTGCGTGTGTACACACTGTAGGTGTTTTCAAATGAGACAATAGTCTGATGGAGTCTGTGTTCAGTCCATGCATCCCCCAGTCATATATGGGCAGCCCCATGCATGTATTCATGTGTGTGCCGGGAGCCCCAGCTCAGAGATTTAGCATGACAAACCTCATACACAGGCAGGCAAAGTGCTCTGCTCCCTTCTCCCTTCTCAGAATTCCACCTCCTGCCATGATGTACAACCATGGCAAAGCATGGGAAGAAGCCACACCAGCTGTTTCTTCTGGGCTAATATGACATACTTGCTCACATACTGTGTGCAGCCAGTTCTATCTAGGTAACCACTCAGTAGGGAAGGGGATTTTGTTTTCATTATTACAATAATGAAAATGAAAATAATAATGAAAATAATGAACATTTTTGTGTTTGTTATTTTTGTTATTTTTGGTAATTTCTGACAATTTTTGGTCATTTCCATTAATTATATTGATATACCATAAATTAATGATTTCAGTATACCAGTATTAATGATATACCAGAAATTACAGAAAAATACCAATAATACCACGAAAATGAACATAAATAATGAAACTGAAAATGAATAATGAAAAAATAACAAAAACAAATGCTATTTGAATAATGAAAATGAAATGAAAACAAAACCAATTTTTTTCCCCTCTGCACACCCCTACTGCCCTGCACTTTAAACTGTTCAAAACATTTGGCACGTGGTTTGCAGAGTTCATGGACCATGGAAACGTAGCTATGGAGACACTTGGCGAGAACTTCATTGTGCTCGTTTTTGCACTCCAGGACTTCATGACTCATGACCGCTGCTGAGCAGAACCTCCAAGCAATCCAGCAGATCCAAGCAGCCTGGTGCTGTTAGATGAAGAAGATTTCTAGGCACAGCCTGGCAGTGAAATAGTCTTCTAAAAATGTTTAATAGAAGAAATGTTCAATAAAGCCTTTAGATGTGTTTCAAGTGTGTCATTGTGTTTTCATATGGCCCATCCAGCTCCCCCCATTCTCTTTCCAGCCATTTCCTTCCTCTGTATTCCCTACCGACATTCACAGGCAAACTGGGTCTGGGAATGGCAATAGAAAGTGCAGAGGCTGCCTGCTACTATGATCTCCCCTGACCTCAAATGACTGCCTGCCCTGCCCTTATAGAGAAAGTGGTCACAGCCACAGGTAGTGGAGCTAGTTTTAAAAAGTGATTGGAAAAGTTCTTGGTGGATAGGTCTGTTAGTAGCTATTAGCCAAGTAGGTTTGGGGAACATAACCTCTAGGGATGTGCGAACAGAACCGAGTTTGGAAATTTGGTTCGATTCAGTTCGAAAATCAAGTTTGGTTCGAAAGTTCGGTTCAGTCAACCAAACTATTTGAGTTCGGTCGAATTCCGAACTTCTGAACCGAGTTCGTACATTCAAATCCGGGGTTTTTTGCCTTCCGAACTGGTTCAAATTCAACTGAACAGTTCGGTCGAGTTCGAGTTCGGTTCAAAGTTTGGTTCAGTCGACCGAACTATTTGAGTTCGGTTAGAACTCCGAACTTCTGAACTGCGTTCGCACATCCCTAATAACCTTTTACTGTTGGGGGCTGGAACAACAGGGAATGGATTACCCATTGTGACTTGTTGGGTACTTCTCCCAAGAGAAAGAGACTGGTCACTGTCGGAGACAGGATTTTGGGCTTGATGGACCATTGTCTGACCTTGTTTGGCACTACTTATGTTCTTAAGACTTATCACTATGCCATCCCACCATTCTCCTCCCTTTTTCTCCCCCTCTTCCCTGCACCCATGTTTCCCACTCCCACTGTATGAAAATCTGTATAGTAAAGGATTTCATTTACAGGAAAGGATTGATGATGATGATGATGATGATGATGATGATTACTATTTTCATAGCACCCCTTTGCCTTACATGGCACTCGGAGTGCTTTACATTACATAAGTATAAAATATAAAACAATTTAAAACACTAATAAAAGACTTTAAATAAGGGAAGGAAAACGGGAGGAGAGAATACATTGAGGGAACCAACAGTGGATTCTAAAAGCACCTAGAAAATACAAATATTTTAAGGTGCTTTTTAAAGGTAAGGAGGGACGAACTGAGATAGACAGTTCCTCATCTGGAATGAGTAAGTTCCACACTGAGGGGCCCAACAAAACAAAAGCCTGATCGCCTGACAACAACTTAAGATGCAATGGCAGAACCCTCAAACAGCAGGTGGTTCCTGACTGCAGATATTCATCAGTGTGAGGCTCCAGAAGCAGGACTTGAATATAACCAGAACCTAAACCATTCAGGGCCCTAAAAACCAGCAGCGCGATCCTAAGCTCAATTCATCACTCCCCAGGAAGCAAGTGCAGAGAATACAAGGCAGGCATAATATGATCATGGCTGTCAAAACCAGTAATCAGTCACACTGCCATGTTCTGAACAAGCTGCAAGTGACAGATAAGCACTGCCGGTAGCCCATAGAAGAGGGAATTACAAAAAGCAACCCTCGTAGTCATCGGGCATTTATGACTGTTGAAAGGTCAGCCTGGGATAAATAAGGGCATAACTTACACAAATTGCATAGATGAAATAAACATTTCTGAACCACATCATACACCTGACTTTTCGGACAGATCGGAAATGTTTGTGGTCGAAGATGATACTCAAGTTCTTTACCTGGTCCACTACCTCCACCCAGGCCCCATCCACATTCAGAGGCTCAAGGGAGGCAAGGTCATCTTCATATTGGCTGCCCCTTTCCACCAACATCACCTCAGTTTTCTCTGGATTGAGCATGAGGTAGCTCTGATGCATTCAGTGAGCTATATCATATTCCTCCAAGGCAGAGGCCAAATTGTCAGGGCTCATGGGGCAAGAGATATCAGTTGTGTACCATCAGTGTACTGATGATATTCGACCCTGTGCTTGATCATGACATCGCTAAAGGGCTGCATGTATACATTGAACAACATGGCTGAAATAATAGAACCTTGAAGAATGCCGCAATTCAGGCCCCTCGAGGATGATGCATATCCATCCATCACCACCGATTGACTCCTCCCTTCCAGGTATGACTGAAATCACTGACCGGCAGCTCCTATCGCACCAGTACCATCCATCAGCCACCAGTGCAGCAACCCATGGTCAATTGTATTGAGCACTGCTGTAAGGTCCAGCATGATCAAAATGGCCAGCTGTCCTCGATCTAAGATCATTGGCAGATCATTCAACATCCTGAAAGGTGCAGTATTTATCCCATGGGAAGGCCTGAACCCAGATTGGATTTTTCCAAAATATTGTTGGAGTCCAGGTGTCTTTGTAGCCACACAGTCACAGTCTTCTCAACCACCTTCCTTAAGAAAGGCAGATTGCAATAATTAGCAAGCACTCCAACATAAAGAGATTGTTTCTTGAGGAGGGGGTAGACTTCCATGCAATTGAGGGTGGCCAGAACCCTCCCCTCCCTAAAGGAGGAGCTAATAATGCCTGTCAATAAAGGTACTACCGCCTTAGCGCTTGCACTCAGTAACCAAGATGGGCACGGGTCAGAGGCACATGATCCCAGCACTGCGTGGACTTCCTTGTCATCAATCATGTCAAAGTCAACCAAATAATTAAATAATTATTTAATTTATAATTAAAGGATTTTATTTTCAATCAAGAATAAGATTTTCATTTACAGTAAATTACAGTTTAAAAATTACAAAATTAAAGGATTGTACTTGCAATGAACAATATAGGGTAATTTCAGATGCGATGGGCCGTTTCACCTACCACGATAAACCCTGGACTGGGATCTGTCTCGGATCCTCGTCCGTGATCAGGCTGTCCGTCCTTTAGACGTGCTGTCCTGATCTCTACTGGGGTTCGGGGAGGGGGCAGGGCTGCACAGCGCAACATGCAGTCACTCAGCCCTGCCCCCCAACGCTCTCTCGCCCCCCCCCGGGGAGATGGGTGGGTGTAGCGGCCAATGAGGCCGCTGCGCCCGATCCCATATCGTGGTTCGGGGCATGATTCCAGAAAGGGACAAGGTAACCGATCTTACTTTTGCCCCTTTTCTGATTTTGGCCAATCTAACCATGGTTCTTGACCTGAAGCTGACCTCAGGTCCAGAACCGTGGTTAGCTGTGACCCCCACCAGAGATTCACTGTGGTGAACATTTGGCGAGGGACACACAGACGTTCACGAGATCGCTGCCACCACACAAGATCCACTGTGATTCAGTGTGGTGAACAGCGATTTCATAACGTATGAAAATACCCATACTGACTCTATACCATAAAAGTGATTGTACTTGTAAGAAAATACTTGCCAGTATTTTATGCAATACTTTTATAGGAAATTTTAATATTTTTATTCTTTTATATAACCCACCTAGGCAACAGAAGGCATAAAAGGCATTTGGCACAACTGCAAAATATTGTGCTAGTTACTACCGCATATGGAAAAAACTGCCTTGGTGCTATTTTTTCCACCACCTAGGCACCAACCTGCAAGTGTTGGTGCACAGGCAGCACTTGTGGGTGCCCAGTGATGGTGCCCAGCAGAGGCCTAATGTTCTTCCCAACAACACATACACTGACTAAGATTAAAGACCTGGTGGACCTGGAGTTCAGTTGCTGCAGTGAGATAGGACATCAAAGCCTCAACTAGCAGTGCTTCAAACCAGGATGAGCTGGGAGAATGCATGTTTTAATTTGGCACGCTTTGGCCTTTAAAAAAAAAAAAAAAAAAAGACAATAAAATGAAATAAAATACAATAAAAATAAAAAGAAATTAAAACAATAAAAAATTAAAAGCTAGTAATCTATTACTGACATAAGATCATCCCCTGCCCACAAGTCCATGGGCCCACCATGGTGCCTCCCCTACACATATGGGCCTGCAACATTGCCATGGTGCCAAACTGTGGAATATTGTATATGGAGGATGTGCTCAGGTATATCATTTTCAAACCCAGTAGATAAAAAATATTGGTCCCTCTCAATTTCTGTGAATCACTTAGGAATTGAGCTGAAAGAAGGTACCTGCAAAATCGGGTAACCCGTCAAATTTCCGGTACCCAATTTAACCCGGTAATGACTGGGTACCATGCAGTACCCAATTATGACCCGTTCAGGTACCTGACGTCCGGAAATGTACACTTCCATTCCCAAAATGTAAACTTTCAGTACCAATTTTTGCAACATTGTTGTTGATATACTGACTCCTGACATCTATTTATCAGGTTTCCATCCACTTCTGAATTTCTTTTGGCAAGTTCCAGTCCCAGAAAACTACTTCCAGTTCCAATTTTTAAAAAGCTTTTCTTCCATTTTTCTTCTTAAAGCACTTATTTATAGACTTTCCATCCCAGAAAATGAATTTTCCTGTCCTGGAAAGTCAACTTCCAGTCCCAGGAAACTACTTCTGGTCACTTTTTAAAAACTTTCATGTCAGTTTTTTCATTTTCCAACTTGATATACCAATTGGTATACCAATATACCAACTGAGAATCAGTAAATAAAAAAATCGGTATTGGAAGTACCCAATTTTTCATGTATTTTGGTATCCAGTTGGTACCCAGGTAGCCCGTCAGGTACCCAGCACAGTACCCAAAAAAGCAAGTATCACCTGCAGGTACTAAATTTAGTACCTGTTTCAGCTTTACTTAGGAACTTAACAAGGAGAAAGGGGGGGATTAAGAGGGAACCAGATGGCAATTCTTAAGTGATTCAAAGAAATTCAGAGGGACCAATATCTTTATCCACTGTGTTTGAAAATGCATTGTACTCATAAAAGTAAAACTACAGATTTTGAAACCCAGTGAATAAACACAGGCACTCTCTTTCATACACAGTTCTAGGCTAGAAAAGAGGGCAGAGAAGGTGGGATGCCAGATCCCCAGGTTGGCGCCCCTTGGCCAGGGCCTGGTTCCACAGGGTGGGCAGAGTGGAGAGGAGGAAAAGGGTACCTTTACTGGTGCTCCCTGTTCAAGACCTGGTTCCTGTTAGCCCATTGCTTCATCCTGCTGTTAGGACATGGACCCACTCCACGAGTGAATATTGGGGGCTGGTACCCCAATATCCAAATGACCTTTTAAATTTAGTGGGAATTAGCCAAATTTATTCAAAGGGTCTGCACATGTCCACGGGGATCAGTCAGAGAATGTGATGCACTGCCAACTGGCTGAAATTTTCCCTCCCACATCCCAACACAGAAAGGGGATACTCCGATACAAATGAGGATGATTTATTGACAAAAAACTAAGTATAATACATAAACAGTTCACCCACGGGCCACTTACAATGATACAAGTAATTTTCTATACCCTCGCACCAAGCACCACAATAATTTACAAAGCAAAACCCTCTGGTCTAGTTGTTTATTATTATTATTATTATTATTATTATTATTATTATTATTATTATTATTAGCATTAGCATTAGCATTAGCATTAGCATTTATATACCACCAGTGATGTACCTGGCGCTTTACAGAAAACAAGATAGACATGGTCCCTCCCTGAGAGCTTACAATCTAAAGACAGGGAGAGGGGAGACAGGGAAGGGGGAACAGAAGGAGAGACAAGAGCTGCGACATTCATGAGAATGCAAGAACTCAGGTAAACGTTCTTGGCTTGGTTACAGTAAATTGGGAGTTTACAGATAACAGGTGGGGCTGGTTAGCAAGAGGTACCCTGACGTTGCAAGAGGGAGAGAGGGGGAAAAGAGGGAAATAATCAATATTACCTATCCCATCCTGTTGAAAAGGGGCAGGTAACCCTGTAGATCCAGCGGCGTTCGGAGAGGGCGGGGGAGGGAAGAAGCTTGGACAGACCAAAGGGGGGTAGTGGTCTGGGAAAAATCCTTGAGGCAAACATGCACAAATTAACCTGCTTGTATTTGAGTTCAAGAATGACCCAATTTTACTCATGGGGATAAGGGCAGTTATACAGTTTCTGAGAGGCGGGGCAAGGATCCCAAAGGCACTTGTTGCACAAAAGGAGTCCAAAAGGAACTTCTTGCAAAAATGGGGTCCCAAAGGCACTTCTTGCACAAAAGGGATCCCAGAGGTGCTCAGGAATGCTAGGGCTGAAAAAGAAACACTTGCATGATGTGTTGGGGGAAATAGAACCTTGGAGGATTTTAATGGGAGGCATGGCAGGAATGAACAAGAGGGCAAGAGGGAGTTTCTATAGACAGGGGAAGAAAGCTATTCTTAAACAGGCATGGAGCCATCAGCCTAACAATTGATCTATTGCTTGCTCAGAGTTTTGAACGGCCGTGGAGGGCTCATCTCAAAAGAGGGAGGCCACCTGTTTTTTACTGCTCCATTGTTTACCCAGAAGCCTCCCTTGTTTCATTCTCTTATTCCTTCTGACCAGACCAGTTTTGCATGGGGAGTTTTCTTTCTTTTCCTTTTCACCCTTCTGTTCCCCTGCACCCTTTGATCTGTGTCTCATGGAGGGCTCAAGGGGGGGGGGGGGTCTATGTCACCACTCCTGCACTATAGCTTCAGAAAGATGAGGAGATCCATACACACCCCACTAGCTGAGGGGATGGGTTCATGAGTGTCTATGTATTCCTACACAAAAGATGGGGGAATGGAATCTGTCCCATCTCTCTATAACATTTCACACAGGTGCACAGGCAGGAGTGAAAAGGCCCCATAATATTAGTAGGGATGGCCAAACCATTGGGGGTTCAGGGTTCGGCCCAAACTTGGGGTGTTTGGGCCATTCACAAACCCCCTGAATCTGAACTGTCCCTCGCCCAAACTGGCCAAACAAAGTTCAGGTTCTGAACTTGTTTGGATGGCAGGTGGGGGACATGGGAGACCCGTTTTTCCCTCCCCCCTCCAGGCTGCGCAGGTGGAAGGGGCACTGGGGCTCACCTCCCCCCCCACCCTGTGCAGCCCTCAGGGAAAATTTTTAAAAAACAACCAAAAACAACCCCGCCTGCCCACCCCAGGGATCGTCCTACCTGTTGGTGCCAGGGCTCCGACCCCAGGTGCGGTGGCGGTAGCAATGGCAGCAGTGGGTTCCACGGTGCTCAGGAGCACTTCATGCCTAGGCCTTTTGGGTCATATGTCTAGTCACATGACCCAGAAGGCCTATAACTGGAGCACTCCAGAGAGCCTTGGGACCTGCTGCTGCTGCCACCGCTACTTCCGCCGGACCCGGGGCCGGATCCCCAGCACCAACAAGTAGGTCATGCTCCATTCCTGGGTCCGATGGTGGCAGCAGGTCCCACGACACTCTGGACTGCTTCAGGTCTAGGCCTTCTGGGACATGTGACCAGTCACATGACGGGGAAGGCCTAGGCATGAAGCGCTCTGGGGCGCCATGGGACCCGCTGCCATTGCTGCTGCCACTGTCAGGG
>QEPC01003520.1:1381350-1406337 GCA_003113815.1 Sphenodon punctatus | reverse complement strand
GGACCTGCTGCCGCCGCTGCTATCACTGCCAGACCCAGAGCTGGATTCCCGGCACCAACAGGTAGGACGATCCCGGGAGGTGGGGTGTGGTTTAAAAAAAAAATCGAGGCTGCGCAGGGTGGTGGGGGAGGTGAGCCCTGACGCCCCTTCCACCCATGCAGCCTGGAGGAGGAGAAGGGAGAGAAAAACGGGTCCCCCATCCCCCACCCAGCACCCAAACGGGGGTTTAGCCACCCCTAATATGTCCGGGCTGAATCCCCCAAACAGTTTGGGGAGGCCTGAACCTCGGATGTGCCGAACCTCGAACCCCTCGGGGTTCTCCCATCCCTAATTATTAGGGATGTGCGAACACGGTTTAGATGTTCGGAGTTTATTTATATTTATTTATTTTATACATGTATTAGTCACCCCCCATGCCAATGATATCCTGGGGCGATGTACAGTTCGATAAAAAACATTCAATGAATAAAACATTTTTTAAAAATCCAACCATTTAAAGCCAAAACAGAGTCGGGAAAACAAATCAAAATAAAAGGGAAGGGAAGAGCTAAAACCCTAACCCACCCTCCCCTCATCCTCCCCAAAGACCTGGGTGAAGAACCAAGTTTTACAAGCCCGTTGGAATGTCAAAAGGCTTGGGGCCAGGCAAGCTTCCTCCGGGATGGAGTTCCAAAGACATGGACCAGCTACCGAGACTGCCCTCTCCATTGTGGCCCCCCGCTTAACACGGGGGACCTCCAAGAAGGCACCCCTGGCAGACCAAAGGAGCTGGTCTGGGGCGTGGAGGGCGAGGCGGTCTCGGAGGTATGAGGGGCCCAGACCATGAAGGGCTTTAGAGATCAATACCGGTACCTTGAACTTGGCTTGGCACACTATTGGCAGTCAAGGCAGAGTCCAGAGCACAGGTGTTATATGCTCCCGATGACCTGTCCCCGTCAGGAGCCAGGCCGCCACATTCTGCACTAGCTGAATCCTCCAGACCAGGAACAAGGGCAGCCCACGTAGAGCGCAATACAATAGTCCAGCCTCGAGGTGACAAAGGCATGGATGAGGGAGGCCAGGTCTGGCCCAGAGACGTATGGATGCAGACTCCGCACTAAATACTACTGGTGGAAGGCGGCCTTCATCACTACCTCCACCGTCGATCCAGGCGGAGATCTGAGTCCAACACC
This sequence comes from Sphenodon punctatus, assembly GCA_003113815.1. NCBI lineage: Eukaryota > Metazoa > Chordata > Lepidosauria > Sphenodontia > Sphenodontidae > Sphenodon > Sphenodon punctatus. The sequence continues at coordinate 1,405,165 of QEPC01003520.1, read as the reverse complement.
ACCCCCAGACGCTGAACCTGCTGAGTTATTGGAGGGTGAAACACCCCCCTATCAGGGAGGCCGACACCTCCCTCGCCCTCCCCATCACCATCACCTCTGTCTTATCAGGGTTGAGCTTCAGTCTGCTCTGCCGAAACTACTCCTCCATGGCCTCCAAACACTGGGATAGCAATGAGACAGCGAGGTCAAGGTAAGTTGAAAAAGACAGGTACAGCTGAGTATCATCAGCATATTGGTGACATCGCACCCCGAACCCTCTCACGATCTCCCCCAAGGGCTGTATATATACATTAAATAACAATGGAGACAGAATTGAACCCTGCGGAATGCCGTAGGACAAGGAGCGGGGGCGAGATGTTTCAGCTCCCAACACCACCCGCTGGCTTCTCCCCGAGAGGAATGAGCGGAACCATTCAAGAACTGTCCCATCCAGACCCCCCAGGTCTTTCAGCCATCTCAACAGCAGCCCACAGTCCATGGTATGAAAAGCAGCCGAGAGATTTAGCAGGATAAGAAATGTAGAACATCCTGCATCCATCTCCCGGTGGAGATCGTCGACCTAGGCCACCAACACTGTCTCCGTGCCATAGCCAGGACAGAACCCAGATTGAAAAGGGTCTAGGATGCCATCTAGATGCGCCTGGAGTTGGATCACCACTGCCTGCTCAATAACCTTCCCTAAAAAGGGAAAGTTAGAGACAGGTCGGTAACTGGCGAGTGCGTCCACATCTAATGATGGTTTCTTCAGCAGGGGGCTCACCACTACTTCCTTGAGGCTGGATGACAACCTCGTTCGAGGAAAAAAGGGGGGGCTGGTGCTACAGAATACAATCATACATGATTTTTACTATCAATACTGAACATTAATAACTGGATCATACAAATCAATCAAGCATATAACGGCATGAAATAGCTGATGTACCATAAAACAACATTGTAGCACAGTGATTGCAACAAATCCTGGCATTCAATGGAAAACATATGACACCATAGAATGGCTGATGAATGATGAGATTACAGCACAATAGTTACATCAAATCCTGGCATAACACAGTTTATAACTGATATATATGAATTGTGTGAATGCATATTTACTGCACTGGTTCTGGCATTCACACGCATTTCGTGGAACCTGCCCCTTCTTCAGTGAACCGAGTGTTCCTTCAGTGAACAAGAATAAATGAAATGCTTTCACAAAATGTTGATGCAAGCCTCTCACGCCTCCTTCCTGATGAAAGAGACTTGGATTATTCTCCCAAGGGGCTGCCCAATTGCTCCACTAATGTGGTAGTTTCTGTAAAATTAAAAGAAACAGCTTCGAGACCAGAAAGCCACTCTCCTGGGGAGTCTGTTCTAATAACACTCAAATGCAATAAATCCCAAGTACAAGTGGTTACTAACATGTATGAACTCAATGGTGCTCTGCTCATCTGCCTCTAGCTGCTTATTTTTACTGGTGGTGGTTTCTTCATCAGGGGGCGCACCACAGCCTCCTTGAGGCTGGGTGACAACTTCCCCTGCTGCAGGGAGACATTGACCACTCTCGTCAGCACCGACCCCAATGTCTCCCTGGAGACTTTCACCAACCAGGACAGGCATGGATCAAGTTCACAACTGGTGGCTCTCACAGACCCCAGGACATCCACCGCATTGGCTGGCATCACTTCCTGAAACACCCCCCACAAAGTTGGACCAGACAGGGCCTCCGTAACCTTGTGCTCACCACCTACTGCTCCCAAACCGGTGTCAAAGTCAATCTGAATCTGAGCAATCTTGCCTGCAAAGTAGGTGACAAACTCCTCACAGCTTGCCTGGGACAAGTCCCCATCCAGGTGGAGGGAGGCCGGACTGACCAGCCCCTGCACCATCCAAAACAGCTCCGCACCACCCAAAACATTTCCGACGGGCATGACATCCAAACATGGTCTGTTCGGATGACCGAACTGAACTTCCAAACTGAACCTGAACCAACCGAACTGAACTCGATCCGAACTCGAAAATGACCAAACAGTTCAGTACCATTTGGGTGAGTTCAGATGAGTTCGGCTGGGAAAAATGTGACTGGAAGGCCCAGGGAGGGGAAGGCAGCTGAGGAGCAAACTTCCTGGCACCAGGGGTGTAGAGGCTTGGAGTAGCAGCTAACCTGCCCAATCACCATACTTTTTCTTCTCAGACCACTGGCTTCGCAGTCTGCGATTGGACATGGGGGAAGGGGGAGCTAGGCTTCACAGAGCCAGTGGCGCTTGTGGTAAGGCGGGCACAGCAAGTAACAAAAGTCATTGCCCTGTCCCCTTCCAACACCTTCTGAGCTAGCCACTGATCCTGTCAGCAGGTGTTTTCAGAAGTCTCCTTCTCCCAGAAGTTTGTGTTCCTCCCAATCCATTGCCATCCTCCTCCTATTTAACCCATCCCATACATTTACCTCCCTAGTATCATTTATTTAGATTAGATAGATTTAGGCATTATTTTTATTTTTTACCCATCCCTGTGTTCTTTCTTCCTACCCTCCATTGACTCCTCCCCCTCCTACCACTATATATTCCATTCCTGATTCCCTTCCCCTGTTTTGGAATTTATTTAGAGTAGCATTCGATTGATTAAGCTTTCATTTCAGTTTTTTAACCCTCACTGTGCTGTTTGATGTGAGCTGTCTATATTCCCCGCCCCCATCCCTGTGTAGATAGATAGATAGATAGATAGATAGATAGATAGATAGATAGATAGATAGTGTTACGGGGGTGTGTAGTTTCTGAGAAAAGGGGAAAGGAAGAAGGGACACACAATGCCCACACGCCCAGTCCACCCACGCACACACCTTGGCTCGGAATGCTGGGAGTGTCTATCGGGGAATAACAGCCCGCCAGGATAGTAAGTGGACCAAGTGGCTCTACAGAGTGTCTCAGGGCCAAACAATACTGATACCAAAAATAAAATCTTCAAAATCGGTATCAATATTGGTACCAATATAGATATCGATACTGATTTCTATATGTTTGGCTGAACTGAACTCCGCCAAACCGAACAACCGAACCCAAACTCAGTTCCTGAACCCAACGACTGAACCCAAACTCGGTTTTTGAACCTAACGACCAAACGGCCCAACATCCGAACCGCGTTCTGTTCGCATATCCCTACATATTATTCTTGGGGCAAAGGGGATGGGTAGAAGACAGGGGGACCTTGACACTGCCTATGTTTATTCCCTGACTTTGAAATTGCATCATGGGCCTTTTTACACAGACGCTCTAACACCCATAAAATGGGTGTTACATTTTATTATACATGTTGCAGGGAACCACTGCAGCCAATCACCATGGGCCCNATGGGTGTTACATTTTATTATACATGTTGCAGGGAACCACTGCAGCCAATCACCATGGGCCCTGTGCACACATGATGCCTCCACCCAGTTCCTCTCAGTGGAGCTTGGTGTTGGCCAATGGCTGGTGGGTGGGGAGCATTTCCCTGGGTGGAGATGGGTGGGGGCATCTCTGTAACCTATGGGTTCCACCCCCAGATCGGGGTTCCAGACTTACCAACCTCTCGGGTAGCAGTGGCCGGGGCCTTGGTCCAGCAGATCCGCAAGGTGCAAAAAGTCACAAAGATGACCTTGCTTCAAGCACGACAACTGTATAAGCTGGCCACGAACAAACATAGTGCTCAAGCCTCAACCTTCCAACCAGGAGACCTCATATGGGTTAGTCGGCGGCACTACCCTTCCATGCGCCCATTCGCTAAGCTAGACATACACTACTTTGGACCCTTTCCTGTCCCACGTCAACTGAATGAAGTTACCTATAAGCTGCGGCTACCCTCTCACCTATGCATCCACCCTTCATTCCATGTGTCCTTACTGAAGAAGGCCCACCCGACTGCCCATCTGGCATCACCTCCCACTCCCGTGCGGAACTCCCCCCTAGGACTCCCCCCTAGGTATAAGGTGTGTGCCATCCTGGATGCCCGGCGATGCTACGGGCGTCTCCGGTATCTCATTGACTGGGCAGGTTACGGCCCCGAGGAGCGTTCGTGGGAACCAGTTACCAGTGTCCGGGCTCCGCGTATGGTGTAGGTCTTTCATCGAAGTCACCATGCCAAGCCGTGCCCCTTGGGGGGGTCCTGGCTGGGTGCCTTGCCGGGGGGTACTGTCATGCGCCCCCGCTGCCAGGGTTCATGGTGGGGTTCGCAGCTGGGGGCTGTGGCGGACCTCACTTCAGTGCCCTCCAGGACCGCGCTGCTGACTCCGCCCCCGAGCGAGGCACAGGACATGCCCCTTTCGCCGCGTTCGGGCCCACTGGACTCACGCAGGGGGTGGATGCAGACGTGGGGCCATCCAGAGTGACGCACGTAGCCACGTCCCTGGTGCGGCATTCAACCCACCTGTGGGCACACGCAGGGGGTGGGGTCTTGGCAATAAATACTAGCGCTGGGAAGCACTCAGCCCTGGTGATTGAGAAGGAGAAACCAGCCCAAAGTGAGAGAAGCTAAGTGACTTGACATTTCCATAATTGTGCTCTTGTGTCTTGGTGTGTGTAATCCCCATAGTGGCTAATTGTTGTGAACCCTTGCTGTTTTCCCCAAAGCATGTTTGTAGTGTGGCTGTGAGAGTGCTTGCGGTGTGACAGTGAATATAGAATGGCAGGCCCCCCCTCCTGGGTTTATTTCCTTCCCTTTCCTGGTGTGCAAGTCCTCCCTGAACCCTCCGTCCTTGGGCTCCCTTCCCTGAACCCCCTACTACAACCCTCAAATGTCCGTTTCTGTTCCCCCTTTGTGGTGTGGGCTGTGCAAGATGTGAATGTGGGAGTGGCCAAGGCTCCATCAATGCTGGTGCTCTATTATGCTAAGGATCTGGGCTCTGTAGAGCTACTTGGTCCATTTACTATCCTGACGGGCTGTTATTCCCCGATAGACACTCCCAGCATTCCAAGCCAAGGTGTGTGCGTGGGTGGACTGGGCGTGTGGGCATTGTGTGTCCCTTCTTCCTTTCCCCTTTTCTCAGAAACTACACCCCCCTGTAACACTATCTATCTATCTATCTATCTATCTATCTTACAAGAACAATGTGAAACATGTCATTTATTGATCTAACATAGCACTATATATGAGAGGTTGCGATCTCATAAAATTTGCTTCTAGTTTCTACCAAACTCCTCAACTCTCTACTACTGATACCTCAACAGCAACATCTGGTGAAAGGGGTAAAACCAGAAGAGGGACTGTTATAATTACATCCTGAAAGCTTGTGTATAATACTTGCATCCTGTTAATCGAATAAAAGCTCTTACCTTCAACCTTTTGTCATAGATTTATGCCTAATAGGTAAAGTTGAAGGTTCCAGGATAATAAATTATGAAACAACCACAGCTCATAAATTGAGCTTTCCTGCAAAGCCCCTTACAAATAGGAAGTCAGACTATACCAAATAAAACCACACTTTATATTATATGATTGTGCTGGCCATTACTTTAAAGTAAAAAGGAAATTCATTATAGGAAAAAAAGGGAAATTTTTCATATTATTGCTGAACTTACTTTCTGGGATATAACTCAAATGCTGATGTATTTTTTTAGTTTATTTTTTTAATTCTTTGGAAGTTAACTTTGGCTGCATGAATAATAGATCCATTTTGGTTTTGGGTTCCCGATACCCAAATTTGGGAACATTGATTTATTTTCTTCTCTTGGCTTCTAGGAAAGTTTTTTGCTAGCCTGACCTTTTTATTATAAGCACTTGGACACAGAACTCCTATAAATGGGTAAAAAGGAAATAAATCATTCTCCTTGGCATTTCCCCTGTTTGCCAACAAAGCTAGCCAACTTCTGCAGATGCCCTTCCTGGCATCAGGAAACAGGAGTCTGAAACAAGGAGAAAAATGCCAGGTTTCTTCTCATGCCTAAAAGATTTGGTTTGCTGTAGGAGAAACCTATGTACAGTGATGAATGCCACTGTGCTGAATCAGCAGGGTGGACAGTTTAACTTTGTGACCTTCTTGAAGTTGACGATTTCCCCCATAGATTGTCTTTGACACAACCTATAACATAGACTGTCAAAACTACTTCAGTAAAAGAGATCTGTATTTATTTTACTGCAAAGGAATCTTTCTTCTGTGCAGATCTCAGGTGTCTTACCATTCTCCTGGACAATTTCATATGCTTTATTGTTTTCATCAGCCATGTGTAGGGTTTTTTATCTATGTGAGTGTTTTTCTCACTTGGCCCTATTCTGTCACCTTGATATTTCACATGTGTTTTGAATGCCTGTGCCCAGTTACCTGAAATGGTTCAGAAGTACACAATAGTCTCCTGCAGTCTAAGCATTATTGCTTATACATTTTCTATATTTAGGGCCACTAGGGTAGTCGCTGTTTTGCAGCCTGAGATCTTTTTGCAGAGTAATGTTTTCTAAACTTCAAAAACAAAAGTAAACCCTTTTGCATTTGTAAAGAAAACTTTTCTGTCTCTTTCAAACATGACTGTCCAGGAATATGTATGGGTAGTTTTTCAAAGGGCAACTCCAAGGTTAGGAATGGGTCTTGGGCAGAACAGCACTTTGAGGATGGGAGCATAAATTTCTTGTGCCAAAATATCACACTTTCTCTTCCTGTAATCTAGAGCTATTTATGCATAAATAGTAGTGTCTATGCAATACCTAAAGCCAACCATCCCTTCATGAGAGAGTGTGACTTCTTTCCTGGGCTTTTCCCTATCAACAGAGCAACAACACTTCAAAGACAGGGGGAGAGTTCAACCCCAATTGTCCTCCAAAACTCTTTCCTGCCAGCTGTTGCCATTACATACTGGGAGCAGAGAGTTGCAAAGTAATTTATTTATTTATTTATTTATTTATTAAACAAATTTATTACCCCACCCCTCCAGCACAGCAGCTCGGGGCAGCTTACAACAACAATAAAACATTAAAAACATAAAAGCATCGAATAGGAGGATTAAAACAAACTTCCTAACCCCTAACCATACCCTCCCAACCCCACCCTACCATCTTCCCCACCAAAGGCCAGGCAGAACAGCCAGGTTTACAACTACATCAAAAAGAGAGGAGATCCAGGGCCAATCGGGCCTCTATCAGTAGGGAGTTCCACAGCCTCAGAGTAGCCAATGAGAACGCCCTCCCCATTGTGGCCCCCTGGAAGACTCTGCACCTTGAGGAGGGCACCTCCCAATGACCACAATGTCCAAACCAGGACTCAAGGGGTGAGGTGGTCCCACAGATTGGTCGGGCCTAGACCGTTTAGGGTTTTATAGGCAAGTACCAACCCCCGGGAGACTATAGGCAGCCAGTGCAGCGATTGAAGAACTGGTGTAATATGTTCCCGGCAGTCCAGTCCCACCAGGAGATGGGTCGCTGCGTTCTGCAGTCTCCAAACTGTCACCATGGGTAGCCCCATGTAGAGCATGTTACAGTAGTCTAGCCTAGCAGTGATGAAAGCATGGATGACAGTTGCCAGGTCAGAGTCCGAAAAATATGGCCGAAACCAATGCACCAGATGTAATTGGTGAAAGGCACTCCTTGCCACAGCCTCCACCTGAACATCCAAGCGGAGCTGTGAATTAAGGAGCACCCCCACCTCTGTAATAATGGGGGCCACCATCTCCACCGCCTTACCCACCAGCATCACCTCCGTCTTGTCGGGATTCAGACTCAGTCTGGATGCTCCCCTCTCACGGATGGTGATTTTAGATTCAGTCCCCGGCAGTTGGGTATCAATAGTAGTTAAGCAGCTGCATCATTTAGGATTCTCTCCAGAGGCTATTACACCTCTTGGATATAAAACCTCCAAGAAATTGGTGCTCCAGAGACTGTCTGATATTGCCTGCCAGGAGAGACGGGCGCTTTTGGGTGATAGTAGGGTCTTAAGCGCTTACTCCTTCCTGTGCAGTGAAGAAGACTCTCCTCGGAAGTACTTGGATTGTGGATTATCACCCTTAAAGAGGAGGGCTTTTTTTCTCGCAAGGGTGAATTACTTCCCCTCAGCATTGACTGAGGGTAGCTATCGAGGCACTCCACTGGCTGAGCGTTTATGTAAATGCAGTCGGTCTCAGATAGAAACCTTAAACCATATTATTCTTGACTGCCTTTTGTACCTAGATCTACGACGGAGATTCATAACTTCTGTGACCAGCTCCTTCCCTGGAAGATCGGGGGAATTTTACATTAAATGGCTATTGAGTGATAGCCAGCCGGAGGTCACGTTGAAAGTGTCATCGTTTTTATTTTATGTGTTAGTAAGTCATCCTAGGGGCTGTCTGGAAAGTTGGTGGGTACACTAGTTGTCTCTTGTAGAATAATTGGCTCCAGTTTTATTTTCTGCATTTGTTTGTTACAATGTTGTTTGTTGTGTTATGTCCTTGTATTTTATTGTTTTATATGTGTCCATGTATTTGCAATGGCCTGTTGGCCATGCAATAAAATTATTATTATATGGCAGCAAAAGAAGTATTATGATTTTCCTTTTGCAAAATGCCAGGAAGTCATCTAGTTATCTTGTGGGCTGTGGTCTCTAGTTGTATTAGAGGGATGATATGAAAACAAAGTTGCATTCATGTATGTAAAATGCTGATGTCTAAAAATCCCTAATGTTAACTTGATAATTTGAAAAGGATTTGAAAGGACTCAGTCGATTAGCCCTCATCCAATCCCTCACAGCTGCCAGACACTTGATAAACACCGAGACTGCTGGGCCTGGATCTGATGAAAAAGAGAGGTAAAACTGGGTGTCATCAGCATATTGATGACACCACATGCTAAACCGCCTGACCACCTCACCAAGTTACTGCATGTACATGTTGAACAGGAGAGGGGACAAAACAGAACTCTGCGGGACTCCACACGAGAGGTCTCGGTATGATGGGAAATAATTCCCAGCACCACTCGCTGAGTTTTTCCGGCCAGGAAAGAGTGGAACCATTCAAGAACCATTCTGCCCACCCCACATGGGCCCCCAGGTACATCACCAACATCTCGTAGTCAATGGTATCAAATGCAGCTGACAGATCTAATAAAATCAGCAGGGTCAAACAACCCTGATGTAATTCCTGACATAGATCATCGACCAATGCCACAAGTGCAGTCTCGGTGCCATAACCCGGGCAAAATCCAGACTGCAAGGGATCAAAGAAACTGACATGATCCAGATGCTCCTGCAACTGCCGGGTCACCACCCGTTCAATAACTTTCCCTAAAAAGGGAAGGTTAGAGACTGGCCGATAGCTGCTGAGGGAGTCAACATCAAGCAATGGTTTCTTGAGCAGGGGTCGCACCACTGTCTCTTTAAGGCAACCCACCACCCTGCCATCCCAAAGGGAGGCATTGACCACCCCAGCCAGCAATGACCCCATTGTCTCCCAGCAGGCGTTAACCAGCCAGCATGGATCTAATTCACAACAGGTGGCCCTGACAGCCCCAAGAGCATCCTCAGCATCGCGGGTGTGACCGACTGATACTGATTCCACAAATTCTACCCTTGAATGATCCCAACAAAAGCAGTCATTTTGCTTTTCCTGTGGGAGGTGTGGCCAGAATTAAGAAGGGTGCTGGCACCAAACCTGGGAGGATGGAGTTTTTCTCACCCCATATTTACATCCGTGCCTTACGTTTAGCATATTACAAAGTGGCCATTCATGATCCTGTGTACCATGCCCCATTATTGACGTGTTCTGCAAGCTGTTGCGTGTCCGCTTCTGGTGAGAGTGGGGCTCGAAGGCAGGTGTCTGTGTGCATTTGTCCCCAGGACTTCTGGGTATCCTCCCAGAGCTAGAGATTTGTGGTTCCCCACCCCTGCTCTCTCACCAATTCCAACACATTTGGAGCCAGATTGGACTATGCTGCTCCGACACTGAGCAGTTTGTAAGACCAGTTCCTCAAGGGGGGCTTTTAAAGGCATAGATCGTAGCCCAGAATCTCTGTGCTGGCATAGATTTCATCCAAAAATATCTATTATGTACCCATCACCGCCCTAAGTCGCTGCATAGCAAATAGGGCAGTCTAGAAGTATTTGAAAATAAATAAATAAATAAATAATAATGCTTAATTTACATTGATATAGATATTAAAATGAGAAAATAGCCATTGCCCACAACATACATACATGTAGAGCTTGTGTTGCTTGCTGTTTAACTTTGCTCTTTCACTCTAGCATGTTACAGATGAACTTCTGCAACAGAGGAATCTCCAAATGTAATGACAATATGTACTGGGAAAACAACTACAATTTCCCTGAAAATCAAACAATTGTTAGTGCATGTCTGCTTGATTATTGCTGTGCAATTTTCTTTTCTTGGAGGAATTGCTATGTAAGTATTACAATCCCATTGTCCTTGTCTTTTAAAAGCAAGAATGTAACACAAACGTTGCTTGGAAAATATCAAAAGAAGGATTATTTCATGAAAAACCGCTTTCTTTTATATGGTCTGTGCAAACCAAAAAAGATCAGTGGAAGCAGTTTAGAGGGGACTGTTAGCAGACACCTCATTAGCTTGCTACTCTTTGTAATATCTGCTGATCAAAGGATCTCTGAAATCCAACAGGAATAGCATCAATACTTGAAATTGACTAGGGGGCAGAGGTGACCTTAAAATCCATATGGTATGTTAATAAAATGGACTCTTTTGAATGTCCCCTCCAAATATAATCAACTTCGATTTTATTAAAAGAAGACAATAGACAGGGATTGATGTCCTGGAATGATAAATGACACTTTTATTTGGAATGCACCATTATGCGTAAGCAATGATTGATGGCATAACAGTAATGTCACTGTGTACGCATGCGTACATACACTACATATGTATTTACATCTCTAAAATGTAATCAGGGACCCATGTTCACTGTGTTTTCCCAATTGCCAATGAACATAAGTCCAGATATCTAATATCTATATGTGTAATAATCTATCGCTTACCAATGTAATAACATAAATCTAGAGATAAGAAATATTTGCATTGCAACCAAACGTTAGTTACAGATACATGCAGGAGATCAGTCTACCTCAGGGTGCCACACATACTTACTAAGCATGCGTGTTTTAAATTTTTGCAACAGCCTATTTCGGCTTCACAATAACGCTTATTATTATTACTTACTAAGGGGAAAGTAATCCCTCGTTGACTGTAGATCCTAGTAGCATGAAGACCGCCCCCCTTTTCCCAAAATCTATCCCCTTCCCAACATTTTCAGGGAATACATGGACACCTATACTATTCCAGATGGAGGCAACAGTATGACAAGACCCGATGTACAAACAAAATTTCTCTAAGGAAAGATCTAGTTAGGGAGACTGGATGTTTTTACACACACATTTCTCCTGTGTGTTTGCTGTTACATCCTGAACTTTCTGTGTGTCTAAATCACTCACCCAGATCTTAAACATCCGGCTCTTTGAACTTCTGCCTAGAAGTTCTCTCAGAACTTTTGTGTGTAAAAAGTTCTCCTGATAAACTGCTTTGCTCCAGGCAGCTGTGGTCACTCGGTTTCCATGACAGCCTGTCACGTCTACAGCTACGGCTACTTTAGGCTGCCTTGTGTGAAGAATGCATCCAGGAACTGCCTCAGAACACTGTGTGTGTGAAAAATACATCCAAAACTTACTTGTGAACTTGTAAACCCAGAAGATTGAAAAATCCGGAACTTTGGGTATTTTTACACACATGTTAAAGTTCCAGATTTTTCAATCTTCTGGGTTTACAAGTCCACAAGTAAGTTCCGGATGCGTTTTTCACACACACACTGCCCTGAGGCAGTTCCTGGATGCATTCTTTACACAAAAACTGCCCTGAGGCAGCCTAAAGTAGCCACAGCTGTAGAAGATATTTACCAGGAGAACTTTTTACACACAAAAGTTCTGGGAAAAGTTCTACGCAGAAGTTCAAAGATCTGGATGTTTAAGATCTGGGTGAGTAATTTAGACACACAGAAAGTTCAAGATGTAACAGCAAACACGCAGGAGAAATGTGTGTGTAAAAACATCCAATAAATTGTGTGTAAAAATGCCCACTGTCTTTCTATTGCTGCCTGTGTGGTCTTACTGGAGGCTGCAGGAGTGACAGTACTAGCTACTGCTGGGTTCAGTCACTTACAAATGTGTAGTACAACACTTCATCTACACACTCATGGATGCTCAGTTCTTACTCTCCCCTCCACTCAGACTACACAGGTCCACAAAATTCACCCGGATGGTTGCATCTTTATAGAAACTCCTGTTTAAGACAACTCATTCATTGCACCCATGGAAGAGGGACACGGGGGGGAGGGGGGAGTTAACTTTTCTAGTTGTGTTGTTTTAACTTGACCTAATATAAAAGTAGTTCAATCAAGATGGAAGTACATGGTTCCTCTTTTTGTAAGAAATAAATATAACACACAGCATGGAATTGCATGCTGTAAATACTAATAAAAACAAATCAACTGCACAGATATTACCTTTATTAGGATCAGGGGAAATCATAAGTTTGTTAAATTTACCTGATGTTTCTGTTAATTTGGTTCCTGGTTTTTAACACTTAAGTGCCATTTTTCCAAAAGATTCATTTTAACGTATGTGGCAATTCTAATGTAATGGCCATTGATCACTAGGGGCTAATTCAGACGTGTGTTTAAATCGCACAGCAGCGGCGGTGGCATTGGGCGATTTAAAGCAACACGCACTTCCGGGTTGGTGTGAATGCACCGACCGCGCACATTTCAGCCTAACACGAACTGTTGGAGTGCGGTTTTTAAAGCTGCTCTGAGCAGCTTTTAAAACCGCACTCCAACAGTTCGCGTTAGGCTGAATTGGTGCATTCACACCAACCCAGAAGTGCGCGGTGCTTTAAATCGCACGGTGCCGCCGGCGTGGCTGTGCGATTTAAACGCACATCTGAATGAACCCTAAGTCACATTACCTTTGAGTGTTTAGCAAGCAAACTTAAACTTTAGAGCTACACAATGCACAGTCTCCATTGGCTGTGTAGAGTATAATAGGCATGGATATCACTGTAAAATGATGGAAACAAGACCCAGTAGATACCTTCATTAGCTATTTGCTTTCTCAATGTCAAATATAGAGAGGGATTCTGCTATATATTCCATATTCAAATGCAGATACAGCCGTGTAAACAGCTACTGAAGAGCAGCGAGTACATTTCATTTTATCTGAAGATTTTGCAGACAAAGTCTCTCATAGAAAAAAAGCATCTGTTTGTTAAGATACTGCTTAGCCTTCTAAGGGGAAGGACTCTGCTTGAATAGATTGGTTCAACTCTTTTGATCTGGATTTACATCTTATCCAAATTCTAGTTACTCACTGCATATTATAAAGGTGGGAGTTCAAATCTGAAACTTAATGCAATAACTCCAGTATGACGTCAAACTGGGACAATAATAAAGCCGAATGAGTGGACAACGATTAACTTGTCCTAAGAGAGATACTGGCTTACCTCAACATTTATATCTGTCTTGTCATGCAAATGGCTACTAAATATTCCATTCCACCAGCATGCGAAAGTGATTCAGAATGTATTAGCTCAAGTATGTTGTATGTAAGTCATTTGGAATGCAATATGTCAAAGTACAGAAACCTGGTGGCTTTTTTAAAGAGTGATGCTGGAGTAAATTTGCATTCTATTATTTTCATATTATGTCCCGTAGGCCTCTATAATGAGTACAGAAAGCAATTCCAGATGAGTTATGCTCGTAAAAACATGCATACATGGCTAAAGCTCACAGCAGCCACAGTCTTATACCTGTCCGACTAAACAACTATGACACATACCAAGTACTTCAACATCCTAGTAAATTGTGTATGTCTTTAACAAATGTCAAAAAACTAACACTATCAGGCTGAAACACTGGACTTTGTTTTCATAAAGACCTGATGAAAAACATCACCACGTTCCCATTAAGCTTTACTATCATATAAAGAGTTGCACTTAATCTTATTCAGCGACAGCGGATGCCATGCAGCTCTCAAAATGCTCTGTGTGCTTTTGCTGCCCCCTTAAGACAAGTAAACATAAATAATAGTAAGTATGCAGCAGTTCCCTGACTACATTCTCAAAGGCCTCTCTCAGTGAACGATTACAGGATGATCATAGGAAGGGGTTTGCTTAGTGGAAGCTGGTGTAACAATAAATCCAGGCCTTTTAATGGACTTTATTACAACAGCAATGAAAAAATAAGGCTTTGTTTAAGGACCTCGGAGAATATAAGAACCAGAGTGCATCAGTCAGTTCATGTTAGCAGCTTTAAGATAACAGAGCTCAAATGGAAAAAACGGGAGTAGGGTTAAAATTATTGAAACTTTAATGAGAGTTATTAGCAGTGGGAGAAAGAGGCACATTTTCTCTAGAACCCCTTTGAATTATATACTGCATGGGAATCCAGGAATGGCATGATAACCTGAAAACTATAACAAGAATGAGATATTAGCTCTTTCCATTTTTTTTTTAACTTTTGTCAAGAGACCTGATTAATTCTTGGTCATTTGCTTCTCTCTTTAAATTGTGTCTATCTACAATTCTGATATAAGAATTTTAATGGCTGCTGTTGATGTCCTTCCAAACACTGCAGCATAGTATAATATTCCAAACTATATGGATGCTCTTTATATTTTCTTGGATGTTAAGACAATAAGAACATAAGCAGTGCCATACTGGGTCACATCAATGGTCCATCAAGCCCAGCATCCTGTCTCCAACAGTGGCCAATCTTGATCGCTTGGGAGAAGTACCCAACAGGTCACAATGGTGCAATCTGTTATCTGTTGTTCACTCATAGCTCTCAACAGTAAGAGCTAACATCCCCCATACCTACTTGGCTAATTGCCTGCTAATGGACTGAACGTTCAAGAACATATCCAATCCTTTATTAAACCCAGCTATACTATCAGCCTTGACCACATCTTCTGGCAATGAATTCCACAAGTTAATTGTGTGTTGAGCAAAAAAATACTTTCTTTTATTTGTTTGAAATCGCTGCCAGTTAGTTTCATGAAGTGTCCCCTAGTTCTAGTAATAATAACTGCTCCCTATTAACTCGTTCCACACCACTCATAATTTTATAAACTTCTGTCATATTCCCTCTGAATAATCTCTTCTCCAAGCTGAAGAGCCCTAACCTATTAAGCCTCTCTTTGTACAAATTTGGAAGCCATTCATACCCTTTATCATTTTTGTTGCCCTTCTCTGTACTCTTTCTAGTTCAGCTATGTCTTTTTTGAGATGGGTTGACCAGAACTGTACACAATATTCAAGTTGAGGTCGCACCATAGATCTGACTGTTTTCTGTTTTATTCTATGTCCCTTTTCAAATAATTCCTAATAGTGGGAGCAATCAAATTTGCAAACAAACACGATACACACATACATGACCATGCAACCCATGCACAACTAATGTGCACCCCTGTTATAGGGACTGTGGCATATGCACAAACTGCAAAGAAACCACACAGAACTCACACATGTGTATAATATGCACAGGTGCACACATGTATAAGCCATGCACGCAAGTGTCCTGGATTATGTAATAACAACAGTCGTTACTCGTTCCACACCACTCATTACTCAATAATTAGTAATAACAATAGCCCATTGTTTCGGGGGTTTGGGGGCTTTTTAACCTCTATCACACACTGAGCTGAGGATTTCAATGTATTGTCCACAATGACTCCAACATCTTTTTCCTGAGTGGTAACTACTAATTTAGAACCCAGAATTGGGTACATATAGTTTATTTTTCTTTATGTGCATCACTTTGCACTTGTCAACATTAAATTTCATCTGTCATGTAGATGCCCAATCACCCAGTTTCACAAGATCCTCCTGCAATTTTCAATCATGAAAGGCACTGCACAAAATCCAACCCTGCCTTTCATGATTGAAAACAACAGGGGATGTGTTACATTATTCTTTTAACCATGCATCCATGTTCCAAGCTGTTGTGTATCTGTTTTCAAGTGTTTCCGTTTTTCAGACATATCAGTATTCTGGTTATATCATTTCAACAATATAAACACTTTTGTGCATGGACAGTTGCTGGCATGATGCAACTGAAATACCAAAATGACTAAAAAAACATAATAACCAAACTGAAATAACAAAATAACTGAAATGGAATACCCGTCAGAACTGGGTATGTAAATACCCCTTTTGGTTATGGATGTTAGTTGCTGTCATTCTCATCGTAACCAAGTCAAGTACGTGCACTTGAGACCTCGCATCTTCATGAATGTTAGACCCCTTGTCTCTCCCTCTGTTCCCCTTCCTAAGTCTCTCCCCCAGCTCCTGTCTCTCAGATTGTAAGCCCTAGGGGCAGGGACAGTGTCTATTTTATTACTTTGTAAAGTGCCAGGTACGCTGCTGGCACTATATAAATGTTTGTTAATAATAATAATAATAATAATAATAATAATAATAATAATAATAATAATAATAATGTTATTCAACTATTCAGGGGGCTATTTGAAAATGTGAATCCTATCCACAAATGGTAACTCTACTGCCCATTTCAGTTCTTTGAACAATGAAAATACCATGTAAATGAGTAATAATAATAGTTAAAATAAAACAATTTTATTTTGAAATATATGCAGAAATTACTTGGCTTGGTTGGGACATTTATTATTATTATTATTATTATTATTAGTAGTAGTAGTAGTAGTAGTAGTAGTAGTATTAGGGGTGGTACACCGGGGAGAATACTGGGTACTGGATGTACCGGTATCAGATCTCCCAGGTACCGGATTTACCGGTATCGGCAAACAGGATTTTTAACATTGGCCACGGTACCTGATTTTTTATATTGTGGCTATTGACTTCAATGGTCTCAATGTAAAAAATCTGGTACCACGGCCAATGTTAAATAACTGGTATGCCGGTACATGTAAATATCGGATTTATTGGATTAAGCCAATACATCCAAATACTGGCAATATCGGATCGCGGGAGAACCGGTATTCCCACCCCTAATTATTATTATTATTATTATTATCATCATCATCATCATCAAGCATTTATATAGCGCAGGCAATGTACCTGGTGCGTTACAAAGTAATGGAATAGACACGGTCCCTGCCCTAGACTTACAATGTGAGAGATGAGGGGCAGGGGGGAGACGAAGGAAGGGGAACAGAGGTAGAGACAAGGAGTGTAACATTCATGAAGATGTGGGGTCCCAGGTGCATGTGCTTGGCTTGGTTATATCGAGAATGATGGCTGGATGGTCCGTGTGGTGGGGATATGAGTACGCACACCTCAGGTAACAGATTGTACTGAATGGAGAGTATCAGCAGGAGTTAGGTGAGGGGAGCAAGGAGACAAGGAGGGCAGAGCTGTAGAGGTGGGTCTTGAGGAGAGATTTGAAGGTACAAAGGGAGGGGTAAGGCGGATGTGGGCAGTGAGGAAGTTCCAGTGTGGAGGGAGGGGTGTGTGTGGGGCAGCTAGGGAGAAGGGACAAAGGCAGTTAGGGAGCAGGGGAGGCGTGGGAAGGCGAGAGAGGGGACAGAGGAGGACCGGAGTTCACGGACTTGAGTACAGAGGGAAATTAGCGCAAAGAGGTAGGGGGGAGCAAGGTTGTGAAGAGCTTTATAGGTGAAGACTAGGAGCTTGCGCAGGATTCATTCAGAAAGTGGAAGCCAGTGAAGAGAGGAAAGGAGGGGCTGCACGTGGTCGAAGCAACGGCCAAGGTGGATGACCCTGGCAGCAGAGTTTTGGACCGAGATAAGGGGAGAAAGGTGAGAGCGGGGGAGGCCAGTGAGAAGGAGGTTACAATAACTGAGACATATGCAGGCACATAAGTCACTCACTCAGGAAAACAATAGCATATGAAATGTATTATAACATAACTCCAGTTGTAAAGACTCATAATTTCCTGAGTATGAAAAATCCATTGATTAAGAATTACTCCTCAAGACATTTGCAAATAATTTGGAATTATTAGTAAATTCAAGAATTATTTGTTGAGAATTATTCCTTCAACTCCAGAATTTGTGTGAATTAAACCACGATATGCAAGTCAGGAAGGGTACAAATAAATAATTGTAATTTAGCTAGGAGCTGCATTTTTCATAAGTGAAGAGCACACTGAGTCATTTCAAGAGAGCAAACCACTGCAGTGAGCTACTATACAGTGAGCTGAATCTTGTTGTCCTTGAGCATGCAGGAGTATTCATGACAGTTTTCTCTTCCTCCTCCCCCTCTACAAAGCAGCGAAAAAATCATTTTTTCTTGCAATAGCAACATACATGCTTTGGAGATGATATTCTCACACCTAGTCTGGTTCCACCAGGTAAAAGGGGAGAGAAAAATGGAAAGGGCCTATGGAAGGGATGAAGCCAAAATCACCTCCCTACTGAAATTTCCTCAGAAACTAAAATGATCTGTTTCATGCATATAAATATTAACCAGCTCTTTCCAGGATTCAAATCTTCAAGTCTTCCCCTATGCTAGGGTGGGAGGGGCAGCAACAGTTGGTTCCATTCCCACTCCTCCCAGGTTTCTCACCTTCATTTTGCAGGGAGGAAAAAAGCTGTGAACATTGCCTTAGTGTAGGGCGCAAAGAACACTGCCAAGCCCATATCTGCTTGGCTGTGTCAGACAACCCATCAGAATGGGCTCTGCATGGTACAGGTTTGTCCTGCATTTTCCATGCATGGTCTCAAACCACAAAGCCTCTGCAGAGTGAGTGCTTGTCAGTGTCGCCAGATGGAGGGAAGTTTCCATTGATGCAGGGACATTCCAGGTAAAAAGAGGGAAAGGGAAATTTCAGGAAATCCTACAAATTTCAAGGAAATTTGGGGAGTCCAGTGCATAGATTCTGCATGGGATATCTCACATTTTCCTTCTCTTGCTTACTTGCAGAAGTGCCCTCCCTCACAGACTTGGGGGAGTGTGGCCACTGCCAGCAGGATGAGCCCTGGGTTTCTCTCTCCTTTCCATGATGTGGGACAACAAGAGGCTAAAATGAAAGGATAATGCTTTTCCTCTGCATGCTGTGCTTCTTGGTCCATCACTGTTTGGCCCCCACTGAGCTGTGGAGGCTCATCATCATAGATCCTGCACCCTACCTCCTGGAACAGAGGAATGAGTATGCCCTTTTTAATATTTGTATGTCAGTGTGTGCATGTACGGTGTGTGAAAGAGACATATAGAAAGAGAGGGCCACCTGCTTTAATGAAGTCATTTGAATGCTATTGGGGACATCTAACTCCAGTTTACGTTGGCATCTGCAGGCATTAACTTGGGCATTTTATTGAGTTTGTTTTGATTTGGGTTGGGAATATGAAGGTGTGTGACAGTGAGTGTTTTCAGATGGACACCTGCTCCGCTTGTGCTCTGTCCCACCCCCGGGTGGCCCATACATGTATAGGTAGACCACCCAGGGTGGCCAGAGGTCTGGATTTATCCCAGACCACCCGCTTTTTCAGACAGTGAAAAGGTTCACCAGAAGGCCTAGTAGCGCTGAAGCCGGCAGCCACAGCCAGTGCTGAAGCCACCCCAGCCAGACCGGCGCTGCCGCCGCCCGGAGCGCAAGGTAGGTGATCCCTGGGTGGGGAGGTAGGGTGATCCCTGGGGTGGGGTGTGTGTTAAACCACCCCCCACCCCAGGGATCACCCTAGTACATGCTGGTGCAGGCTCTGGGTCGCCGGCAGCGGCCCAGAGCCTGCACTTGGGACATAGAGAAAAAAAAATGTTTTTTAAATCCAGGCTGGGCAGGGTGGGTGGGGGGTGCCCCCCTTCCACCCGCACAGCCAGGGAGGGGGAGGGGGAGGGTTTTTTTTTTTATTCCATTGATTTCAATGGGGACAGTTCCCCATTGAAATCAATGGAATAAATCCGGTACAGGTATACCGGGTGTAATCTGGGAATCTGGTTTTTTGAGAACTGGTAACCGGGGACAGTTCCCCATTGAAATCAATGGAATAAATCCGGTACAGGTATACCGGGTGTAATCTGGGAATCCAGTTTTTTGAGAACTGGTAACCGGTAAAACTGGTAACCGGTATTCTGCCTGGTGTCCCACCCCTAGGTGAAACCCTCCCAGGGGCAGGGGCTGGGCCAGCTTCGGGGGAAACCCTTAGACGGGGCTCGGCTGCTTGTGCCCTCCCCCTTGGTAAAATCCTGTTTTTTCAGCTGAGCCCCCAGTCACAGGGCTGCTGCAACCTAAAAGTTAATCCCATTCCCTCCAGGGTGGCCAGAGATCCAGATTTGTCCTGGACCACCTGCTTTTCAGATGGCTTCAAGTGTCAGGGATGGGAGGGGAACTGGACCATTCAGTCATCCAGAATTCCCCCTTCCATCCCTCCTCCTCCCACTGCTGGCTGTGCACTCTCTGCACTTCTTCCCACAGACCCTGTGGGGTGGAACAGAAGTGCAGAGAGCGCCGCTGCGGCCAGCCAGTGGGCTGTTTGGCACATGGCTGGTCGCACACATCACGCACCACGGTGGAGTCGGAGGCTCAGTCAGTTTCAGTTGAGGGTGGGCAGCAGGCTGCAGCACACAGTCGGTGTTCAGCCAGAGCCAAAATCCCTTCTGGGGTCCTCCGACTTGAGGCAGGTAGGTGAAACCCTCCCAGGGCAGGAGCTGGGCAAGCTCTGGGGGAAACCCTTAGATGGGGCTTGACTGCTTGTGCCCTCCCCCCTGACAAAATCAGGACTGCTGTAGCCTAAAAATTAATCCCATTCCTGTCCCAGACCAGTCCCCACCCTCGTAAGCAGCCTAGGTCGGGGGTGGAGGGGGAGGAACTTCCACAGTCCCCTCCACCCATCTGCCAGGGTGCCCTGGGCCTGCTACCTACCATTCCTGAGTCCTGGATCGCTGCAACACCCAACCTCATGGAGCAGAAGGTTTCTACTTTGTAAACAAGGTTCTTCTGGATAGTTCTGATCATTCTCACATACATTCAGAGTCATCTGAAGAACCTTGTTTACAAGGTTGCAGTCTTCTGTTCTTAGAGATAGCTCCAACCATTCTCACCACTGGGCATTGTAAGAATGGTTGGAATTTGGAGCCACTTGAAGAAGTGTGTGTGTGTGTGTGTGTGTGTGTGCGTGCCTGTGTGTGCATGTGTGTGTGTGTGGCCCCCTCTATGGGGGGTGGAACTCTTAAGGGGGGCAGCAAGCTAAATGAAAACCACCCTGAGAGCCAACTCATAAAGCTGCTGCCCCCAAATGAACTACCCCCAACAGCATGAAGCCTCTATGGGGGTGGAACTCATAAGGGGGACAGCAAACTAAATGGAAACTGCCCCTGAGCGCCAACTCATAAAGCCACTGCCCCCAAATGGAACTACCCCCAACAGCATGAAGCCTCTATGGGGTGGAACTCATATGGGGGATAGCAAACTAAATGTAAACTGCCCAAAGCGCCAACTCATAAAGCCGCTGCCCCCAAATGGAACTACCCCCAACAGCATGAAGCCTCTATGGGGGTGGAACTCATAAGGGGGACAGCAAACTAAATGGAAACCGCCCCTGAGCACCAACTCATAAAGCGGCTGCCCCCCAAATGGAACTACTCCCATGGGGTGAACCATATCAGACCCAGGCTACCATCCCCAAACCCACTGAGCTTAGTGCTAGCCCCCATCCCCTTAAAGAGATCAGCAGAGTGTCCTACTTGTGCAGGGGGGGTTGGGGCAGATAGCTGGGTCCTGCTGCAGAGGTTTCTTTGAGTTCGTTGGGGTAGAAGCTAAAGAAGTTTCCTTGAGTTCGCTGGTGTAGAAGACGATTGGACCATGAACCTCACAGCCATTCAGCCAATGCTAGTGAAATTCAGTTTTGATCTGGAGAGATGCTGGCTTCTGGCTTCCTTTATATACTCTTCTTGTGGGGTGTGAGGTGTTTATCCCTTCTTCAACTAACCAATGGGTGTGAGGACAGTTATCCATCTCTGGACTACACCCCTCCATCTCTGATGCAGATTTCATTTAATAGAAGTTGATCCATACCTTCTCCGACTAACCAATGGGGGACGATGGCAGGGTGGCATAGGCGGGTTCATTCTACCTACCCCATCTTCCCTTAACCAATGGGCTGGGAGCTCTCATTCTCAATGCAAATTTCAGCTATATATTCTATGCAGATTTCAGCTCCCTTGGAAGATCCAATCAAAGCATTGCTTTGAAGTCCACACCCAATCTTGCATGGAAAAGGCCATTCTCAACTTAATCAAATGAAAGTTTGATCATACTCCATCCCTCTTGGAATGATCCGATCAAGGCATTGCCTGAAGACCACTCCCAACCTTGCATGGCAAACCCCAGCTTTTAAAAAACTGCTTTCCTTGGGGCTTTTCTTTTTGTGAACTGGGCATATTGCCATTCAGCAAAACTGCTCCTTAAGATTCAGGGCTGATTTTTTTGTGGGGGGTAAAAATTAGCCTTTCTAAGTTTTGGGGGATGCTATGCAGTTGTGTCTTGGGGTGGGGGCAATGAATCTAACTCTCCCTTCATAGGGTGAAAAGAGACATGACGCTAACCACCCTTTAACCTCCCTTGGTGGTCATTTATGCATGTTTCAGGGCTGCATAGGGCACCAATATAGCCCTGCAACATGCATAAATAACCACCAAGGGTGGTTAAAGGGTGGTTAGCATCATGTCTGTTTTCACCCATAGTTGTACAGCACCCTTCCCCTAAAAGGAATGCAAGGGTAGGGAAAGTTTAAACAGTCTCCACACAGTTGGGAGATGTCCCCATTGAGTTCAATAGAAGTGGTGGGACAGACCCATTGTCTACTTAATCAAAGGTAGTCTGAAAGATCCAACCCCTGCAAGAAGCGTATCAGCTCCATTTCAAGGCATATGTAGCTATAAGGAAACTATTTTTCTTTAAAATGACCTAAAAAGCTCTCTTTTTCACATAACTCTACAGAAAATCTAAGAGGTAACCAAACTATGCTTTGGGGTTTGCATCGAAAGTATGTTTGACCATTTTTGTTACGTTTTGTAGTATTTAATAGTTTCAGAAAAACATAAAATTTTAAAACATAAAAGCAAGTTTTAAATATAGTTATTTACAGATCTGTGTAAAACAGTACAACATATATAGGTATGCATCAATATTCAATTTTCTTTTACACTTCTCTTTTTAAAAAAGAATTTAAAATGTCTTTTTCTAACTGTGATTTCTACAAATTTTATTATCGTACAAAGCCAGGGGAAGTGGTACGATATTATGATTTTACTAGCCTGTATCCCTACGTGAATAAGACCAAAGAATACCCCATTGGACATTCCCACCATCATTTGTAAAAATGTTGCACCACCCTTCACAACAGCCTACGCACGGTTAGAGTTGTACAAATTGCTAGAAGGCTTGAAGGAACGCAGTCTTTACCACAATACAGACTCTGTCATATAGAGCCTGCTGTAGAGCCTTTGTCATGGTCTGACCATTACCTCCTTAAGGCGTGCATCCGGGCGCACGATAGCCCCCGGCAGGGTGCAGGACCTATTAGATCGGTCCGCCCCCGGAGACTTATGGAACCGGATCGGTACCGGAATGCTCTGGGGGAGTTTCCCCTGGACCTTGACACCCGCTCTGTCGATGATCTCATAGCCTTCTGGAACACCTTGTTGGCCGAGACCATAGACAGGGTGGCTCCCAGGCGTCCGCTGCCCTCTCGAGTCTCCCGCAGGTCTCCTTGGTTTACTGAGGGTCTGCGGTGTTTGAAGCGGGAGAGCAGGCGGTTAGAGCGACGGTGGCGCCGGACTCGCGACCAGTATGATCGATCGCAGCATAAGAGCAGTTTAAAGGCTTATGCTGTGGCAGTGCAGGCAGCAAAGAAGCAGTTCTTTGCTGCTCTTATTGGATCTGCAAAGTCACGTCCAGC
>QEPC01003520.1:1368719-1381246 GCA_003113815.1 Sphenodon punctatus | reverse complement strand
GTCCTGGCTGGTGAAAGCCAGCCAGGAGACGTTATGGCCGTTGTTGGCTGGGGTGGTTAGTGCCTCCCTTCGGGAGGGCAGGGTGCCTGACTGCCTAAAAGAGGCTGTGGTTAGACCCCTGCTCAAGAAACCATCTCTTGATGCTGATGCTCCTGCCAGTTATCGGCCGGTCTCTAACCGTCCCTTTTTAGGGAAGGTTATTGAACGGGCTGTGGCATGACAGCTCCAGGAGCATCTGGACCACATCGGTTTCCTTGATCCCTCCCAGTCTGGGTTTCAGCCTGGGTATGGTACGGAGACGGCATTGGTGGCTTTGGTTGACGATCTCCATCTGGCGTTGGACCAGGGTCGTCAGACCTTACTGGTCCTGCTAGACCTTTCGGTTGCATTCAACACAGTCGATCATGAGGTGTTGGTGACTCACCTGCAGGACCGTGCTGGAATAACAGGGCCAATTGTGAATAAATCACTTTTGAGAGTTTAAAAGATCTGGTTTGGGACTATCGGGGCAGGACAAAAAGAAGCTAAAAAGATAACGATTCAACAACCCTCCATAGTAAGAGACAAAAAATGCTTTCAAATAGAGACAAGGACTCTTAGGAAAACACAGAGAAATAAGGACACAGACACGAAGGATATTGGGTAAAACTGGCTGCAGCTGTATTTATTGAAGTCAATCTTAATTAAACAGTTAAGAAATAGGGATGGGCGAACAGGTCGTGGTTCGGGTTCGGCCATTCGCTTCGGCTATTCTGTTCAGCCGTGTTCGGTTCGGCCGTTCAGTGCGGTCACTGGGTTCGGGTTTAGCCATTCAGTTCGGCTGTTTTGTTAGGGTTCGGCCTTTCGGAAACCAGTATCGCAAGAGGACGAGCTGGAAACGGGAAATTCATGTGCGTGTGGAGCTGTGTGGTGAGTGAGTGTGTGTTTGGCTGTGTTGGTGTTCGGTCTGTGTGTTTTTGTTGTGTTTGGCTGTGCTGTTGTGGTTTTTGTGGTTGGTGTGTGTTGTGTGTGTTGTAGTTGACTGTGTGTTTTGTGTGTGTGATTTTCAAATAATAATTTTTAAAAAAATGAAGAAGGCTTCTGTGTTGCTTCCCCGGCTGGGGGCCAACTTTGTAGTCAAGGAGAAGGAGGAGGAGGAGGAGAAAGAGGAGGAGGTCGCTGCCCCACCACGTAGTACACCTCCTGTGGTGGTGACCAGCTCCTCGGATGAGGAGCAAGCCTCAGGAGGTGCTGCCACCAGGTTTGAAAACTTTTTTTTTACTTTGCATTCCCTAACACCCCAGGGAGGAGGGCAGGATTTGCACGTACTTTCTAGTTGCAATCCCTAGCACCCCAAGGAGGGAGGACTAGAGGCATCATCATCATAAATGCATGATATTACTTTGGTTTTCATAATGTGTTCCCCTTTCAGACAGGAATCGGATGCCGGCCCCAGCTCTGCTGCCACTGCCAGGCCAAGGAGGACCCCTAGGCCAAGGTAGCCAGTGACACCCCCAGCCATCCGGCGGTCAAGGTCGGATGTCTGGAGGTATTTTGACAAGGGCAACAGAGTTGCCACATGCCAGGTAAGGCACAGGGACTTGAACAATAGGGAATGAATTGCCCTATGACCTTTTAGGAATGGAAGTCCCCTGCAGAGAGAGATTGGCCACCCAGTCCACCCACTTGTGGAGACAGAATGCAAGCAGGGCTTGACAGACAGGCTTGGATGAGGTCTTACACAGTATGGGTCTTCTTATGTGCCTATCTTTTTATACTCTTTTTAGATCTGCAAGAAAGTTTCCCACCGGCAGAGGGAGGGGACTATGTCAGGGCTCATCAATCATATTGAGAAGATCCATGGCATCAGAGTGAGGCGGCAGGGTGACACCGATGAGGAGTCTCGAGTGGCAGCCATGGAGCCTCAGCGCCAGAAGAAGGGGGGGAAGGCAACCCACAAACGGCAGCATATAAGCCCTTCCCCCTCCTCCAGCCCCGACGTGGAGACCCCCAGGCCCAGGGAGTATGCAGAGGCCAAGGCCCTTCGGGGCAAAGTGCAGCGACCCACCCGGGACTATGTGAAGGAGATCCCGGAGTCCTCTGCTGCCTTTGAGAACAGCCTGGTGGAACAATTGCAGGCGGTTCAGGTCGAGCGGCCGAAGGTGGAGGCATATGGTCAATATGTCTCCACCGAGCTGAACCGCGTGAAAATGTACCACCAGGCAGTCTCCGGGTGGCATACGGACATGGCAGAGGCCATACAGTTTGCCGTGAGCCACAGCTTCGAGCTGGACGAGTCCCGGGTGGCCGGCCCTCAGTCCTGTGATGCGCCCCAATGGGTGTTTGTGTGGGTGGGTGTGACAGAGAGAATGAGAAACAGGCTCCTTGGCAGCGGGCAGCAGATGGGGGGAGCTGGTGGTCGGAGGGGCTTCTAATAATTTACAGCAGTTTCAGCAGGCATCCGCGGGTGGGTGCGGAGGAATAGGCTTTTTGGGGGGGTGCAGGCTGGCATGTGGGCACAAGGCTTCTGGATGCAGCGGAATGGAATGCAGCCCCCAGTGACTGGAATGATGTCCCCAGAACCCTGATGGTGGATCCTGGGACTAGAGTGGCAGCTTCTAGATGTTGGCCATAGCCCTCTCTGCCTGTAACGTGGCCCCAGAACCCTGGCGGCGGGTCCTGGGGCTAGAGTGGCAGCTTCTAGATACAGTGGATAGAAAGATGGATAGACAGTGGATAGAAAGATGGCTTTCTGTGAGTGGAATGACAGGCCCCAGAACCCTGATGGTGGGTCCTGGGGCTGGAGTGACAGCTTCTGGGTTTTGGCCAGAGCCCTCCCTGCCAGTAATTTGGCCCCAGAACCCTGACAGCAGGTCCTGGGGCTGGAGTGGCTGTTTCTTGGTGTGGTTGAACAAAGTCTCTCGGTGCGATGAATGATGGCCCCAGAGCCATGATGATGGGTCCTGGGGCTAAGGTGGCAGCTTCTAGCTATTGGCCACAGTCCTCCCTGCCTGTAACTTGGCCCCAGAACCCTGATGGAGGGTCGTGGAGCTGGAGTGGCTGTTTCTTGGTGTGAGTGAATGAAGTCTCTCGGTGCAAGAAATGATGACCCCAGACCCATGACGGTGGGTCCTGAGGCTAGAGTGGCAGGTTCTAGATGTATATTGGCCACAGTCCTCCCTGCCTGTAACTTTGCCTCAGAACCCTGATGGTGGGTCCTGGGGCTGGAGTGGCTGTTTCTTTTTTTATCTCTCTCTATCTCTACACTAAAATTAACTTTGATTAACTATTCTAAAACCTATTGAACTAAATGGAATATCCTAGCAATTAACTACAAAGGTCTTGTCCTACAAACACACTGTATCCCTATCTATCTCTATAACTAAGCTAACTACTCTATCTATCTATCTATCTATCTATCTATCTATCTATAAAATATTACACAGCGGGAAACACAAAGAACACAGGGAGGGGTACAAAACTGAAATGAAAATCAATCTAATAATATTCCTACTCTAAATAAATCCAAAACATAAAACAGGGGAAGGGAATCAGGGATGGAATAAGTGAGAGAGAGAAAAGGATTCAATGGAGAGGGGAGAGGAAGGAAGATAGAACACAGGGAGGGATAAAAACAAAAAACAACAACTAAATCTATCTAAGCTAAGCTAAATAAATGAGAATATGGAGGTAGATGGGTTGAATGGGTGAAATAGGAGGAGGATGGCAATGGATTAGGAAAAGGAAGGAACAAAAACTGCTGGAACAAAGGGAGCCTTTTGAAACACCTGCTGTTCAGGAACAGTGCCTAGCTAGAAGGTGTTGGGAAAGGGGGAGGCAATCAGTTTTGTTTCTTGCTGCGCCTGCCTCACCGCAAGCCCCATTGGCTCCATGCAGCCTAGCCTCCCCCCCATCCCCCATGTCCAATCGCAGACTGCAAAGTCAGTGGTCTGAGGCGAAAAGGGATGGTGATTGGGCAGGCTGGCTCCAAGTCTCTCCGCCCCTGGTGCCTGGAAGTCTCCTCCTCTGCTGACTCACCCTCCCTGTCACGTTTGATCTTCCAGTGACACTTTTTTTGCCACCCGAACTCACCCGAACGTGATCAGAACTGACTGAACTGTTCGGTCATTTCGACGTTTGGATCTAGTTCAGTTCGGCGGGCTCGGGTTCGGATTTGGGTTCGGGTTCGGTCATCCGAACANATGACCTTTTAGGAATGGAAGTCCCCTGCAGAGAGAGATTGGCCACCCAGTCCACCCACTTGTGGAGACAGAATGCAAGCAGGGCTTGACAGACAGGCTTGGATGAGGTCTTACACAGTATGGGTCTTCTTATGTGCCTATCTTTTTATACTCTTTTTAGATCTGCAAGAAAGTTTCCCACCGGCAGAGGGAGGGGACTATGTCAGGGCTCATCAATCATATTGAGAAGATCCATGGCATCAGAGTGAGGCGGCAGGGTGACACCGATGAGGAGTCTCGAGTGGCAGCCATGGAGCCTCAGCGCCAGAAGAAGGGGGGGAAGGCAACCCACAAACGGCAGCATATAAGCCCTTCCCCCTCCTCCAGCCCCGACGTGGAGACCCCCAGGCCCAGGGAGTATGCAGAGGCCAAGGCCCTTCGGGGCAAAGTGCAGCGACCCACCCGGGACTATGTGAAGGAGATCCCGGAGTCCTCTGCTGCCTTTGAGAACAGCCTGGTGGAACAATTGCAGGCGGTTCAGGTCGAGCGGCCGAAGGTGGAGGCATATGGTCAATATGTCTCCACCGAGCTGAACCGCGTGAAAATGTACCACCAGGCAGTCTCCGGGTGGCATACGGACATGGCAGAGGCCATACAGTTTGCCGTGAGCCACAGCTTCGAGCTGGACGAGTCCCGGGTGGCCGGCCCTCAGTCCTGTGATGCGCCCCAATGGGTGTTTGTGTGGGTGGGTGTGACAGAGAGAATGAGAAACAGGCTCCTTGGCAGCGGGCAGCAGATGGGGGGAGCTGGTGGTCGGAGGGGCTTCTAATAATTTACAGCAGTTTCAGCAGGCATCCGCGGGTGGGTGCGGAGGAATAGGCTTTTTGGGGGGGTGCAGGCTGGCATGTGGGCACAAGGCTTCTGGATGCAGCGGAATGGAATGCAGCCCCCAGTGACTGGAATGATGTCCCCAGAACCCTGATGGTGGATCCTGGGACTAGAGTGGCAGCTTCTAGATGTTGGCCATAGCCCTCTCTGCCTGTAACGTGGCCCCAGAACCCTGGCGGCGGGTCCTGGGGCTAGAGTGGCAGCTTCTAGATACAGTGGATAGAAAGATGGATAGACAGTGGATAGAAAGATGGCTTTCTGTGAGTGGAATGACAGGCCCCAGAACCCTGATGGTGGGTCCTGGGGCTGGAGTGACAGCTTCTGGGTTTTGGCCAGAGCCCTCCCTGCCAGTAATTTGGCCCCAGAACCCTGACAGCAGGTCCTGGGGCTGGAGTGGCTGTTTCTTGGTGTGGTTGAACAAAGTCTCTCGGTGCGATGAATGATGGCCCCAGAGCCATGATGATGGGTCCTGGGGCTAAGGTGGCAGCTTCTAGCTATTGGCCACAGTCCTCCCTGCCTGTAACTTGGCCCCAGAACCCTGATGGAGGGTCGTGGAGCTGGAGTGGCTGTTTCTTGGTGTGAGTGAATGAAGTCTCTCGGTGCAAGAAATGATGACCCCAGACCCATGACGGTGGGTCCTGAGGCTAGAGTGGCAGGTTCTAGATGTATATTGGCCACAGTCCTCCCTGCCTGTAACTTTGCCTCAGAACCCTGATGGTGGGTCCTGGGGCTGGAGTGGCTGTTTCTTTTTTTATCTCTCTCTATCTCTACACTAAAATTAACTTTGATTAACTATTCTAAAACCTATTGAACTAAATGGAATATCCTAGCAATTAACTACAAAGGTCTTGTCCTACAAACACACTGTATCCCTATCTATCTCTATAACTAAGCTAACTACTCTATCTATCTATCTATCTATCTATCTATCTATCTATAAAATATTACACAGCGGGAAACACAAAGAACACAGGGAGGGGTACAAAACTGAAATGAAAATCAATCTAATAATATTCCTACTCTAAATAAATCCAAAACATAAAACAGGGGAAGGGAATCAGGGATGGAATAAGTGAGAGAGAGAAAAGGATTCAATGGAGAGGGGAGAGGAAGGAAGATAGAACACAGGGAGGGATAAAAACAAAAAACAACAACTAAATCTATCTAAGCTAAGCTAAATAAATGAGAATATGGAGGTAGATGGGTTGAATGGGTGAAATAGGAGGAGGATGGCAATGGATTAGGAAAAGGAAGGAACAAAAACTGCTGGAACAAAGGGAGCCTTTTGAAACACCTGCTGTTCAGGAACAGTGCCTAGCTAGAAGGTGTTGGGAAAGGGGGAGGCAATCAGTTTTGTTTCTTGCTGCGCCTGCCTCACCGCAAGCCCCATTGGCTCCATGCAGCCTAGCCTCCCCCCCATCCCCCATGTCCAATCGCAGACTGCAAAGTCAGTGGTCTGAGGCGAAAAGGGATGGTGATTGGGCAGGCTGGCTCCAAGTCTCTCCGCCCCTGGTGCCTGGAAGTCTCCTCCTCTGCTGACTCACCCTCCCTGTCACGTTTGATCTTCCAGTGACACTTTTTTTGCCACCCGAACTCACCCGAACGTGATCAGAACTGACTGAACTGTTCGGTCATTTCGACGTTTGGATCTAGTTCAGTTCGGCGGGCTCGGGTTCGGATTTGGGTTCGGGTTCGGTCATCCGAACAGGTCTATTTCGGGCCGAACTCCGAACTTCTGAACCGCATTTGCCCATCCCTATTAAGAAAAGCAAAACCAATTAACCAAATATATCCACTCTAGTATCTTAAAGAGCGGTGGATGAGATCAAAGCCCAATTAGCCTGAATTGAATGATTTAGCCTTCGCCTTGCGAAGTAAAACCAATATTAGCCAATTAACCTCACTTCTATTATTACTGTGCCCAATTGAATGCCAATTAAATTGGTCCCAATAAAGGTGATTGAATAACAAGGGGAGTGCCATATCAATTCATTATCCAATCCAAAATTTTTCTTTCACTCCCCGCTTTCAGTACCATAGAGTTACCACCTTTTTGGACTTGAGATGCCAGTCCAACCCCCTTCCCATGGACCACATTGATCCATTTTCATGAAGGACAGATGTTGCTGATGCATATTTTGGGACGCTTGGATCCTACCCATACGCCCACAACATCTCCCCTTCCTTCCTGGGGTCATCTGGGGTGTCCATCCCCTAAGTTGCTTCCCAGGCTCCGCCATGCTGGATGATTCTGATCATCCCCCACCACACCCAGGCTATAAAGCTCTTACCAATTTACTGTATGGTACTGAAAACCGCCACAAATTCAGCAGATTTGATTGCTTGAATATCCCCCTCCCCCCCAATTTAGGTATTTGACTATTTAACCTCCAAAACTCCCTAAATTAATGTTTTAAACTTTATATTGCCAATATACAAATCCAAAAATCTTGGATAGGTGAACCCCATCCTGCCAATATAGTTTGGGTTTGGTCCATCGTATTTCAGGGTGATTGAACCAACACCCCCCCCCCCCATGCGATCCACCCACTTTTTAATTTTGACATTAACCTTTTTTCTGGCTCTATCCACCGCTCTTGGGTTAGCAGCCCCAGACCACCTGTTCCTCTGCAACTTTTCAGTAAACACCAGAGTGGCCTGAGGGAAAAGCTCCCGCAACCTGATCCAATCCAGCCTAAGCATAATCGAAAGATCCAAACCAGATCCCCTGGTGAAATCGTTCTCACCCAAATGGATCAGAATCAGATCAGGAGGTGGCCTTTTCAATGAACCCATGAACATTGGCATCAACTGGGGCCACAGCGTTCCCCTCCGGTCCTTCCAAACAACAACCACTTTAGCAGCCAAACTGAGCTGTGTGCCCCAGCTAGTTGCCTGAACCATTTTCTCAGCCCAATGAATGAAACTGTGGCCCAAAATCCAAATGACCTTTTTTCAATAATTCAGCTGACCTCCTGAAAGGAACAAGGAAAAAGAAAAACCATCACTCAACAGCTCTTTACAAATCTATAGTGCCGGGAATGGGCGCACATAAGCTCTAAAACCCCCAGATTGCCAACGCCCCACCCTTTGAATTTCTCCATCAGTAAAACCAGCCGCAGCAGCAGAAGACGCTGCCCCAATCCAAAATGAATGGAACCTAAAAACCACCCCAGACAGCCCCAGCAAAAACAAACAACGCCTAAAAACTGCCATAAATTGATAACGAGTCAATGGCTGCCCTGACTGATGCACGAACAATGATCCCGGCGTGCCAGATCTGACCCTCAAATACTCCTTCATGCAAGCCATGGGACAAATGAGAGGCTCCACGGACCTGGCCAGAGCCACCCTCGAGCCCCTGCCTCACTGATCAGTCTTGGAAAGTCTGATGCATACCTCCATAACTACCCCAACCATGGTCACATCCCGAGCTGCAATTCTCACCTAGACCGGACATACCTGGCCCGCACCACCAATTCACTAACCCTTAGAGCTGCGGAAAAGGCGAAAACAAATGCCGCCTTAAACAGACAAACTTCCCCAGCATCCACACACACCTCACCTAGTTTTCCAACAATATCAGCCATGACCTTTGGAGACAAAGGGACCCTGCTGTCAGCCTGCACCCATCCCTGCCTCCGCCAAGAGACAATCATCGCCTTCAACACCGGCATCCGCTCTAACTCCTGCACCATAACATCTTTGACACAAAGGCCAACGCCGAGCACTTCGCCACTATCATGCCAGCTGCCAAACCTCTCTTGCGCAACTCCAAACCGAACTGCACCCGCTGCTGTATAGGCACCAGGAATACCACATGCCATCCCTTACTACGAGCAAAAACACAGAATTCCTTGCTCGCCCTCTCATACATGAACCATGTCACTGGAGACACAGAACGCTTTACTGTGTCCATCAGTTCTAGCTTCCAAGGCTCCATGACTCCTTGGGCACGAAGTCCTGCTCCTTCCTCGCAAAGGGAGCCAGCTCCCAAAAACGCCACATCTGTAAATGAGAGAGGGCATCATCTATCTCATTCTTCACTCCCGGGACATGCCTGGCACAAAACAGAATATTAAACTTCAAACAGCATAGTACAAACACCCTCACCAGCCGCATCACCCTCTCTGATCTCGAGGATAATGAATTAACCACCTGCACTACAGCCATATTATCATACCAGAACATAACTTTCCTGTCCTTAAAACAGTCAACCCAAACATGCACAGCAACTACAATAGGAAATAACTCCAAAAAGGTTAGGTCTCTTAAAATACCCAATGCATGCCACTGATCCAGCCACCTCTCTGAACACCAGGCACATTGGAAATAAATTCCCAAGCCGACCGCCCCAGCCGCATCAGAGTGCACCTGCAATACTGCTTCCAACAAATACAGGTCACGCCACAGACTAACCCCATTGTGCATCCTCAAGAACTCCAACCACACCTCCTGATCCTCCCGCATGTCGTTCGTCACTCTGATGTGGTGATGGGGAAGCGAGACCCTGGCCATCCTGGTGTATAATCAAGAGAGGAAAGCCTACCCCGGGGCGATAACCCAGCAAGCAAAATTCAGCTAACCCAGCAGGGATTGCAAAAACCTCAATGTAACTTTACCAGCAGTCATGCATAGGACTGATGCGGCAGCAGCTGTTACCGCACCGTGATTCCATTCCGCCATTTCGGAATTGCCCACGCCACACCGCAGCTTTTCTGTGGACATTCCTCTAATTCCGCCGGCATTCTGCAAATTGAGGAATTGTGGAAAAATTGCAGAAACTGTCAGAAAACCGCTGTTCCACTATTTTGTGGCGCTGGCGAATGGCGGAAGTAGCAAAAATGTCATGTTTCCGCTATTTTGTGAAGCCTGTGGAAGTAGCGGAATGAAATTAGCGGAACTGCAGAAGTAGCGGAATGAAACTAGCAGAATGAAAGCCTCTGCCACACCATACCACTAATTGTGGAAACGCTGTTTCCGGCGGAAATAGCTACTGCTGTGACATTCCGCTACAGCCCTAGTCATGCATGCCCTTATCTTGACCCGCAAATTCTGGATCTTAGCTTGGGGCAACCGCGACAAGCTCTATGCCCAGGTAGGTTAGCAATTCTGCAGGGCCCTCAGTCTTCTCCTCAGCCAAAGGGACCCCCACTAACTCAGACACTTCACGGAATACAGCCAACAAGTCAGCACACTCCCGTGACCCCGCCTTTCTGATAAACAAATAATCATCGAGATAATGGATCACATGACCTGGCCCCGCCCTCTGATTAACTATCCACTCTAGCGTGGTGCTGAACTTTTCGACAGCAGCACATGAGATGGAACATCCCATGGGCATTGACTTTTCATAATAGAATTGACCCTTGAAAGCGAACCCCAGAAAGTCAAATTCCTTAGGGTGGACAGGCAAAAGGCGAAATGCCGACTTAATATCGCTCTTTGTCATGAGCGCACCCCTACCGCAATCCCACACCAATTCCACTGCAACATCAAACGATGCATAGTGAACCATGCAGATGTCCCGCAGTATCGCATCTTTCACCGAAGAACACCAGGGATATGATAAATTATGTATCAGTCTGTATTCCCATGGGGCCTTCTTGGGTACAATACCAAGTGGAGAAACTCTCAAATTGTCCATAGGTAAAACTGAGAAGGGGCCCGCAACCCTTCCCTCTAAAACCTCTTTCTTCAACTTTCTTTCAACAATATCCTCCAAACCACTAACCGATTTCAAATTACGGGCCAACATACGCACCAACTCCCCCTCAAATGGAATCTCAAAACCAACATGAAAACCTTCAACAATGTAATTCGCATCCCGTACCTGTGGGTAACCCCTTAACAACTCCCTGAGAACCCACCATCTAACAGGGGTTGGTGCTCTTACTGGCAACCTGCTGTTCCGAACCCCCACCTCGGCCTCCTCCATTTGGGAAGGGGCACTTGCCCCTTTGATCCCTGCCCCTCCGTCTCTGGCAGTTGGCAATGGAATGAGGCCCGCCACACTGCAATCAGACATGTTTGAACCTACAGTTGGCACGAAAACAGCGGGACCCATCATTAAAATCCCAGCATGCCAGTGACTGGCTCCCTTTCTTACTAGGCTCACCCCAAAAATTATCAGTCGGTTGCCCAGCCCCCTTTCCAATGACATGGCCACTATCAGTCCTAGCCACATCCTTCTCCTAAATGCATTCGAGCCACAAATCGTGGTCTTTTACACGCCATTGCACTTCTGGTGCAATGGCCGTGCTTTGTCTGAAGGCCTCATCGTATCTCAGCCATCCAAAACCCTCCTTCATCAAATAGGCCCTCCTTACAATATCAAAATACATTCAAAGGGCTATCGCCCTCTCAGGAAACACATCCATGATTACCCTGGTGTAAATGATAAACGCCGACTCCCAGTTCACCCCATTCCTATCAACCTTCCTCCGCTTTGCCTTTTCATACTACCTAGGTTCCTGCCTCGCGTTAGGATCAGGGATAGAATCACAAAAAAGCAGGGCAAACAAATCAATGTACTCCCCCTTCCAGATTTTTTCTCGTGTGGCTTGTATCAAGTGCACCCCTATGGGTGCAGAAACCCTGGCATAACCACCCCTTGGGCAGGGACCTCGCCCGCTGGCTGTGCAGCTGTCCCTGCCTCCCCCAGTTTACTTGACATCCCCCCAGTAGGCTGAAGCTGAGCACCTCTGACTGGTGCTACCTGAATCTGTCTACTACACACATTCCCAGGCTGACTCGCAGTCCCAGCCCCCGCCTGTGGGCACCACACATTGTCTACCCACACCAAGCGATTTGGATCCTGCTGCACACGCAGTTGACCCTGTCCACCTTGCACCATTGGTGCCGCTCTGCCTCCCCTGCTGCTGTGTCAGTGACCGAACAGCCATTACTGTACTCTCCCCAGCCTGTGAGGATTTATTTATTTATTTATTTATTTAAAAAATTTATACCCCGCCCCTCCTGCCACGCAGCCCGGGGCGGCTTCCAACATATTAAAATACAATAAAAAAATTAAAATTCACATAAATATTATAAAATATTAAAACAGGACTAAATTCCAATATACCAGGTAGGTGGGGGAGCTAAAATACCCCTCCCTACCCACCCTCCCTCCCAAAGGCCTGGGCGAACAGCCAGGTCTTGCAACTTTGCCAGAATGTTAACAGGCTAGGGGCCAGGTGAGCTTCCTCCGGAAGGGAGTTCCAAAGCCGCGGCCCCACTACCAAGAATGCCCTCTCCATAGTGGCCCCCCACTTAACACAGGGGACCTCCAGGAAGGCACCCCCGGCAGACCGCAGGAGCCACTCTGGGACGCGTAAGGAGACAAGCCACCACATTCTGCACTAGCTGCAGCCTCCAAACCAAGAACAAGGGAAGCCCCATGTAGAGCGCGTTACAGTAGTCGAGCCTCGAGGTGATGAAGGCATGGATGAGGGAGGCCAGGTCCGGGCCGGAGACATA
>QEPC01003520.1:1335271-1365245 GCA_003113815.1 Sphenodon punctatus | reverse complement strand
CCCCCGCCGCCGGCAGAGCTCCAAGAGCCCCCCGCACCAGCAGCGAGGCAGGTAAGATGACAGGTCCCAGCAGGCTCCCAGCTCATCCGCTGGCCCCCAGGATGACACCTGGCTCGAGGCAGAAAGTGCCCGCACCCCGCAGCTACTCTCACATAGCTGCAGCCCTGTAGACCTGTCATTAACCTGCCTACTTCCACCCAGATACTCACCGTCCCCAGCTATTGGGGCCATCTGCGCCAGTGAAACCTGTGCCATTACAACAGGAGGCACACTCCCTGCCACAAGCCGGCAGCCAGACTCAATAAACATCACATTCCTGGTGATCTGTTGTTCCATCCGGTCAACCTTCTGTGCCAGCTGCTCCACCAGCAGGTTATTTTCACCAGTTCCTGCACTGGCTGCGGCAGGTATCAGAGTGGCATGCTCACTAGACTGAGATTTTTTAAAAGGACAGAATCACTCAAACCACCAGCCCCAGTTGCGCACCGATCGGACCCTCGCTCAGCCCCCCTCATGCCAACCGCGGCCAACCTGTCCATGACCCCATTCCATGCATTCATCCTGGCTGCAAGGGACTTCAATAGTGCAATCCCTTGATCCTCCTGGCCCCTTAGCCCACCTGGAGCCTGCCCTGCCATTCCAGCCTATATTGCACCCACAGCTCCACCAGAGGGCGCCATGTCTCAAAACTGCCCAGCAACAGCAGCGTGCTGCCTAGGGCCCCCCTCATAAGCTGGATCGAATGCCAGATCAGCCACCCTCTGCCCTTCAAGGAAGCCTGGCCCCACATCCACCAGGCCCTCATTATCACCTTGAACCTCCAACTGGACCAGAGGGGGAAGGTCAGCAGTCCTCCTTCTGAACCCCCCTTTTCCCCTGCCAGCAGGTCTTCAGCCCCCATTCATGGGTTTCTTGGCCCCCCGTGCCCTTTCCTCCTGCCCATACCGCCCCACACCTGGTTTCTCAACCCGGGTAACACCCGCTTCAGCAAGACCCCCCCCTTTCTATTACCGCCTGAGCACTTAGCCCTTAGCTGTCACTCCTCGGCGCCGCGTCCTCTAATCTTCTCTGCCACCCGCACCGCAGCCTCACTAAACCATGGGGTGGGGAGGGAGGATGCAAAGATGAAGCTCCAGCAACAGCCTGCTTCATGCCGAGCATGGCCACATGTCCTATTCGTCTGCGTGCTGCCAGCCTAATGAGAGCTGCGCAGCATGCTCCTTAACCATGTGGCCTCAAACCGGCCAATCGATGCAGCTCAACGGCGCTGAAACTTCACAATGCAAACTTCACTCCCGGAGGAACAGTTTGCAAGCTGCCACCAGCCTGCCCACTCCCCAACCCGTGGGAAAAAATCCACCCCCCACCAGTGTATCCTCTCCCTTGAGTGCGGCGGGGACAGAGGCCCCCCACAGCACACAGGGGTGCTTAGCAAGGGAATTATGATAAGAGGGTGCTCGGAGAAGGCTACTGTAGTGTGCCCTATGGTTATTAAGCATATTGTGATTTTATTTTTATTTTATTTTAAAATAATGTCTATGTATTTGTACTTTTCAATAAATGGTTATTTTTTTCTTTAAAAAAAAAAAAGAATTACTCTGTCCTGTCTATTACTTTTTAAGCCCTTATAAAAACAAAAAAGAACAACAGAGATGGGGCAACCCTATTGTCCCATGTTCAGTTTCAATGGGAGTCCTGGTATGCCCCTTGATAAGAACACAGCCAATGCAACATCTGTCTGGTTTCACCCTGTTTTGAGAAAAAATGCATCCTGGAGACCTAAGCATTAGAATTTCAAAAGGTGCTTTTATTGACAAAATAGAGAGCCATTAGTAGCCATTGCGACATCTGTCTGGTTTCACCCCTGTTTTGAGAAACTGCTGCAGGAAAGAAAAACACACCAAAAAAATGCAGCCTGAACACAGATAGATTTTCAAAATGTGGGTTTTTTTATTTGACAAAATTATGTTATACCAGAGAGTTAAACAACTTTTAGCTTTATTTACAGATTCTTGTAACTTTAGGATTAGACGGCGGTTTTTAAAAAAAGATTTATAATAACAGACACACAGCTGATGATTCCGCTGCCCTGGGAGCATGGTTGGTTGGTGCCCTTCATGTAAATGCACCTGTGGCCACCTCCACATTGGCCATAGGCTAGTTACAGCTCTGGCTGCAGACTCTGTATGTAGCCTGTGTGTGTAAGGGGGTGTTGCCCTCTGTATGTATGTGCACGCTAGAGGTGGGACCCCGGGCCCATTACCGGCTACCGGATTTACCGGTTACCGGTTCTCTGAAAACCGGATTCCCGGATTAAATCCGGTATACCAGTACCGGATTTATTTCATTGATTTCAATGGGGCGCTGTGTCCCCATTGAAATCAATGAAATAAATTAATTCCCTCCCCCTCCCCCTCCCAGGCTGCGCGGGTGGAAGGGGGGACACCCCCCACCCACCCTGCCCAGCCTGGATTTTTGTTTAAAAAAAGACCCAGAGGCAAGCCCACCCCCCAGCACCAGCGGCCGCGGCGTCCCCGCAGCCGCCGGTAAGTATGACCCGATCCCTGGGGGGGGTGTTTAACACCCCCCCAACCCCCCAGGGATCACCCCTACTAAAGTTCAGTGCGCTTACCTTGCGGAGCTCCGGCGGCGGCGGCGGGCGGTCCGGCGGCCTCAGCGCCGGCTGTGGCTGCCGGCGTCAGAGACG
This sequence comes from Sphenodon punctatus, assembly GCA_003113815.1. Lineage (NCBI taxonomy): Eukaryota > Metazoa > Chordata > Lepidosauria > Sphenodontia > Sphenodontidae > Sphenodon > Sphenodon punctatus. The sequence continues at coordinate 1,362,538 of QEPC01003520.1, read as the reverse complement.
CTCTAGGCCTTCCGGGGAAACCCGGAAGTTCCCCGGAAGGCCTAGAGCGTCTCTGACGCCGGCAGCCACAGCCGGCGCTGAGGCCGCCGGACCGCCCGCCGCCGCCGCCCCCGGAGCTCCGCAAGGTAAGCAAGCACTGAACTTTAGTAGGGGTGATCCCTGGGGGGTTGGGGGGGTGTTAAACACCCCCCCCAGGGATCGGGTCATACTTACCGGCGGCTGCGGGGACGCCGCGGCCGCTGGTGCTGGGGGGTGGGCTCGCCTCTGAGTCTTTTTTTAAACAAAAATCCAGGCTGGGCAGGGTGGGTGGGGGGTGTCCCCCCTTCCACCCGCGCAGCCTGGACTCGGGGAGGGTTTGTTTTTTTTAACTTTTTTGGTGGGGCTTTAAGTTTTTACATTGCAGCCATTTTTAAATGGCTGCAATGTAAAAAAATCCGGTACCCGGAATCCGGTACCCCGGACCAGATTACCGGGTCGAATCCGATAATGCCGGTACGTCCGGTACCGGCATTATCGGATACCGGATTTTACCGGTTTCCCGCCCCTAGGGCACGCACACACACAAACAAACAGGTGATGACCCTACAATGAACAGTAAAGGACCTTGGTATCAACGAGTTCCAGAGCACCAAGCAGGGAATTCTTACACCCTTACCCCATTCCATCTGGTTCCTTGGGTACTGCTACTGCTCCACCTCCAGCTGCCTGTGGAACTGGCTCTCAAAGATCAAAACACTCAAAGATCAAAAGTAAACATAAATGAAACCTCCTATAGATCACCAGTGTTGGTATTAAACTCCCCCTTGACCAGCACAACATAGAACATACCATGAAACTTGAAAGATACTCCAGCTGCTAGACCAACAATTAAAAACATCAAATTAGAAGTGGAAATTGCAAGACACAAAGCACACTAACACTATAATTACAGGGCATTTTTTGTGTGTTTAAAATACAGAAGCTGAAAAGGACTTTTTTGTGTGTTTATTTGTGTTTTATCCAAACCTGAATATGCAACTCGAACTATGGGCTGAGAAAATTTGTGTCCTTGCCCTTAGTTTTGCTTTTCTCACTAGTACTTTGTCTCTCCTGCCTAGCCATTGTTCATTGGTTCTTTCTGCTTATCCATCAAATGTGCAAAATCGAGCATTGGAGCCAGTGGCTTCCTTTGTGCTTCAGACAGGTTTTACAAACACAGAAATCTTAACTGCAAAGTTTCTTCTAAAAAAACATCCAAAATCCACATATGTTTTGACCTTGCTGAATATTGTTCAGATCCCAATTCTTTGGGGTTCCTCTGGTGAAATTTCAGCCTTTCAGCAATTATATGAGTAGCCTTGAAAATAGGTGTCTTTTATCCAAAGCACAGATGTGTTCATTTTGTTTCTGGAAGCTTGAACAGCTAGGGATTCAATTGCCACAGGCCCCAGTTCAGGAAGCAGCTGAGTGTGTTTTTCTCTTAACTATAATTCTGTGAGTAGTCTCATGCTTAAAATTAAATACGTGCTCAAGTGCTTGGTTGAACAGGTGCTTTAGTGTCACTGTGGACGAGATTCTCCACAGCCTTTCACCTTGTATATACATTTACACCATATTAAAATGGGACTCCTTAACACCTTGTTACCGTTTATAATATCTAGGCAAAGTTCAAGTCAATACAGAGGGTGCAATACTCAACTCATTGAAAAAAAAATGGCAAAAAACTCCCAATTGGTTTTAATAGGGGAGGATGTCCTACCTATCACTCTCATACACTGTCTTACCATGTACTGGCCCTGATCCTAATAATACTTTCTCCAGAGGTACACGAGGTGCAAAACTGGTGTAATCAAAATCAGGCCCAGTACCTCAAGAAATAACTCTATTCTTTCTGTCTTATTTTATATCATTTACTTCAAAGGCATGTCTAGCCTTTCCACATAGTCTCCCAAATCTTGTGCTTCAGTATAACCTTTTGTTTGTTTGTTTGTTTGTTTGTTATACTGGCATTTTTAGCCTGCTCCCTCCTGCCTCTGGCAGTTTGGGGCAGCTTACAATAAAGTCGCGAAAACCATACAATATAAAATAAAATATAAAATACAGTGTCAATGTCTAAACTTCCCTCTTTTTGGCATCAGTGCAAGACCTGGCTGTTCCGCCAGGCCTTTAGTGGGGGTGAGGGTGGGATGCGGTGGGGTGCTGTTTATTTATGTATTTAGATTTAAATTATGGGAGAGGTGATGCCCCCTTTTTATTTATTTATTTATTTAGTTAGTTAGTTAGTTTTATTTATTGTTTTATTTTGCTGTTTTGTTGTCTGCAGGGTGCTATATGAATTTTATACGTTTTATTTTTATAAGTTGCCCTGGGAAGGAGGGGCAAGGTAATAAGTTTGAAAATAAAAAATAAATAAAAATAAATCTAAAAGTCTTCAAAATCAGAATCAAAATCAAAATTTAAAACAATCCCCCCAATCCTCCTCCCATTACCCATCTCCCCTGCCAAAAGCCTGACAAAAAAGCCAAGTCTTGCAGTGGTGCCTGAAGGAGGGAAGATCCAGAGACAGATGAATACTCTCCGGGAGGGAGTTCCACAGCTGTAGCCCAGCCACCAAGAACGCCCTCTCCAACATTGCCTCACGCTGAATGCAGGGGACCTCAGGAAGGGCACTCCCGGCAGACCACAGGGGCCAATCCGGCATCGGGGGGATGGGGGGGGTCAGGCAGTCCCACAGATAACTGGGGCCCAAGTCATTTAGGGCTTTTTAGGTAAGAAGAATTAACAGTTTGAATCAGATTCAGAAGACTATGAGCAGCCAGTTCAGAGAATGAAGCACAGGTGTTGTTTGCTCCCAGCGCCCCATTCCCATAAGGAGACGGGCCATCACATTCTGCACCAGCTAAAGCCTCCAAACCATTATTAAGGGTAGCCCCATATAGAGTGTGTTACAATAGTCCAATCTTGAGGTGATGAAGGCATTGATAATGGTGGCCAGGTTGCAGTCCGAAAGGTACGGCCAAAGCCACTGTACTAGATGTAACTGGTGAAAGGCTTTCCTCACCACAGTTGCCACCTGGACATCCAGGTGGAGCTGCAAATCGAGGACCACCCCCAGACTATGAACCTGCGGAACCAAGGAGGAATGAACCCCAACAATGACGAGGACCTCCACCCCCTCGGCCCTTCCCACCAGCATCACCTCCATCTTGGAGGGATTCAGCTTCAGATGGGTAGGGATGGGCTAACAGATCGCGGTTCACGTTCGGCCGTTCAGTTCGGCTGCATTCGGTTCAGCTGTTCAGTTCGTTCACCGGGTTCGGGTTCGGCCATTCAGTTCGGTCGTTCAGTTTGAGTTCGGCCATTCAGAAAAAAGTATCGCGAGAGCATGTGAAGCCGTGATCGTGCCGGAAACCAGAAATTCAAGTGCGTGCGGAGCTGTGTGGTGAGTAAGTGTGTGTTTGGCTGGGTGGCTGTTTGTTTTGTGTGTTTTGGCTGTGTTTGGGTTGGGTTTGACTGTGCTGTTGTTGTTGTTGTGGTTGGTGACTGTTCGTGTGTGTTGTGGGTGACTGTGTTTTGGCTGTGTGTGATATTTAAAAAAAAAATATGAAGAAGGCTGCAGTGTTGCTTCCCCGACTGGTGGCCAACTTTGTGGTCAAGGAGGAAGAGGAGGAAGAGGAGGAAGAGTTGCTGCCCCTACTACACCTCCGGTGGTGGTCCCTGGCTCCTCGGATGAGGAGCAAGTGGCGGGCTCAGGAGGTGCTGCCAGGTTTGTAAACTTTTTTTTTACTTTCAGGACAAGAAAGGCTCTATCCATTAGAGAGACCTCAATGGCATGCGGGTGGGTGCGTGGGTGGTAGGCATAAGTCAGGCACAAACGGTGGGCATCAGCAGGTGCCAGCGGATGTCTGCCACAGAGAGAGAGGGTACGGTAGTGTGGGGGCTCTGGCATGAGCAGCACCCTCACCCATACATGTGCCAGGCTAGCAAGGGTCTCCACTCTCCAGTTGCCATCCCATTGCCTACGCACCCCGAAATAAGGGCAGGGTCTTTCCAGTCAGGGTCACATCTCCCATCGCCATCCCTAGCACCCCAAGGAGGGCAGGATTTGCATGCGTCAGCCAGGGCCTTCCTAGTTGCAATCCCTAGCATCCCCTAGCACCCACAGCAGGGCAAGATTTGCATGTGCCAGCCAGGGGCTTTCTAGATGCAATCTCTAGCATCCCCTAGCACCCTGGGGAGGGCAAGATTTGCACGTTCCAGCCAGGGGCTTTCTAGTTGCAATCCCTAGCATCCCCTAGCACCCCTGGGAGGGCAAGATTTGCACATGCTTTCTAGTTGCAATCCTTAGCACCCCAAGGAGGGAGGACTAGAGGCATCATCATCATCATCATCATCATCATCATCATCATCATCATCATCATCATCATCAATGCATGATATTACGTTGGTGTTCTTAATGTGTTCCCATTTCAGAGAGGAATCAGATGCCGGCCCCAGCACTGCTGCTAGGACCAGGCTAAGGAGGACCCCTAGGCAGAGGTCGCCACTGCCAGTGACACCCCCAGACATTCTGTGCCAGAAGTTGGATGTCTGGAGGTTTTATCACAAGGGCGACAAAATCACCACATGCAAGGTATGGCATGGGGACTGGAACAACAGGAAATGAATTGTCCTATGACCTGACCTGTTAGGAATGGAAGTTCCCTGAAGAGAGATATTGGCCACCCAGTCCACCCATTTGTGGACACAGAATTCAGGCAGGGCTTGACAGACCATTTGTCTGACCGAGTATGGCACTTCTTATGTTCCTATCTTTTTCTGATCTTTTTAGATCTACCAGAAAAGATTCCACCAGCAGAGGGAGGGGACCACATTGGAGCTCATCACCCACATTGAGTGCACCCATGGCCTGAGAGTGAGGCGGCAGGCAGCAGAGTCTGGTGTGGCCGTGGAGTCTCAGAGCCAGAAGAAGGGGGGAAGGAAATCCACAAACGATGGCATTTAAGCCCTTCATCCCCCTCCAGTCCCGATGTGGAGACCCCCGGGCCCCGGGAGAATGCAGAGGCCAAGGCCTTTTGGGCTCAGTTGGAATGGCCCACCTGGGACTTCGTGGCCACGGTCCAACTGTCTGCAGCCACCATGGAGAACCGCCTGGTGGAGCAGTTGCATGTGGTCCAGGTGGAGAGGCAGAAGGTGGAGGCATACAGCCAGTACATCTGCGCCGAGATAGACCACCTGCAAATTTACTATCAGGTGCTGTCCAGATGGCATTGGGACATGGAAAGGGCCCTGAACCTTGCCATCTCCCACAGCTACAAGCTGCCAGAGTCCTGGGTGGCTGGCCCTCAGCCCTGTGCTGTGCCCCAATGGCTGTTGCCTTTCCCCCAGGGTGGGCAGACAGGCACCTTGGCATGAGAGGCAGGAAGGTGGGCTGAAGCAGGCTTTGAGCTTGGTGGCAACGTGGGATACAGAACCCTTGGCACAGACAGCATATAGGCCTGGCAGCAGCAGCTGTTTCTTGATGCCATGGCATGATGGCACAGACAGCATATAGGCCTGGCCTGGGGGGCATTGGCACTGAAATAAGCAGACGTTGGTGGCCATGGTACAGAACCCTTGGCACGGATAGCATATAGGCCAAGGCCTGGGGGCCATCTCTGTGAGCGGAATGATGGCAAATGGGAGGAAGTCGAGAGACTGAGGTGAGACAGGAAAGCAAGGAAAACTCCCCACCCATACCTAGTTACCTACCTAAATACCCACATACTAAATAACTGTGACAGAGACACAAACATATGGGTATAATGTCACGTGACCAATCCCCCTCACTGCTGATTGTTATCCATTGGCATGACTTTGCTAATCTGCACGCCTTGCATGGCATACTTTATTGACGGCCCCATGCACGGTAGCCATCAGCACCTTAAAGTGCAAGAGCATTGATGTCCAGGCTAAGAATGATGAGGGGACAGGGGTAAGGGGGCTGGGCAGGGGCAGGGGCAGGTGCCTGCTGGCTGAAGCGGGTGGAAAGTTCCCTGGCACTTTTTTGGTAACCAGGGCAAAGTCATAGAACAAGGATCCTGGACTCTAGTAGAAGTTTAAGATTCTTTTAGGATTGAGATCATCCTGGGCGAGCTCCAAATCGTCATAAGGCAAGCAAACTGAGTACATCATCACTGCGGAAATCCTCAAGGAACTCATTGGTCAAATCTGCGAAGCAGAGAGGATTCAGAATGTGATCTGTAGGGATGTGCGAACACAAACAGTCAAGCCTAAGAGATAGGAGCGTGTTGGTGGAAAGTGACGGGCGATCGCCGATAGCCTCCATTTCCCACAGCTGATCGAAAGGGAGTCGGGTACAGGACCTTCCATTCTGCCCCATTGTAATGTTCACCCAACCCCTGCCTGCCGGCGCACTCATCTAAGCTATTGCAGTCTAAAAGATTGAGGAGCAAATGGCTGATGTGCAATACCACCACCAACTGCAGACATTGGGTTGCTGGGGCAGAACCTGTGTCACAGACAGCATAGGCAGCATTGGCAGCAGCATCAGACATTGGATTGCCAGGACACAGTACCCGTGGAACAGCAGACAGAACTACAGCAGCAGCAGGACTGACTGCGCCCTGTAAGCGGAATGACGAACCAAGATCCATCACGGTGGGTCCTAGGGCTAAAAGAGTGGCAGCGTGTAGATATTGGCCATATCCTTCCCTGCCAGTAACGTAGGTCCCAGAGCCCTGACAGTGGGTCCTGGGGCAGGAGTGGCTGCTTCATGATGTAGTTGAAAATTGATTCTCTGTGCGAGGAATGACGGCCCCAGACCCATGACTGTGGGTCCTGGGGCTAGAGTGGCAGTGTGTAGATATTGGCCACAGCCCTCCCTGCCAGTAACATAGGCCCCAGATCCCTGATGGTGGGTCCTGGGGCTGGAGTGGCTGCTTCATGATGTAGTTGAAAATTGGTTCTCTGTGCGAGGAATGATGGCCCCGGACCCATCATGGTGGGTCTTGGGGCTAGAGTGGCAGCTTGTAGATATTGGTCACTTCCCTGTCTGCCAGTAATGTAGGCCCCAGAACCCTGATGGTGGGTCCTGGGACTGAAGTGGCTGCTTCTTGATGCGGTGGAATGACAGCGGAATGTGCGAGGAATGATGGCCCCAGACCCATGACGGTGGGTTCTGGGGCTAGAGTGGCAGCTTCTGGATCTTGGCCACAGCCCTCCCTGCCTGTAACTTGGCCCCAGAAACCTGATGGTGGGTCCTGGGGCTGGAGTGGCTGTTTCTTGATGTGGTGGAATGACATTGTCTCTGTGTGAGGAATGATGGCCCCAGAACCCCAACGGTGGGTCCTGGGGCTGGAGTGGCTATTTCTTGATGTGGTGAAATGACATCATCTCCGTGCGAGGAATTTGGCCCCAGACCCATGATGGTGAGTCCTGGGGCTAGAGGGGCAGCTTCTAGGTATTGGCCACAGCCCTCCCTGCCTATAACTTGGCCCCAGAACCCTGATGGTGGGTCCTGGGCCTGGAGTGGCTGTTTCTTGATGCAGTTGAAAGACATCACCTTTGTACGACGAATGATGGCCCCAGACCCATGATGGTGGGTCCTGGGGCTAGAGTGGCAGCTTCTGGATCTTGGCCACAGCCCTCCATGTCTGTAACTTGGCCACAGAATGCTGATGCCGGTTCCTGGAGCTGGAGTGGCTGTTTCTTGATGCAGTTGAATGATGGCTCTCTGTGATTGGAATGACGGGCCCCAGAACCCATGGCACAGAAAGCATGGGTGGCATTGGCAGCAGCAGAAGACATTGAATTGCTGGGGCACAGAACCCATGGCACAGACAGCATATAGGCCTTGGGGCCATTGGCACTAGCACCAGCAGACATTGGTTCAGGTTGCCAGGGTACAGAACCCTTGGCACAGAGAGCATATAGGCCTAGCCTGGGGGCCATTGGCACTAGCACCAGCAGACCTTGGTTGCCAGGGTACAGAACCCTTGGCACAGGGAGCATATAGGCCTCACCTGGGGGCCATTGGCACTTGCACCAGTAGACACTGGTTGACGGGGCAAGCAGTCAGGTGACGTGGCATGAGCAGCAGTCAGGCAGACTGAGGCAGGGTTTGAGCTTTGCAATCTGGGTACGCAGGCAGGCAGGCAGGCAGCGTGGCATGGGAGGCACTAGATCCTGCAGACTTTGTCAGGCTTTGAGCTAGGAAACCTGGGTGGGAAGACAGGCACCTTCACATGGGAGGCAGGAAGGCAGACTGAGGCATGCTTCTGAGGCATGCTTTGAGCTTGGTGGCAAGCTGGGCTGGCAGACAGGCAGCGTGGCATGGGAGGCAGTAGGGCAGGCAGGCTGGGACATTGGCATCAGGGCAATCAGATAGGCTAGCAAATACTGTGCAGTGAGAGAGAGAGAGAGCCAGTCAGTGTCACATAGGTGATCCGAGATCGTGTAGCCATAGGCCAACTTGCAGGCTTACAGTTTGTTTCCCAATGCCACCCTGCATCATCAGGTCAGTCAGATAAGGCAGCCGAAGCCGTCTAGTATGAGAGAGAGAGAGAGAGAGAGAGAGAGAGAGAGAGTCAGAGAGAGAGAGAGAGGCAGGGCAGGTGCCAGGCATTGGGAGGGAGGGACAACACCTCAACAGCACAGGAGCAGTAGCCCTAGCCCAGATTGAGGAGGTGGAGCCCCTGGCTGCCCCTGGAATGGGATGGTGTGTGCCACTGCACCATCATTCCATGTCCAGAGGCAGGTCTGGAAATCCCAGCAGCGGAAGGTTCATATTCAGGAACAGTTGCTCCACCAACTTGGCCCCAAATCTCAGGCAGTACAGGGTGCAAATGTCCCCTGTGATTGAGAACCCCCTCTCACTGGGGACACTGGTTGGTGGGTAGGACAGGATACCCTTGGCCGCTTTGGACAGGGCTGGCCACAAGTTGGCCTTGCCAGCCCAGTAGGCCAAGGGATCACTGCTGGGATCAATGCATAGCTCTTCCTCCAGGTAGGTCTCCACTGCTGCTGAGGTGCCATCATACTCCCTCTGGTAGTTCTGGGTGGGCAACACCTGTCCCACTGCCCTCAGCCACGCTGCTTGCCCTTTTGTGCTGGGTCCCATGCTCCCCAGAGTGGACTGCACAGAGAAGGAGCTGCTGGTGGTAGTGGTCCTGCTGCTGGTGCTGCTGCTACTGCTAGGGCTGGGGGAAGGAATAGACCCAGATGACTGGAAGGGGTCACTGCTCCCACACCCACCATCACCAGGGGCATCCGGCTGCATAGCCCGCTCTTCCTGCCAGACCTTCTGCACCAGCACAACCTTCCGGAGGCCATAGACCGCTGTCACACATGCCATGATGCCCTTGATCCTGGGGTCCAGCATGGTTGCCAGGACATATTTCTCCTGGCACAGGAGCTCGTCAAAGCATGCACTCAGCCCTGCCTTCAGCTTCTGTGCCAGGTCAAGCATCTCATTGGACATCTTCCTGTCCAGAGGGCCACAATTCCACCCCCCAAGAATCTCGCCCAGGCTCCTCTTGAAACTATGGACCAGTGGAGTCACCTGGTTGAGGGTGGCGGTGGAGCGGCTCATGGTCTCCATCACTGCCAGGAACAGTCTCAGGATGAAGACCATGTGAGCTAGAATCTCCCATTCCTCCGTTTTTTACCCTGGAGGTGCCTCAATGTCTGTCTCCAGTTCTAGCTGATGCAGGGCGACTTTCTCTTCAAGAAGCCACTCGAGCATCAGGAAGGTGAAATTCCACCTGGTGGAGACATCCTGGAGCAACGTGTGCACCGGGGACCCTTGCTCGGCCTGCTTCTCCTGGAGGAGCTTGCTGCCCTTCACGCGGTGGTTGAAGGAGCGCGCCAGCTTCCTCCCCCGCTCGACCAGGGAGCTAAGGGTGTCTGGCCCAATCCCCTTCTCCCCCAATCCCAGAGCATCCTTCACCACAAAATGGAGGAGGGGTGGCGCAAGGGATGCTTGTGAAGCCCCCGTCATGGACTGCCTTTAGTATATTGGTTGTGTTGTCCATGACCACACACCCCTTGGTGAAGGCAGTGCCTGGAATGACCCACTCCCTCACCACGGTGGCCAGGGCTGCCTCGAGGTTCCTCAAGGTATGGGAGCTGTCCATGACTTGTGCCTGAAGCAGGGCCCACCTATACCCTGCTTCAGGTCCCCTCCTGCCACTGCCAAGCACTGCCTCTGGATCCTGCCACCAGTGTGCAGTCACTGCCAGGTAGGCATGCCGGGGTTTCTGACAGATCACAGGTCGGTGATGAAGTGGGCTGTACCCCACCCCCCAGCCCCTGCCAGCAGCTCCCTAACCCGCTCCTTCAAAGCCCTGTAGAGCTGTGGCACCATGGCCTGACTCAGGGTGGAGCAGGAAGGCAACTTAAAGTTGGGGGCCAGGAACCCAATCAGTCCCTGGAAGCCCTTGTCCTCCACAATTGACAAGGGTTGGCCATTCAGCGCAATCATTTCTGCCAACAGGCGCTTGGCTTTCCCTTGGAAGCCAGTACCACGGCGCTCTGATGATGGCCTTGACAAATCCCCCCACCCCATCTCCTCCATGGTGGACTGACAGTGCTGCTGGGGAGGCTCTTGCTGCTGTTCTGCCTCCATACTGCTCCTGCTGCTAGAGGCGTCAGCAGTTGGTGCAGGACGCTGGCCCGCTAAAGGATCTGGGCGACTGGCTGCTGCAGTTGGGAACCTGCTGGCATCCACTTCCCCTGCCTTCCTGATGAGCAACAGAGCACTGTGGCATCCCTTGAGGTGCCTCACCATTGCAGTTGTGCCAAGGTTGGTGAGCACCTGCCCACGATCCACCAGCTTATTGCACAGAGTGCACTGCACCTCTCTGGGATCATCTGGCCGCACCTGCTTAAAATGATCCCAGACTGAGGATTTCCCCCCTTCCCCCTTGCCTTCTTGCCCACCCCGACGGACGCGCTGCTGGGAGGGGGAGAACTTCGTGGCACTGGCGACACAGCTCTGGAAGGAGGGTCAGACATTGCCTCAGCTACGGACATCTCCTCTGTGGCACTAGTGTCTGCCTCTTCCTCACTGTCCGCGATCACGGTGATGTACCATGAAGGGGAGTACTGGGACCCTGAGGCTAGACTTCCCATGCTCGCTATGCTACTGGCACTCTCCTGTGCCCCCCTCTGTAGCTGCTATTGCCGCTGCTGCTGCTGCTGCTCCTCTCCCTACTGACATTGCCCGGGGATTGGGCCCTGCCTGTAGCAGCCGGGGTGGGATCCATCAGCTCTGCTGGGGATCACCTCGACAGTGGGGGACAGTAGTGACCCTGGAGGAACATCGGAAGCAGCACCAGCACCTGCTCCAGCACCACCAGCAGCAGAGACAGATGCAGCCTCAAGTCCTGAAGGCCTTCCAGTGCCCTGCGTGGCAGTGGAGGAGGGCACTGCCAGTAGGCGATGCTGAGCTGCTGAAGCCTGTTGCCCTAAAGCAGACCTCTGAGTTTGGGGTGTGTGTGTGTGTGTGTGATGTGCTCTGCCTCTGGCTACTGCTGCTGCCTGCTGCCACTCTCCTGGCATGGCCCCGCCTGTCTCTGGCATGTGCCCCATTGCCTCCTCTACGGGCAGCAGACCGGCCTCTCCCTCCCTTCTCCATTTCTCCCTCCAAAATAATGTTTTTATATGGATATTTTTTGGTTTTTTTAAAAAATGTGTTTAATTTTTTTTATCTAATATTATATCATCTATCTACACTAAATATAACAGCTATTAACTATTCTTAATGCTATGAACTAAATGGATTATATAATAAGTACACAGGCCTACTCCTACAAACAATAAAAGTAAATCACTAAACGCTAACTCAATCACTAAGTTAACTCCTACAACTGTCTACTCTCACTAATCTATCTATCTATCTATCTATCTATCTATCTATCTATCTATCTACCCTCCACCCCTGGTGCCTGGAAGATAGATAGATAGATCGATAGATAGATAGAGATAGAGAGAGAGAGAGAGAGAGAGAGAGAGAGAGAGAGAGAGAGAGAGAGNCTGCCTTCAGCTTCTGTGCCAGGTCAAGCATCTCATTGGACATCTTCCTGTCCAGAGGGCCACAATTCCACCCCCCAAGAATCTCGCCCAGGCTCCTCTTGAAACTATGGACCAGTGGAGTCACCTGGTTGAGGGTGGCGGTGGAGCGGCTCATGGTCTCCATCACTGCCAGGAACAGTCTCAGGATGAAGACCATGTGAGCTAGAATCTCCCATTCCTCCGTTTTTTACCCTGGAGGTGCCTCAATGTCTGTCTCCAGTTCTAGCTGATGCAGGGCGACTTTCTCTTCAAGAAGCCACTCGAGCATCAGGAAGGTGAAATTCCACCTGGTGGAGACATCCTGGAGCAACGTGTGCACCGGGGACCCTTGCTCGGCCTGCTTCTCCTGGAGGAGCTTGCTGCCCTTCACGCGGTGGTTGAAGGAGCGCGCCAGCTTCCTCCCCCGCTCGACCAGGGAGCTAAGGGTGTCTGGCCCAATCCCCTTCTCCCCCAATCCCAGAGCATCCTTCACCACAAAATGGAGGAGGGGTGGCGCAAGGGATGCTTGTGAAGCCCCCGTCATGGACTGCCTTTAGTATATTGGTTGTGTTGTCCATGACCACACACCCCTTGGTGAAGGCAGTGCCTGGAATGACCCACTCCCTCACCACGGTGGCCAGGGCTGCCTCGAGGTTCCTCAAGGTATGGGAGCTGTCCATGACTTGTGCCTGAAGCAGGGCCCACCTATACCCTGCTTCAGGTCCCCTCCTGCCACTGCCAAGCACTGCCTCTGGATCCTGCCACCAGTGTGCAGTCACTGCCAGGTAGGCATGCCGGGGTTTCTGACAGATCACAGGTCGGTGATGAAGTGGGCTGTACCCCACCCCCCAGCCCCTGCCAGCAGCTCCCTAACCCGCTCCTTCAAAGCCCTGTAGAGCTGTGGCACCATGGCCTGACTCAGGGTGGAGCAGGAAGGCAACTTAAAGTTGGGGGCCAGGAACCCAATCAGTCCCTGGAAGCCCTTGTCCTCCACAATTGACAAGGGTTGGCCATTCAGCGCAATCATTTCTGCCAACAGGCGCTTGGCTTTCCCTTGGAAGCCAGTACCACGGCGCTCTGATGATGGCCTTGACAAATCCCCCCACCCCATCTCCTCCATGGTGGACTGACAGTGCTGCTGGGGAGGCTCTTGCTGCTGTTCTGCCTCCATACTGCTCCTGCTGCTAGAGGCGTCAGCAGTTGGTGCAGGACGCTGGCCCGCTAAAGGATCTGGGCGACTGGCTGCTGCAGTTGGGAACCTGCTGGCATCCACTTCCCCTGCCTTCCTGATGAGCAACAGAGCACTGTGGCATCCCTTGAGGTGCCTCACCATTGCAGTTGTGCCAAGGTTGGTGAGCACCTGCCCACGATCCACCAGCTTATTGCACAGAGTGCACTGCACCTCTCTGGGATCATCTGGCCGCACCTGCTTAAAATGATCCCAGACTGAGGATTTCCCCCCTTCCCCCTTGCCTTCTTGCCCACCCCGACGGACGCGCTGCTGGGAGGGGGAGAACTTCGTGGCACTGGCGACACAGCTCTGGAAGGAGGGTCAGACATTGCCTCAGCTACGGACATCTCCTCTGTGGCACTAGTGTCTGCCTCTTCCTCACTGTCCGCGATCACGGTGATGTACCATGAAGGGGAGTACTGGGACCCTGAGGCTAGACTTCCCATGCTCGCTATGCTACTGGCACTCTCCTGTGCCCCCCTCTGTAGCTGCTATTGCCGCTGCTGCTGCTGCTGCTCCTCTCCCTACTGACATTGCCCGGGGATTGGGCCCTGCCTGTAGCAGCCGGGGTGGGATCCATCAGCTCTGCTGGGGATCACCTCGACAGTGGGGGACAGTAGTGACCCTGGAGGAACATCGGAAGCAGCACCAGCACCTGCTCCAGCACCACCAGCAGCAGAGACAGATGCAGCCTCAAGTCCTGAAGGCCTTCCAGTGCCCTGCGTGGCAGTGGAGGAGGGCACTGCCAGTAGGCGATGCTGAGCTGCTGAAGCCTGTTGCCCTAAAGCAGACCTCTGAGTTTGGGGTGTGTGTGTGTGTGTGTGATGTGCTCTGCCTCTGGCTACTGCTGCTGCCTGCTGCCACTCTCCTGGCATGGCCCCGCCTGTCTCTGGCATGTGCCCCATTGCCTCCTCTACGGGCAGCAGACCGGCCTCTCCCTCCCTTCTCCATTTCTCCCTCCAAAATAATGTTTTTATATGGATATTTTTTGGTTTTTTTAAAAAATGTGTTTAATTTTTTTTATCTAATATTATATCATCTATCTACACTAAATATAACAGCTATTAACTATTCTTAATGCTATGAACTAAATGGATTATATAATAAGTACACAGGCCTACTCCTACAAACAATAAAAGTAAATCACTAAACGCTAACTCAATCACTAAGTTAACTCCTACAACTGTCTACTCTCACTAATCTATCTATCTATCTATCTATCTATCTATCTATCTATCTATCTACCCTCCACCCCTGGTGCCTGGAAGATAGATAGATAGATCGATAGATAGATAGAGATAGAGAGAGAGAGAGAGAGAGAGAGAGAGAGAGAGAGAGAGAGAGAGAGAGAGAGAGGATGGGGGGATCACAAACAACACAAGGAAGGGTACAAAACTGAAATGAAACCTAAATCAATCTAATAATCCTAATCTAAATGAAAAAACAGGGGAAGGGAAGGGAATCAGGGATGGAATATATGGGAGAGGGAAAGAATTCAATGGAGGGGGAGGGAGGAAAGAATATTGAACACAGGAAACACAGGGAGAGGTAAAAACAAAAACAAAACCACTAAATCTATCTAAGCTAAGCTAAATAAATGAGAATATGGGGGTAGATAGATGGGTTGGATGGGTGAAATGAGAGTAGAATGGCAATGGATTGGGCATCTGGGAAATGCTGGGACAGGGAGCCTTCAGAATTGCCTGCTGTTCAGGAACAGTGACTAGCTCAGAAGGTGTTGGGAAGGGGGGAGGCAGACACTTTTGTTTCTTGCTGAGCCTGCCTCAGCACAAGCCCCATTGGCTCCATGCAGCCTAGCCCATGGCCAATTCCAGACTGCGAAGCCAGTGGTCTGAGACGAAAAGGGATGGTGATTGGGCAGGCTGGCTGCTACTCCAAGCCAGTCTCCACCCTCCACCCCTGGTGCCTGGAAGTCTGCTCCTCAGCTGGCACTCCCCCTACCTGCCACGTTTGGCCTTCCAGTGACACCACGTTTTAGCCACCTGAACTCACCCGAACGCGATCCAAACTGACCGAACTGTTCGGTCATTTCGCCGTTCGGAATTGAGTTTGGTTTGGTCAGTTCGGGTTCGGATTAGGGTTCAGGTTCGGGCTTGGTTGTCTGAACAGGCCGAGTTCGGGCCGAACTCCGAACTTCCGAACTGTGTTCGCCCATCCCTACAGATGGTTCATCCTCATCCAATCCTCCCTCATCCAGCCACCAAACACCAGGTAAGCAATGAGACTGCCGGGCCTGCGTAAGCCAAAAAAGAGACGTAAAGTTAGGTGACATCAGCATATTGATGACACAGAAACCAAACCCTCTCATGACCTCTCCCAACGGCTGCATATACACATTGAACAAGAGAGGGGACAGGATAGATCCTTATGGGACACTACATGTGAGATCCCAGGGAGCCAAAGAACAGTCCCCAGAACCACATGCTGGGTTCTTCTGCCCAGGAAAGAGCTGAACCATTCAATAACGATTCTGCCCAGCTCAGCAAGGTCCCGCAAGTGGGCTACCAATAACACATGGTCAATGGTATTAAAGTCATCCAATAGATCTAACAGGACCAGGAGAGTTGAACAACCTGGTCTAACTCATGGCAGAGGTCACAGACCAAGACCACAAGTGCAGTCTCAGTGCCAAAAGCCGGACTGTGAGGTATCAAAAAACTGACATGATCCAGATGCCCCTGAAGCTGCTGAGCCACCACGCATTCAATAACCTTCTCTAAAAAGGGAAAGTTAGAGACAGGCCGATAAATGGCAAGAGAGTCAACACCAAGCAATGACTTTCTGAGCAGAGGTCTCACAACAGCCTCCTGACACTCTGCCTCCTGCAGGGAGACATTGACCACCTCAGGCAGCAATGACCCTAATGTCTCCTGGTTGGCCTTGACCAGCCAGGACAGGCATGGATCTAATTCACATGATGTGGCTCTAACAGATCCAAGAACATCGTCCACATCAGCGGACGATACAGACTAAAACCGATCCCACAAAACATAACAAGGTGGGGCATTCATTACCTCTGGTTCTCCTACTGTATCAAGTTCAGTGTTGAAATTGTGGTGAATTTGAGCAATTTTGTCTGTGAAATAGTCTACAAACATATCACAATGAGCGATGGAAGACTCCAGTTCCAGGTGGAGACAGGACAGACTGACCAGCCCCTTCACCACCCAGAAAGGCTCAGTTGTACGACACTTCAGAGATGCTTCACACAGCCGTGGCATAGGCTCTCATACTGTCTCTTTGCTGCAATTGGTCGTCTTCAGTGTGGGTCCAGCACCACCATTGCTCTAACTGCCATCCTTCCTGCTTCAGACGACGCAGATCCTCTGTGAACCATGGGGCCCTGCATTGTTGATGTTCAAGGAGCGGATGCATAGGAGCTGACCAATCAATGGCCTCAGCCAGCAAGGTAAGCTACAAAACCAACAAGAGGTTGACTGTTGAGATCAGAGGGAATCTCCACCAGAGCATTCCGGAACCTCTCGGGTTCCATAAGTCTCATGGGGTGGACCATTAGAATATGTCACATCCCTTGTCTCTCCCTCTGTTTCCCCTTTCCTGTCTCCCCTCCCCCTGTCTTTTGATTGTAAGCTCTCGGGCAGGGACCGTGTCTATCTTATTTTCTGTAAAGCACCAGGTGCATCACTTGTGCTATATAAATGCTTATAATAATAATAATAATAATAATAATAATAATAATAATAAATGTTCAACACCTTTCTGAGGCTTGACATGCACCAAGAGACAGGCCCATAGGAGGTAATGATCCAACCATAACAAGGGAACCAATGATACATTGGACCCCCCGCCTCAAGACCAGTGTAAAACACAAAATCCAGGGTGTGCACCACACCTTCTGATTCCCTTTATCTTTCATTTTCAGTGCTTTTTACTTTTCAGCGACACAGTAGAAACTCAACCAGATTATATTCTAAGGTTATTACTAAACTAACTAACTAACTAACTAACTAACTAACTAACTAAGGCACTTACTGACTTTCCAAACTCCTGACAATTATGCCAAACTATTTTATGCAGTCAGTGTCCTGTATTTAGAGTAATGAAACTAGGGCTGCAGCCACAAGAGCTGGGGCAGGCCGAATCCCTCGCAGAGCCTATGGTGGGCAATTGCAGCTACCACTCTGCAGGGCTGGTGGGAAGAATAGTACAGACAGTCTGCCACCCTGAAGGGAAGCTGGGTGGGCAGGCCACCACATCTTGTGGCAGGCCAAGGCACCAGTCATACATACGTGAGCCCAGCCCCACCCACCCTCCACCGGCTCCCTTATTATCCTACTCCAGGCCATGATGTGGCCACACAGGAATGGAGACAGTGCCTGCCACTCAATGCCCCATCACGGAGCTTGCTGCCAGGCGAGACAGACAGAGACAGGACCCATGAGCGGCGGTGCGTGTTAAACAGTTTTACCCCCTTTGGGTAGGGCTACTATGTGGTGTGTCCCCAGTCTTTTTCTGAGTATGCAAGGCATAGCAGCCACCAGCTGCCCATCCCACCCCTTGGTGTGGTGAACATCTGATGGCTTCTGGGCACACGATGCACTGCGTCGCCTGGCAATGGTGACCAATGTGGGGTAAGGCTGCCAAAACTATGATAGGTATCTCATGTGGCTGTGCGCTAGCATTTTAAACATCACACTTTCTTTTGCTTTAAGTGTTTTCCTTCCTAACTTTATTTCATCCTTGCAATCACTTTGTTGTACATTTACCTTAGTTATGCAAAAGACTGTTCTACTGTTTTCAACTAAACATTTTTTAAAAATCAGCCAGTCAATACTATCTCATCTCTAGTGACCAAAATATTTTAGCATTTGAAATGGATTTTTGGCATTGCATCTGAAGAGCTATAGTTGTTGCAGAAACAAATTAGATATCAAAATAGACCAAGTGGCACATCAGTTATTTGAATCTGCAAAGGTCATACTCATAGTAGGAATGGTAGTAATAGGAATAGTAGAAGTAATAGTATCACATACATTTTGCATATGTTTCTATTCAGTTTCAATTTCAGGTTTGCAAGCATCCGAAAGTAATACAGTGTAGGAGTGGCAAACACTATAGCAGTAACTCCCAAACCTGCCAACATCTTCAGTCGATGCTTCATGCTCTGTATTGGCTGCCTTTTGGCTTCCGGGTCAGATTCAAGGTGCTGGATTTAACTTTTAAAGTCCTACATGGTCTAGGTCCTGATTATCTGAGAGATCACCTCACCCCCCAGGTCCTGGGGTGGCCCCTGAGGTCCTCTGGGGATGCTTTCTTGGAAGTCCACATTATCGGCAGTTTCATACCAACAGGAGGGCATTCTCAGCAGCCATGCCATTGCTTTGGAATGCCCTCCCAGTGGAGGTCCACCTCAACCCAGATCTCTTGGCCTTCCAACATAATTGTAAGACCTGGCTCTTCTGCCAAGCATTCTGGGGGGGAGGGGGAGAGGAAGGGGGGAGTGGATTAGGGTGGGTTGTCTTTTGTTGTAGGCCTGGAATATATTGTTTTATACTGAAATTAATATTTTACATATTTATAATAATTTATCTTATTAATTGTATTTTAACTGTATTTATATTTTTGTTTTGTAAGCCGCACCGGGACACCACAGGCGAGAGGGGCAGGGTATTAAATTGAATAAATAATCATAATAAAACATTTTGCCTGTTGACCCCAGGCAACAACAAAGGCTTGCAAGGTATAGTAACTATCAGTTGGGATCATAACTCCTTCTGCGCATGAGGCAACCCTGTTTGGGTTGCTGATCTACAATTTGGGAACTTTGGCACTGTGGGATTTTTTTACTTATTTGAGAAAGAAACCTTGAATATACCAGAATCAAAACTGCATCATTTTAGTCTCAGATTTTGGCTTCTTCAAATGAAGTATCCTTTAATCCACAAAAGTATGCTATAAAGATTAAATAAACACAGAATGGACTTCATTCAGTATTCTATTCCTACTGCCAGCATACTAAGCATCCTTTAAGCCACTTTGAGAACTGGTGCAGATGCACAACTTGACCCAGCTTTTGACCCAATTTTTTTTATTAGCTAACACACTTTCCCATCTAGGGAGCTTCCCAGTCACATCTCTTGTTGCCCCAGATAGTTGATTTTATTCCAAAACATAAAATGCTATCCCCAAATTAACTAGTCTGTGTCTAAGTAGACTGGACCCCACTTTTTAGTTTGTTTGGAATATTTGATTATCTTCTTTTCCCCAGTTCAGCTCTGCAATATTTTTTTGCTACACTTTCAAACATGAAGTGAGGAGACTTCAGTGTTGAGTATAGACTAAAAGATTCAGTATTCATCAGGAGCTGCCACTGCAGGAAACTTAGAACTTAAGCAATAAAGAATCATTTCTGAGGCACTTATAAGGCCACTTTCTTTCATTCAATGGGAACAAAGGAGAATAAAAAGCCATCTTAGCTAGCCAACCAATGGCTCCTGCAGTAAACACATGTGGCCAGAGTGTCTCTGAGGTCCAGAGATCTCAGGTTTCCAGATTGCTCCCTGGGATCTCCTAGTGACTGGGTTTAGTCTAGCACAACATAAGGATATTATAAATTACTCTGCAAACTTGACCAGCATAGAATCAGTCCCTGGATCAGGACCTGCAATTGATTTTTTCTCCTTCTATTGAACTCTACCCGGTGATTACTAAGTGCTGGCGAGAATCTGGTTCAATTAACATGGAGATGATCAAGCGCCAATATAAAATTTCTCCTTTTTGTGAAATTATGTTATCGGGCTTTTTAAAAACAAACAACAACAACAACAAGGACAATAATTTTTTTGGAAATTTCATAATTTATTTTCAGGCTTGGCTTTCCACTGAATAACCAAAATTTGGAAAGTTTTGGCCCTCCTAACAAACCATCTGGAAAATCAGTTTCTTTTGTTTTCTCAAGAAGTAAAAAAAAAAGGGTGTGTTTGTGTAATTTTATATAAATGTTTTAAATACACTAGAAATAATATTATAAAATTAAAGGAAGATTAAATCCCCATTTATGTTACATTTGTAACACTTAAAAAGCAGGAAATAAGCTATTCAAGCTAATGAAAATCATTCAAACACCTTGCTGCTTTAAGGCATACATTTTCTTCCCAAGGTAATTTTACTGTATGCATTTGCATTATTTAATTTGTTTTCCCCACAAACTTTAAATTGTAGAAAATCAAGAGAGGAGAATTGCTTTTAAAAGTTTATTTTGACACTTTATTATGCCAGCGAGATGTTAACCAAGGTTTGTTCAAAACTGAATTTGTACTTGGAATAAAAAGGTAAGGTAATCAAAGATCTGCAGCAAAAAGTATGTTTTCAGATTATGCATTTACATGATTGTTTATTTGCTGCATGCTGCTGACGTTTGTCATTTTACAACAATCATTTTGTGTTTCTCTCCTTTTGCAGATATCATCAGAGGTAGATTCAAAAAGGTTTTAATCAACGTTGTTCCTTGTTTTTTGTTTTATTCTGAGAGCAACAACATGTAGTCTTAATGGATTTCTCATCTGAAACATAGATTATCTTTATCTGTCATTCTCTTTCTTTCTTTGCTTTAATCCTCCTCATCTGTCAAGTAACTAAAAAACCAAAATGGATTAGAATAAGCACAGTGAAACCTGATTCTTTTTAGCACCTTCCTGATTCCTATTTTCATAAATTCTTCAAGTTTTAACCCACAGCCCCAATAAGATGCATCCTTTCCTTTTACACTTAATCATAAACTGTACAGGTAATTTACACAGTACTTGAAGTAGCAAGTTAGATATGATTATATCAGTGTGAGATCTTGATGGCACTAATTTACTGCTGTGACACTGCAGGAATACCTCTAGCTTCACATCCTGAAAATGCAGCCTCTAACCTTCTATAATTAATCCATTCCATAAGTAGGTGTACTCAAAGTCCATGAAATCGGGAAGGTGTTCCCAAATTACAGCTTATTTCATAGGAAGTAAAGAGCTGTTTGATGCTTTCTCTGAAGTAATAATCAGGCGTTAGAAAGTTTATACTGATGTTTATTGTTTTTCTTCTGAATTTTTGCATGCTGGCCCAAAGACACCCTACACTTCTCAACTGGTTTTTCACACATTATATTTCATGTACATCACACTTCCCTTCTTTAAGGAGATCATCCACAAAGGGATGGACATGACTATGAAGTAAGTGCAATGCAGCAGATCACAAGCCAGTGGGTATGAGTGTAGCCCCAGAGGTGTGTTGTTCACGTACTTATGCAATCTGTAGCCTACTCATGTGGACATATGTGGGAGACCTCGAATGTCAGAATCGGCTTTTTGCATCTTCTAGTGCATATAAACTTCCCCTTCTTCGTGGACCTTATACTTGCTATGTCCTTCAATTCTCTTGAAACTCTTTCTACAGCCTGACCCAGCAGATCTATGCAGTCATGTCTATCTTGCCCAATAAGCCTTTTAATCTGCTTACTTCTCACAGATCATTGACTGCCCAACACTGCACGACACCTAATTATAATCTCAAACAAAGCAATGCAAAGTAGATCAAATATTATTTGAGATTAGTGTTTCCAGTCCCGCTGTGCTTTAACATATCATCATTCTCCAGGTTCCATGTGAAACTCTGATTTCTCCCAGTTACATGGGGAAACATGGGGAAATCAGAGCTGAAAACAACCATGGGGACTGGGCCTTACAGGCTCTTCTGACCACTTCCTGAAATGGCACTGCCCCTTTCCCCCAGCCCCCTTTCTGACATGACCATGCTTTCTTCAGAACATTGTGAGACCAACATGCTCCAAAAAGGATGAGGCCAATCAAAAAAGAGGAAAGAACCCTTTGATCCTGTCCTCGTCAGATCAAACCCTGAGGGGAGGTGGCAACTCTAGTCAGGATTGTCACCCTATCTGCATACAACATGATCCCTCTTGTGGTCACAGCACACAGTTGGGGAAATACAGCCTTAGTTCATAGATAGTACTCCCATTGCAAGGACTACAAGTTTGCAAGAGGCGTGGAGGCTGTTTAAAAGCAACCTTCTGAAAGCCCAGATTAAATGCATCCCACAAGTTTAAAAAGGAAGCAGGAAGACCAAACGTCTTGTACTGTGGTTAAATGCGGAGGTGAAGGAGGCTATTAGAGCCAAAAAGGCATCCTTTAAGAAATGGAAGGCTAGTTCGAATGAAAAAATAATACAAAAGAGCATAAACACTGGCAACGTAAATGTAAAGTGCTAATAAAGCAGGCCAAGAAAGATTTTGAAGGGAGACTTGCTAAAGAGACAAAAACAAGCAACAAAAACTTTTTCAAATAAATCAGAAGCAAGAAGTCTGCTAGGGAGTCAGTTGGGCCATTAGATGACAAGGGAGTAAAAGGGAAGGATAAGGACATTGTAGAGAAGTTGAATGAGTTATTTGCATTAGTCTTCACTGTGGAGGAATTGGGGAGGTACCCATGCTGGATCTTTGTTTTGTGGGCAAGGAATTGGAAGGGCTGTTACAAATCAATGTGACATTGGAGAATGTTCTAGGGCAAATTGACAAACTGAATACTAACAAGTCACTAGGGGCAAATGGCATTCACCCCAGAGTTCCGAAGGAACTCAAATATGGAATCGCAGACCTACTGTTAGTAATTTGTGTCCTGTCACTAAAATCTGCCACTGTACCTGAGGACTGGAGGGTGGCAAATGTGACTCTGATATTTAAAAAGGGATACAGAGGCGATCCTGGAAACTACAGAGCAGTAAGCTTGACATCTGTGCTGGGCAAAATGGTAGAAACCATTATTAAGGACAGAATTACAGGGCATGTTGACAAACATGGCTTAATGTGGAAGAGTCAACATGGATTTAGTAAAGGTAAGTCATGCCGCACTGACCTGTTGGAAATCTTTGAGGGTATAAATAAGCATGTGAACAAGGGAGACCCAGTAGATATACTGTACCTGGATTTCCAGAAAGCATTTAATAAGGTCCCTCATGAGAGACTCTTGAGAAAATTAAAAAGTCATGAGATAGGACGTAGTGTCTTACTATGGATCAGAAACTGGTTAAAAGATAGAAAGCAAAGGGTAGGACTAAATGGTCAGTTTTCACAATGGAGACATGTAAAAAATGGTGTGCCTCAGGGACTGTGGGTGATTTCAGACATGATGGCCGGCAGCATTGACCCTGGGCCGTGGGGTGGTTCAGACCATGGATGGGGGTCAAGGGGCGCACCAACAGACATTCACCCCTTTGCCCCTGGCTGTGCGGACCACCGAACCACGGCCCGGGGTCAATGCTGCCGGCCATCATATCTATTGCGAACCCGCATAGCGTGCGGCCACACTGCCCCTCCCCCTGCGCTCCCCAGCCACCCACTCTCCATGAGACTGGCAGCCGCTGTGGCCTATCTGGCCGCTGCCCGCCACGCACTGCCGAGACTCTGGAACGCGGTGAAGGTAAAGTAACAGATGTTACTTTTCCTTCACCGCATTCCAGATTCCCCCTAACCACGCTTCGTTTGCCTCCGTGGTGCAAGAGAACAAAGCGTGGTTAGGTTCACCATGGGGGGTGGTTGACTTAGGTGAACATCTGAATGCGAGCAACCAGACGTTCACCTGCTTTCAACCCCCTTGGCGGTTGACTGCGGTTGACTGTAGTGATTTCAGACAACGTAACGTCTGAAATCACCCTGTATCTGTATTGGGACCAGTGCTGTTTAATGTATTCATTAATGATTTGGGAAAGGGTGTTAAGAGTGAGGTGATCAAATCTTCAGGCAACACCAAGTTATTCAAGGTAGTTAAACACGAGCAGACTGTGAGGAACTGCAATGGGATCTTATGATACTGGGTTCCTGGGCATCTAAATGGGAAATGGGATTGAATGTGGACAAGTGTAAATTGATGCATGTAGGGAAAAATAATCCAAACTATGTATACACAATGCTTGGTACTAAGCTAGGAGTTACCACTCAGGAAAAGGATCTGGGGGTGGTTGTGGACAATACAATGAAATCCACAGCGCAGTGCACAGCAGCAATTAAAAAAGCAAACAGAATGCTAGGAATTATTTGGAAGGGGATAGAGAATAAAACTGAAGAGGTCATAATGCCTGTTGGACAAGGTAAAATGGTAAAAACTCTCACCCCAAGGGACAAGTCCCTATGAAACTGAGTAGCAAAGAGGGGAAGAGCAACCAATGATAGAACTGGCCACCAAAATTTATCTAAATAAAATATGTATTTTTTAAAAAGGAAAGTCCGGCAAAAGCCGGAAATATATCTATATACACACAATTAACCACCCTCTATGGGCAATACAATGAATTGACAATGACAAAAAAATACATGAAATACGTTCAATAAAATCAAATGGACCCCTAGGGGTCAGAGTCAATCCGAAATCCCTGGCGATGACATGTGCCTCGAATCCTTCTGCACCTCCAAACACATTTTGGAGAAATACCCCCTTCCTCAGTGGATCAATGTGTGACTGTAAACAACTGGAAGAAAAAAACCTCACCAATGTAAAAATTGCTTGAATAGTCAAACCCAAAGTATCCCAGTGAACTTATTACAATGCAACAAATAAAATGGAAAGTTAAAATAACCTCTCTTGTCTATTTATTACCTCCTGGAGTGTAACACAAAGGTCTTGATTTTTTTCAGAGTTTGTTTCTCATGGCAGTATTCAGAAAACACCTATACGGTCGTCATATACCTGAAATACATAATGGCCTGTTCATAGATAAGGATACCTTCCCATTAGTGTAACATCCCCACCTCAAATATTGTGTGCATTTCTGATCACCCCATCTCAAAAAAGGCATAGCTGAACTAGAAAAGGTACAGAGTAGGGATGGGCGAACAGATCGCGGTTCGGGTTCGTCCGTTCGGTTCGGCTGCGTTCGGTTCGGCCGTTCAGTTCGGCTGTGTTCAGTTCGTCCGTTCGGTTCGACCGTTCGGCTAGTTCGCCGGGTTCATGTTTGTCCGTTCGGTTCAGTCGTCTGAACAGGCCATTCGGTTAGGCCGTTCGGCTGTTCCATTCGGCCGTTTGGGAAATGTTGTTATCGGTGTTTTTTTGTTTTTATATTTTTTTTGGTTTTTTATTGGGTTTTATATGGTTTTTTTTGTTTTTTATTTGGTTCTTTTGTTTTTATATGGTTTTTTTTAATTTATTTTTTATCTAATATTATTTATATTTACCTACACTAAATCTAACTGCTATTAACTATTCTAAATGCTATGAACTAAATGGATTATCTAATAAGTACACTGGCCTACTCCTACAAACACTAAAACTAAATCACTAACGCTATCTCTATCACTAAGCTATCTATCTATCTATCTATCTATCTATCTATATATATATACATCCCATATATATGGGATGGGGGGGGAATCACAAACAGAAGAGGAGTCTGTAGTGAAATACATACATATTCAATGAGTCTGTACAGTGCATAACACAAGGTTTCAGTTTATGGTTTAAGTTTCATTTCAGTACAAAACTGAAATGAAACTTAAAGCAATCTAAAAATCCTACTCAACACCTGCTGTTCAGGAACAGTGACTAGCTCAGAAGGTGTTGGGAAGGGGGAAGGCAGATAATTAGTTTTGTTTCTTGCAAGCCTCTCCACCCCTCGTGCCTGGAAGTCTGCTCCTCAGTGACTGACACCTCCCTGTCATGTTTGACCTTCCAGTGAACCTTTTTTTTGCCACCCGAACTCACCCGAACGCAATCCGAACTGACCGAACTGTTCGGCCATTTCGCCGTTCCGTGTTCGGTTTGTTCAGTATGTTCACGTTCGTGTTCGTGTTCGAGTTCGGTCGTCTGAACAGGCCAAGTTTGGGGCGAACTCCGAACTACCAAACTGCATTCTCCCATCCCTAGTACAGAGAAGGGCAACAAAAATGATCAAGAACATGGAAGGGCTCCCGTCTGAGGAGAGACTTGGTAGGCTGGGGCTGTTCAGTTTGGAGGAGAGACGACTGAGAGGAGATATGATAAAGGACTATAAAATCATGAGTGGTGTGGAACTAATAAACAAGGAGCAGTTATTTACCCTCTCAGCTGGTACTAGAACTAGGGGACACTCCATGAAACTCATGGGTGAGAAGTTTAAAACAAATAAAAGAAAATATTTTTTCACTCAACATATAATTGGGTTGTGGAATCTACTGCCAGAGGCTGTGGTAAGGGCTAGGGGTGGGACTACTGGATCATCCGGTATCCGATACTGCCCAGTATTTGGTGTACCGTCAGTATCGGATTAAACCCGGTAATCCAGCCCGTTTACAGGATTACCCCATACCAGATGTTTTACATTGCGGTCATTCAAATGAATAGCCGCAATGTAAAAAAACCCACCCCCACTTTACTTTCCCTCCCCAGTCCAGGCTGCGCAGGTGAAAGGGGGGACACCCCTCACCCACCCTGCCTAGTCTGGCTTTAAAAAACATTTTTCCCCCCTGAAGTCCCTGCTAGTGTGGGCTCCAGGCTGCCGCCAGTGACCCAGAGCCCACACCAGCAGGTACAATCCCTGCGGTGGGGGAGGTTTAACATCCCCCCCACCCCAGGGATCAAATCACCCTAATCCTACCTCCCCACCCAGAGATCGCCTACCTTGCACTCCGGGTGGCGGCGGCAGTGGTCCAACTCTGGCAGCTTCAGCGCTGGCTGTGGCTGCCGGTTTCAGCACTACTAGGCCTTCCAGTGAACTTCCGGGTTTCACAGGAAGGCCTAGTAGAGCTGGAGCTGGCAGCCACAGCCAGTGCTGAAGCTGCCAGAGTCAGACCACCGCCACCGCCTGGAGCGCAAGGTAGGCGATCCCTGGGTGGGGAGGTAGGGTGATCCCTGGGGTGGGGGGGAGTTAAACCACCCACCACCCCAGGGATTACCCTAGTACCTGCTGGTGCAGGCTCCGGGTCACCGGTGGTGGCCCGGAGCCCGCACTAGCAGGGACTTCAGGGGAATTTTTTTTTATTTAAAGCCAGGCTGGGC
>QEPC01003520.1:1312820-1329160 GCA_003113815.1 Sphenodon punctatus | reverse complement strand
GCTGCAATGCCTGCTGGGGGATTTCTGGGTGCTGCAATGCCTGCTGGGGCTTTCTGGGCGCGGGCGTGCACCTTTGGCTTGTGGCTATGGGGTGGGGCCCTGCTCACCTGGAGGGGCTTTCTGGGCGCTGCAATGAAATATATGAATGGATTGAATGGATTGGATTCCATCCAAAAAGAAATATATACATTTATGTCATAAAAATGATTGAGAGAGAGAGAGAGAGTAAGTGAACAACTCAATAAGCATTCATTTTTCTCCCACAGTTGCTTCAACTTCCCTATACTCTTAAAAGTTCTCCATGGATTCTCCATTTTCTTTATGTTATAGGCCTTACTGGTGTTAGCCAGGACCCCTGGTCCCTCTCAGAACGGATGTACCCCCCACCCTTGTGATAGCCAACTAGCTTGAACCTGGGGGTCGGAAAAGCCCACAGGGGTAACCAAGGGCAAGGAGGCTTGGGGAAAAGCCCCACACTGGATGCAAGAGGGGGGGGCATGGAAAATAAGAATCGGGTACAACCAACCTAGCTCCTAGTCAAAAGGGACCACTCATGGAAAAATACCAGCCTAAGGCTGAGAAAAAGACTGGAAGGGAGAGCCCTCTGAATAAAGAATGGAGTAATTAAGGATTGGGGCTCACCCTGTTGTAATAAAGGACTGGTAGCCATGACTCAGAGCAGCAACATCCTATCTCCATATTCCCCAAGAGAAACCAGACACACACTTATTGTACCCTGAAGACTGTCATTAGCCCTTCCTTCCCTCCCTCCACTTTTTGTTTACAGTTTCCCTGTGTGTCAAAGAGATCTTTTGCATATCTTGGAGTCACCTTTGTAATGGAAGCAAAAGTTGTGACTTCTCCCCTCGTTAACCCATTAAGTACCCCCCAATGACCCTGCGTAGCCTCCCAAAACCCTTTGTTTAGTACCCTATAACTGCCCCTTGTTTTTGCCTCAACCTTTGAGAAATCTTGGAACCCAGATACGTGCAAGTCACTCTGTGCATGTCGGAGATGAGAGATCTTCCAGACTCTGGTCTGCCCATTCTTTTTTCCTCCATCCCCCAAACTCCGCTGGATCAGTGGGCCACCTGTCCCATCTCAACAGGCAAGGAAAGGTAACCACAGGTCCAGACTTTCCCAGCCAACTAGGGAAGCCCTCTCTCTCTCTCTCTCTCTCTCTCTCCCTTGTTCACGTTCTCTCACTTCCTATCACTGAGCCGACACTGGACCCCCCTTCCTTCTCCTACCATACTCCCCCCAAGTCACTTGTGTTTTCCCCTTTTAAATCCCACCAGCCAGACTGGGGCTGTGTTTCTCTGTTTTGCATAGCAATAAACTTGTTGTTATTGAACACCTGTGTGTGTCTCTCTTTCTTTCTATTTGGGGAGGGTAGATAAACTGCCTGTAGCGCGTACTCTCCTCAGCTTGATCCTTTTGAACACGTGGAGACCCCAGTTTAAATCATTAAGCTAATTCCCCCTGAAGTTTAAGGAACGGTGGATATTGGGTTACCCACCCCCCAATAGTCATGAGTGGGAGGGGGTCTTCTGGTTTGTTATTCATTTTTGAATGGAGGCTAATTGATATTGATTTCCATGCCTTGTTTATTATCATAGTATAGGGAGGAAGTTGTTCTAAGGATGGTGTATCTGAGTGAATTGTGGTGCTGGAGGCAAAATCAATATGCCAAGGAAAGGTTGAAGAAGTGGTTATTCATTGTAGTTTATTGTTCTTAAGAGAGATGAACTTGCAGGACTCAGGTTGGATGGTTTTACTGTGTGAAATTTTCTGAGGAGCTCCATTCCATTCTAGAGTTAATACATTTTAAATAATGCAAAAACAATATAAAATGGGATAGTTTTTGCAAAGATAATTTATATTATCCAACGTATTGATCACATGGGGAGAAACTGCCATATTTCCAGAATATAAAGTTAAGATAAATAAGGCCCTTATGGATGTGGAGAAACAGTCAACAAGGGAAACTGGTGGGAAACAGCCAGTGGGATGGCAGAAGAGGTGGAAAAGGTGGGTGGGGGGGAAGGTGTTTGCAGCATCACAAAAACCTGAAGAAAACACCCAGTGGGAACCCTGTGGGCAGGGATCCAAGTTCACTGTTTTTTTCCCGATTGGCAGGAATGGGGGAAAAGTGGTGAACATGGGTCTCTCCCTGCCTGTGAGATGACTTCTGTGGTTTGTTGTGAGTGACATCTGAGCTTCTATACTGTGGTGGTACAGTAGTTGCAAAGGTCCCCAGGGTTCATCCAGTCAGTGGGGTTGGGGAAAACTAGCATGAGCATAGGAATGTTGGCAGCTAAAAAGGTATGAGATTGGTAGGGACTGGGTAGACATTTTTGAGAAACTGAGGCAAACGTTTTAGGGCAGTTGCAATAGGGATGCTTGGAAGCTATGTAAGGGGGTAGAGATGGGATTCTCTTACTTTTTTGCTTGGGAATCCAATCCATTAAAATATTTAATCACTTGTATCAGTGCACCTTCTATGGATGAAGGGATGATTTGCTTTTAAAGATCTACAGCTGCCTTTCTGGGGTTTCAGTTAGTACTGTAAACTTTAGAAAGTTCAGCACAGGGAACTGGCTCACAGATACCGTTAAGGCTGTAAAGCATAACATGTTAATTCCATTTCTACATTTTGGCACCATTGCTATTTAATCTCTATATTAACGATCTGGTGTATCTAGTTGGGGTTAACCATTCTACCCCTCTCAATATTGCTCTATGCCGGAAGACATATCACAATACCCGTGGGAAATGCAAGTAGGTAAACCTTCTGTAGAAAACTCAGTGGGTACAATTCAACACCCCATATTAAACCACACCTATGCCATGCACAGTTAACTTATGCTGGCACACATTTGCATATGTGTACCTCCCATGCAACAAGCCACTCAGTGCAATGGGGCACCCCTGCCAATACAACCCACCCATCCTGAGTCACACACACCGCAGCCCGGGGAATGGAGCAGGAGTTGTGACTGCTCCATCCTATTGGCTGTGGGGTGTGTGGGCTCAGGGGATGGGGGTCATATCAGCAGGGGTGGCCTGTTGCGTTGAGTAGCTTGCTGTGTGGGGGGCACGCATGCGCAAATGTGCACCGGCATAAGTTAACTGTGCCTGGTGTAGGCGCAGTTTAATATGGGGTGTTAGATTGCACACAGTAAGTTTAAATTCTGTTCCAGTCTGATTATCTTAGAGGGAATGGGTTGGTCAACAAAAGAGAGGACAGATATATTGCTAGAGTTGTACCTTCCCAGAAGCATTAACCCAAATGTTGTGGGACCACACCAAAAGTGAGCAGCCAAAGAGACTTTCCCACTCATTTCTAGTGTGGCCATGCCCCTTGAAGAGCACTTAGCAGGGCAGGGTCACATCAGAAAGGGGGTAGCAGAGTCTTTTCACTCAGTCACTTTCTGGGTATTTTCAGATGTTACGAGATCACAGTGAACCACGGTCAATACCCACATGGGGCCAAAGTGCCCTGAACGTCTGTTAGGCAGCTGCCAGATGTTCACCATGGTCGATTCCCACATGGGATCAATTTCAACCATGCTTCCGTGGCGCCCCACTGGACAATCGCTGCACGCGTGGTCAAAGAGATTCCCGGAAGGAACCAACAAAAAGTAACATCTGGCTGGCAAGCACGGCCCGGAATCCCTGACAGGATTCCGGACCGTGGCCAAATCGAGCGGGTGCTGCAGCCGCATTGGCCACGGCACCCACCCATCTCTCCAGAGGGTGGGCGGTGGGGAAGCATGGGAGGGCAGGGCCATGAGGCCACACATTGCACCACATGGCCCCTCCCCCTTCCTGATTCCCCGCCGGGATCAGCCGGCACGTCTGTTGGATGTGCCGGAGTAATCCCGGTGGGGAATCATTTGGGTGATTCCCGGACGGAGCAAATGCCACCCCGTCTCATCTGAAATCACCCTCTGACATGGCTCCATCCCTACCCCATGAAAACAAATCTAGTGGTGCACCTGACTAACCTGGGAAAATAGGAACTCTGCCTGGAGATGATGACCTGAGATTCCAGGTCCATAGGGTTGGTAATCCTAAATATGACCTAGGAGAGAAGTTTATCAGATCATAAGGCATTTTAAACACATTTCTGCAACTCTTAGTCCATTTCTCCACCAGAATGCTACCAGAATGCTTTCCCTCTCTTCACCAGCTTTCCAGAATTCCACCAGTGGTAAATACGTTCTGACACAGGACACTTTCAGACCTGTCCCACCCCTCACCTCCACCCCACGGACATATTTTGGGTGCGGGAGGGAACGCGCAAGCCAGGATATGTGCAGGGTTCAGCCGGTCTGAGAGCACCCCACTCAGCTTTGCTGGCAAACACACGCAGAGACAAAGAGCAGGTTTTCCTGCTCCATATCTCTGAGTGTTTGTGCCAGCAGACTGGGCCCTGGTACAGAAGATGGAATGGGCCCCTCCATCATCTCTCCCAGAAGCAGAGGACACAGCTTCACCAGGGAGCATGGGTCCTGGTGCAGCATTGCACCACCATTCCCCCTATTATAGCTACACTCTTGGATACCATGTAATGGGTGTAGCATAAAAAACACACTACTAAATTGTGTAGAAGAGAAATTATTCCAGGCCTCATATGCAGTAAGTGAAGAGTGGAAATTTACTTGAGCATTTGCTTGTTACTTGTAGAAATACGATGTAGATTCATGGACCTGTTCTTTCCCTACATGTCTTTTAACATGTGAATGAGAGGATTTATCCTAAGAATTAAAAAACCCTATTGGAATTCAACTAGCTTACAACAGATGACAATTACAGATGAAATCTGCTGCTGAATGTTAATACATGTCTACTTGGCACCTGCAGGAGGGAGCTAAATGTGCCAGTACAACCCCCATAGACATAAATTTGAGGATGGATGGAGTTGAATGTGGGAAACATGCCCCCCATCTTCTAAATCTGATGTAAAATTTCCAATTATTCTTCATTGCTAACATGAAAGAAGCATTTTGAAACGTACGTCCTGAATGCACACGTGCTAAAAGGCCCACATGTCTCTAATGCAAATAATTAAGTATGATTCCAATGCCAAGCAAACCCTTTGAGAATTAAAACAATGATTAACAACATCAAGAGTGTTCTTCTTTAGTCAAGACTAAGGGTATTTTCAGACATTACGTGGTCCCGATTCACCACAGTGGAGGTGACCTGAACAACCAGCCCCCGTGGTCAAAAAAAGCCCCGAACAGACGTGATGGGACCAGGACCATGGCAGGGAATCGAGACGACAGATCACGTCCAGGGGCAGTGCAACAAACGTTACGCCGATCCCGTGCCGTGCCGTGGTCGGAACACCCAGAAGGCGCCGGGGTGGCTCATCCCAGCTGCTGCTCTGTGCCCTTTAAATCTCCCTCCCCAGCCTGTGTTGTTTCTCATTGCCTGGCAGCGACGCTGAGTGCCTTGTCCCCGGCTGGGAATCATTTCGTTTGCTTCCGGCCAGTGGTTGCCAACCAGATGTTACTTTTTGTTGGTGCCTGTCGGGAATCGCTTTGACCATGCTTTCGGAGTTTGTCCCGCAGGGAGCCCCAGAAGCGTGGTTGAAATTGACCCCATGTGGGTATTGACTGTGGTGAACATCTGGCGGCTGCTGAACAGACATTCAGGGTGCTTTGGTCCCACCATGGGATGGACCGTGGTTCACTGTGGTTCACTGTGATCTCATAACATCTGAAAATACCCTAAGATGATCCTATATCCAGAGTGCATGGCTTATGTGTTACAGAATTTAAAAATAAAAGAGATTGACATTCCAGGAAGAATTCAAATATCTGTTTAAAAGAAAGGTGAATGCATGCCTATGTAAGTGGGTGCTGTATGTGAGTCATTTTAGGGAAATGGTGAAGGCCTACCACCACTCCAACCACTATCACCTGCAACCATAAATGCTTAATCCCTCGGTTGTGCTTCTAAAGGTAAAGGAAGCAATGGTGGGAGGAAAGAATCCTTTATGAAAAGAGGCCACAGCAACATTAATTTAGAAGGCTGGCAGCGCAGCAGAGGAAAAATCCCTAAAGAAGGGTCTGTAGGCCCCATAAACATACTCAATATAGATTTTTAAAATTTATTTATTTATTTATTTATCAATTTTTATAACACCCTTCCCTCAAAAGACTCAGGGTGTCGTACACAATTTTTTATATATTGTGTGTGTGTGTGTGTGTATATATATATATATATATATATATACACACACACACACACACACATATAATATATATATATCATTATATATATAAATATTACATATTTATTAAATATTATATATTTAAATATTATATATTTATTAAATATAATAAACATAAAAGATAGAAACATTAAAATACAAACAAAACCCCAAACCCCCACAAAACCCACCCAATACCACCTCTCCATTCCCCACATTCAGTCCCCACACACCCTACCCCAAACCCACCCATCAACCCACATCCCCTCCCCACACATAAATCCCCTCACAACCCTATCCCTAGAACCATCTATCAAAACCCACCCTGATCCCTGCATTTTCCAAATAAATGTTTTTCCAAATAGAAAAGTTTTACACATCCTCTGAAAGACACTCAGGCCTGGGCTCAACTGACACTCCAGAGGGAGGGAGTTCCATAGTACTGGGCAGGGGAAGCAACCAAGAATGCCTCCCTGTGAACTCTTGTCAAATGGACAAGACTTACAGACCAATCACAGGGGTCACAGGGGTCACTTCCAACCAATCACAGGGGTCACAGTGGGTCATGGATTCAGTCCTAAAAGAGTCTTAGGTATAAGAACCTCAGAAGGAAAACTGGTAAAAGAGGCTTTGATAATATGGGGTCATTTCAGACATAACGATACCACGGTCAACCACGGTGAATCCCCTGTGGTGGCCGTTTGTACCATTATGTGTAAAGGATTCCCGCCAGATGTTCACCCAAGTGAATAACTGGCGGGAATCCAAATGACCATGGTTCTGGACCTCCGGCTGCCCGGAGGTCCAGAATTGTGGTGGGATCCAGCCCCATCCATGGTTGGATTGGCCATGATCCGGGATGGGCTGCAGGTAACATCTGTTACCGGCAACCCGGTCAGATCGTGCTCCCGACCATGGGGCAGGATTGGGCTCAGAGGTTAGATTGGCTGCTGCGCCCACCCGTTTCCCGCTGGGGGAGCGCAGGGGGGCAGGGCTGTGTGGCTGCATGTCGCACAGCACAACCCTGCCCCCTCCCCGAACCCCTGTAGGAATCAGGCCGGCACGTCTAAAGGACAGATTGCCTGATTCCTGACTGGGATCTGGAACGGATTCCTATCCGTGGTTCAGCATGGCAGGCCTGGTGGCCTGGTATGTCTGAAATTACCCATGGTGATTGTATCCAGAATTACAGCTGGAATATATAAACTATAAAATAAATAGCTCATGGTGAAGCAAAAGAAGGTTTTACATGATGATAGGTCAAGAGACAAGCTAGACCAATAGCTTCTGCAACAACTTAACCTCAGAAGGACCATCTGATACAGCAGGACTGAGAAACCTCTGACTCATGGACCAAATCCTGCCTGTGACTAGAGTTTTATTTTGCTCCTTTTCAATTTTGGTTCTGGTCCATGGATTCAGTCCTTACTAAAGCTGAAACAAGAATTTGCAAAAAATGGGAATTCATGTCAAAATTGCCACTACTGTCTTGGTTGAATCAAGAACTTCCCAGTCTCGATAATGGGTGTAAATATAAATACAGCTGGCTACACATACAGAAGAAAAGGGGGGGGGGGGCGCAACCCAGGCCAGTTCAGATCAGAAAACTGACCAAACATTTCTGCCAATTGACCAGACCTGGGAGGGAGGGGTGGAAGAGACATGAGGCTGACTGGCCTTGCCCCCCGCCATGATAGCCATGGAGACCCACGTGCAGGGGCTGGGATGGCAGCATGACCAAATGTGCTCATTCACTATGGCCCACCTGGGTGGCCCTTGGACCTGGACTGTGGGCCCAGATCCTTCCAGGCCCATAATTCCTGGGCAGCTTCCTACTTGGTTGAGGGCTGTAATGGGCCCACAACTGACTGCCTGATAATAGATACACGTATAAGGCCCAGACGAGCTGTAGCTGGCCATAGCAGGCAGAATCACATTTATTAACTCCCAATGTCTTGACCAGCATTTTGTTTTTCAATTTACTGACTTTCCATTTACCAGGATTCCATTTATGATGATGATGATGATGATGGTGATGATGATGATGATGATGATTCATAATAATCATAATAATCATAATAAGCATTTATATAATGCCAGCAATGTACCTGGTGCTTTACCAAGTAATGGAATAGACATGGTCCGTGCCCCAGGGCCTACAATCTAAGAGATGGGGGGGAAGAGGGGGAAGGGAAAGAGGGAGGGACACGAAGGAAGGGGAACAGAGGGAGAGACGAGTGTAACAGTCACGAAGATGCGAGGTCCCAGGTGCACACTCTTGGTTTGGTTACAAGCCATTTACCACTTTATCGTCTATTTCAAAACCCATTGGTAATACCGACATGCTTCTTCATTTCTTCTATCTTCTCTGCATTCCATTTTGTACTTCCTTGTCACTCATTGGCTGGCACACAGATTCCCTTATAAATCTGAAATCCAGTTGCAGATTGATTATAACAAAGGGAACAACATATAACAACAATTCTGTTTGGAGGCACTGGAATGGAGGCACAGTTTTTTTTAAACTGTGTTTTGGCAGGTGGGGGTTAAGGGTGCACTGTCCGTACAGTGATTGGCTCATAAATGTGTAAAAAACAAACCTGGAAGTAAAACAATACCCTTGGCAATGTGGTAAGCAGTAAATGAACAGTAGCGATAAACAGTAAACATAAAGTTGGTAAACCAGGATGGTATCTTGTGGTACTGTGAGAACTGAAACATTTTATCAGTATAAGGATATCATCGAGAAATCGATCCCGGTTCCCAATATGGTGAAATTACTCACAAGTAAAAATGTTGTTGCTTATTTCAGCCATAAAATACAGAAATAATGAGCTCAGGAATAGGGAGTGGAGATAGGGCATGCATTTAAAAACAGGGTGTGGATCCATGCTATAGATTCACGATCTGGTTCCACTCCATCCTGAGCATACCCCTTAAACACTACCACTTACATCTACAACTGAACTGAAAGCATGCACTAATTTACAAAGTGGCTTGCAGGAGGAAAAAAGTTCCGTGTCCCCACCCCTGTGTTATAACCCAGCCTATGCCGAATGGATTTAAAAGTAGTACTAAGATTGTTATCAAAGGCATCAGCAATTCCCAAATCACTGCAATATGATCTAATATGTGACAGGTACTTCTAGGGAAAGCCATGCATTTCTGCAGGGGCAAATTTTGAAAGTAGATGGTTCTCACTCCAGGGTGGATCAGTGTAATTAAAGCAAAGCCTTCTTTGGAGAGTAGTGAATGTAATGGAAAGGAAGGTAATATATTTACTGAGCAGTAATAGAATATTCTGTAATAACACTCAATTTGAAGAATGGCCAAGTCTTTCTTAAGGAGTAATAGAAATGCTACATCAGTATGAATAAGAAAAGATGGTTTTTCTCCAGCAATAAAGTGAATGATAGAATACTTTATTACTGTTGCCAGCAAATTTATACTGACAAGTATACCCATATAATTCATTGCATGCCATAGTGCATTGTCTTGTCTTGTCTTGTCTTGTCTTGTCTTGTCTTGTCTTGTCTTGTCAGAAAAAGGGATAATTTTAATTTAAGATGAATTGTACTTTGCCAGCTGATACAGTCTTCATATCTCATAGATATGAATAATCCAACTGAATTAAAGAAAACACCAAAGGCAGGAGTGTAACAATTGCTTGATTAGACCCATTTAACCATAGGCTAGGTTTGGAGCATTTTGAAAGCAGATTTCTGCAGAAGTTGGTTCTTTTTATGAAACAACACTACCTTCAATAAAATCAGGCGTTAAAGTTTAACTATACCTCAAGGTATGTGAGTTGCTTTAGATTAAATAAAAAGGTAAAAATAATTCAGTCGTGCTCTGCTCTGCTCTTTGCAGGAATCATGCAGGAAAATTATGGTCTTCATGGAGACATTTTAATCACTCCTTTTACTTGAATCATATAAAGCTTGTTATTAATAGAAATAACTCCTTGAGTGGTTGCACTCCGTTGAATTCAATAGGGCTGAGTCAGTGCAGTACACATTAGTATAATGAAATGATATGTAGAAATTGAACTGTTTTCACATCTCTCACCTGCAAAAAAGTGTGATCTGAAATCATTTCCATGGAGGATGAGCAGCACCTTAGAAATGGCTCATTTTATCACTTAGGGCTATTTCTGTATTCAATTATTTCCCTGCAATCCCCAGTGGGGATTGATCTGGTATAACGAAGACCATAATTTGACCCATATAGCACTCAACTCTGAGAGATAACTAGATGTCCTGAGACAAAGCAAAGGGTGGAAAGGAAAAGATAGGGAAAGAAACAAACTTGAAGAGCAGGTCCCAAAGGGACTTTTCGTTTACTTCAATGATTGCACCAAAAATTAAAGTGAGACTTAACTTAATAGGAGACTTAGATCACTGAATGATGTTGACATTTTCAGAGAGCAGACTGGTTTCTAGCTCTATGATTCTTGCTTAGAAAATATATGCCTGGCGAAAGCTTTAATTT
This sequence comes from Sphenodon punctatus, assembly GCA_003113815.1. Classification (NCBI taxonomy): domain Eukaryota; kingdom Metazoa; phylum Chordata; class Lepidosauria; order Sphenodontia; family Sphenodontidae; genus Sphenodon; species Sphenodon punctatus. Next base: position 1,318,443 of record QEPC01003520.1, on the reverse strand, counting down.
ATTTGACAAAGCTCTTAGTTGCTTCCCCTCCTCCTCTCAGAAAAAAATTAAGTGGCTGAGGTACAACTGAAAATACAGATATGGTAATAGTAATTTTTTTTTGCACATTTTGATTGTCAGAACCTAATGAGAAACAAAATATATCCATAATCCTTAAAGGTTCCAAATCACATTAAGCCTGATGCAAATTAGCTTAAAATAGGATTGGATATTTAATGGTATCCATTATGATAATGAGAAAAGACATAAAACAAAGTGAAAAATAGGCAGTTATTCTGTTACAGTTAACAAGTAGGACATACAAATTATTAAATTAATGGAAGCTCACTGAAGTTGTTAAATAAGAGGGACCATTTTTGCAATTATTGTTGTTGTCTCAAATATTTATGTATGCTGGGGGGTGGGGTTAGTCAAATTAAATAACCCTGTGTTTTGTACAAATAAAAGAAACAATGGCCTTGTTCATAGTGCAATTGTAAACTGGAGAACTGCTTCAATGGAAGACAAGCTGTCTGCTTATTGTGAGTAACTCAGTCTGTTAATTCCCACAATGCATTTGATCAAGTGTATGATACCAGAATGACACCCTTGATTATGGTACATAAAGCTCTGCTGTAGACAGGCAGATGGAGAGCTCATTCGTGTGACTCCTTTTCATCCTCTCACAGTTCACAAAGGTCTGCTCAAGAGCATCTTTCATGCACTCAGTGAATGACCACACATCATATTTTATAGCCAAGGAAGTTAATATAAACGAGATTGAATTGCCATCATTTTAAAGGGTCTAAGGAAAAATACAGTACAAGATTTGATAGCCTAGCATGGAATAAACCCTTTATGATGAATGGGTGTTTTCAGATGTGATGGTGGCCGGCTTTAGTGTGCTTTAGCACACTTTACTCTGTGGGCCACCGTCAGGTTAGAACACACCTGCCAGATGTTTGCACGGGATGGATTCTGACCAAGGTGGCAGCTAGCCTGGGCTGTGACTCGGTTGAAATCTCACTCCGGACCAGGAGTAAAGCAGTCTTTCACATTTGAAAGCCCATTTTACTGATTGTGGTCTGGAGTGGTGGGAGGGCCAGACACCACGGCAGCCCTCATTGTCTTCCATGGCCACCTATCAGGGAGGGGGCGGACCACTGGGCACAGCACTGAGGTGGGGCCAGGCAGGCACATGTACACTCAGCTCCCTAGCCTCCCCAGTGGCTAGGCCCCCATCATGTTACTTCAGGGCCCTGGCTGGATCCTGGCCATAGTGCCGGTCCCGGGTGAGTCCGTGGTGGCGCTTCAGTGCCATCACATTAAAAAACACCCAATGATTTTTGTATCTGTATTCATTTGGCATTGATTTAGGGCTGTTGAGATGCTGGGAATTGGGAGTGGCAGGTTTCCAATGGCTTCCTCTAGCCTCGCTTATCAGACCTTGGGATTGTTGCACAGGGAGGACCTGGGCCTCTCCTATGCTAAGGGTAATTGGACCCAGGTGCGGTGCCTCTCTCATCACCCCCAATGGCCCCAGAGGAACAGAGTCACGAGACAAACTCGGATGCATAAAGCAATTTCTCTATCGACTGAAGTTTTCAATACAGCAGCAAATGATTAACAGCTGAAGTGAAACAGCTAACTATATGGCAACCAATAGGAACCCTCCCTCCACACCTTCAAGTCCCTCCTCAAAACCCACCTCTTCCGCTCCGCCCTTCCTAACTCCTGCTAACCATCCCCACGCACCCAGGATTATCCCCCACCTGTTATCTGTAAACTCCCAACTTACTGTAACCAAGCCAAGAACGTGTACCTGAGCTCTCACATCCTCAGGAATGTTGCATACTTTGTCTCTCACTCTGTTCCCCCTTCCCTGTCTCCCCTCCCCCTGTCCTTAGATTGTAAGCTCTCAGGCAGGGACCCTGTCTATCTTATTCTTTGTAAAACACTGGGTACATCACTGGCGCTATATAAATGCTAATAAATAATAATAATAATAATAATAATAATAACAATAATAATATGAGCAATGTAATCTTCAAAGCTTTTAGGACTGTCACTGACTCTTAGCACTAGCATGAGTGCCATTCACTTCTATAGAACTTGTGCTGGTGCTAAATGCAACTACTAGAGCTCAGCTAAATGCTCTAGGATTGCACTGATAAACATAGTGGGCCCAATCCTAAGCCCCGATCACTGTGCACATGCAGCACACACAACTTGTGCATACATGCAACCCATATGCAACTCGTGCACACCCCTGATATGGGGACTGTGGGTGAAAACAGACATGACGCTAACCACTCCTTAACCACCCTTGGTGGTCATTTATGCATGTTTCAGGGCTTCATAGGGCACCAATACAGCCCTTCAACATGCATAAATAACCACCAAGGATGGTTAAAGGGTGGTTAGCGTCATGTCTGTTTTCACCCTGTGGCACATACACAGGGATTGACCCCAATGTAAATGTACACAGCACATGTAAAAGAAATGAGTGAGAAGGAGAACATTTTTCCATTCTAGAATTTGGTTTCTGTGTTAGTCCCAAATGAAAGAGATGGAGACAAAGTAGTTCAGATGAGATCTTTTATTGGACAAACTTCTGTTGGCAGCCTTCGTTTGCTCTTTCTTTGCATACCTGAAGAACGGTTGTACATTCTCACTAACAGAAGTTGATCTAGTGCAAGATATCACCTAAACTTAGTTGTCTCCATTTTTCCTTTAATACTCTTCTCTCCGGATTGTTCCTTGTCAAGGGAGCCAAAAGCCAAACTATAAATAATAGTGTCTAAACATACAAGGACTTTTATAGATATAATTCCACAACACGGGCAGAACTATAATATTAGAGAAGGTTTGCAGAGGTATAGATGACTGCATTTTCTATAACATCATTAGACAGTCATCTGAAGTCATACTAGACCATACAACTAAACTAGCCATTTTTAAATGGGATGTGCCCATGTAGGTCCACCCATCCCCCACCCACCTGAGCGCCTGTCTAAAGGCAGCATGAGTAAGTGCACGTTCCCATGACCCACGCACCGCCCCTTAATGCCCACTAGGAATGGGCAAACAGAACCAAGTTCGGAAATTCGGTTCAGTTCAGTTCGGAAATTTAGTTCGGTTCGGAAGTTCGGTTCGGTCGACCGAACTATTCGAGTTCAGTCCGAACTCCGAACTTCCAAACAAAGTTCGGAAATTCAAACCCCATTGAACTAAATGGAATATTATCTTTTAGGGATGGGCGAACAGAGCTGAGTTTGGAAATTCGGTTCCATTCGGTTTGAAAATCACATTTGGTTTGGAAGTTCGGTTTGGTGGACCGAACTGGTCGAGTTCAGTTCGAACTCTCAACTTCTGAACCGCGTTCACACATCCCTAATGCCCATGCATGGAGCATTAGGGAAAAATCCAGGATACTCCATGCAGGGGCAGGAATGGGCAGTGTGTGGATAGTGGCACACACCCATCTCACCTCATTCAAATCCCCACCACCACCAAACATAGGCCCTTTTTACACAGACACTCTAAGACTGAAAGGATGGGTGTTACATTTTATTATACATGGTACAGGGAAACACTGAAGCCCTGAAACATGGGCCCTTTTCACATGAGAAACTCGATGGAGATGGGTGGAGGTGTTTCTGTAAACACCACTTGCAGTGGGTGGGGTGCATTTCTCTGGGTGGAGATGGGTGGAGGCATTTGGGTAAACACCACTTGCTCTGGGTGTAGGTGTGTGCATACTCCAGTGCAACACCCATCTCCATCCACCACCCACCCTCAGAGCAATCGGCAGTGGAGTCCATTGCTCTGTGGGTGGGTGGTGGATGGAGACGGGTTGTTGCATGCATGCACCTACACCCACGGCAAGTGGTGTTTACACAGACGCGTCCACCCATCTCCACCCAGCAAAACTGGGTGGAGGCATCTCGTGTGAAAAGGGCCCATGTTGCAGGGCTGCACTGTTGCCCTGTACCATGCATAATAAAATGTAAAATCCATTTTATTGGTGTTAGAGTGTCTGTGTAAAAAGGACCATATGTCACCACTCTATGTGGCACACGCAAACCCACCCCCAGCCATGACCGTTTAAAAACAGCCTCTCTATGGTGTCAGGAAAAGGGGAAATAGAAAAGAGAAAAAAAGAAGAAATAGAAATAAAACATATGACCCTTTCTGGTTGACCTTAGTCTGTTATAGTGAGTGGAATACCAATGTTATTGACAGTTAAGGGCACCAGTGTGAAGAGGTCAGCAAAAGGAAAGAGAATATGGGAGCTGCGATATGATTATTTGGAGGGAAGTAAATCTGAATCTGCAAACCCCACACCATACTGTTTCAACTTTGTTCCATCACCAACCACCCAAAGACTTTAAATAATAAGATTTTACTGGGGCTACTCAAAGATTTTAAACAGTGGAGTCAATGATCTGGGGGAGGGGAACACTCCCGTTATCGGGGGTGTTTGCCCTCCATGGGTTCCATCAGTGCAGAGCCTGGGGATGCTCCTGGGCTCGCAGCTGCACTTGGATTCCCAGATGTCGGTTGTGGTCAAGGCTGCCTTTCACCAATTACATCTGGTGAGAAGGCCCTCCCATATGTCTCAGACTCAGACCTCGCCACCATCGTCCATGCATTTGTCACTTTGAGACTGGACTATTGCAATGCACTCTATGTGGGACTACCCTTGGTGACAGTTTGGAAGTTGCAGCTGGTGAAAAATGTTGCGGCCTGTCTGCTTACTGGGACGGGCCACAGGGAACACATCACACCAGTGCTTTGAGCATTGAACTGGCTGCCTATTGTCTTCCAGGGCCAATTCAAGGTGCTGGTCTTAACCTTTAAAGTCTTAAATGGCCTGGGCCCTGCTTACCTGAAGGGTCGCCTCACCCCCTTGGTCCCTGGGCGGCCCCTGCAGTCAGCCGGGAGTGCCCTCCTGGAGGCCCCGCTCTACCGGTGGGTCTGAACAGACAGGCGGGCGTTCTTGGCGGTTGCACCATCACTTTGGAATGCCCTCCCAGTGCAGGTCCACCTCAACATATGCTGATGACACTCAGCTGTACCTCTCCTTTTCAACTGACCCAGACCCGGCTGTCTCATTGCTATCCCAGTGTCTGGAGGCCGTGGCGGAATGGATGTGGCAGAGCAGACTGAAGCTCAACCCCGATAAGACAGAGGTGATGTTGGTGGGGAGAGCAAGGGAGGTAGTGGCCCCCCTGATTGGGGGAGTTCGGCATCCTATAGCTCAGCAGGTCCGGAGTCTGGGGGTGATACTGGACGTGGACCTGCGCCTGGAGAGGCAGGTGGAGGCAGTCGCTAAGGCTGCCTTCCACCAGCTGTATCTGGTGCGTAGGCTCCATCCATTCATCTCCGGCCCAGACCTGGCCTCCCTCATCCATGCCTTCGTCACCTCGAGGCTGGACTACTACAATGCGCTCTACGTGGGGCTTCCCTTGTTCTTGATTCGGAGGCTGCAGCTAGTGCAGAATGTGGCAGCCTGTCTCCTTATGGGGACGGGTCGTCAGGAGCATATTACACCGGTGCTCCAGACTCTGCACTGGCTGCCAATAGCATGCCGAGCCAGGCTCAAGGTTTTGGTGTTGATCTATAAGGCCCTTCATGGTCT
>QEPC01003520.1:1273096-1308448 GCA_003113815.1 Sphenodon punctatus | reverse complement strand
AGAGGGAGAAGGAGGGGGTGCGTGAGAGAGGCTAGAAGGAGGGAGGTGATAGAGGGCGCGGAGGCAAGGGAGGTATAGGGAGGCATCATAGGTGTTACCTGTTCAGGTATGGGGGGCAGCCAGGCCTGCAGGAGCCGCGTGCGCGGGGGTGCTGTCAGGGGGGTGGCCCCTCGCTGTCCTCGCTCCGGCCTCACAACGGCAACAAAACGGCCGCTGCCCTTTTGTCACCGCCCTTCGGGGCGGGCGGGCAGCTTTGGCCTGGGGCCTGGGCTGGGCCCTCCCAGGGGGTGGGGCCTCGCTCACCTGCAGGGGATGAGCCCTGCTGTTGCTGTTGCTGTTGCTGTTGCATAAATAACCACCAAGGGTGGTTAAAGGGTGGTTAGCGTCATGTCTGTTTTCACCCAGTGTCTCTTTCATGAGATTGCAGCAAAGACTGCCCCTGTTTCCTGAATATATGAGTACTTTTGTGTGCAAGTAATAGATAATTTTTAAAATAATAAGAGATAATTGAAGGAGTGGGATGGAAAATGAGAAACTAGTGATAGGCAGTTCAGCCCAGACTCAGGATTTGAACTGGGAATGTTACCATCAAACCCTAAAAGGAGTGTCCCCAAAGGGAATCTTAAGAACAGTTATGCATATTCTATTTTCTTAAGTCTCTACATTGTAATTCAAGAGTTATAACATTTCACCACATTTTCCTAGTGACATCACAAGATATGGCACAGAAAAAAACCCACTTCTTCAGAACAAATTATATACTCTTTGGTTAGAATCTTTTGTATCATTCCCTTTTGAAAACTGAAATTCAGCTTGAGGGCAAAGCCTACTATTCTTACACTTCCTGTCTATCCATGCTAAATTGATTACTTTTAAAGAATAAAAACAAATACACTGAAAAAAGCACATTTGAAAAGAGAAAGCATGATTAACGCTTTTGATTACAGATGAAAATTACAGGTTCAGATTCAGCATTTTGCATTGCATGCCAACCAAGTGAAAGGAAAAAGGGCTTGGAAATGATATAAGTCAATACGTAATTTTGCCAGATTGTCACAAAAGATTACTATCAGAGAGAGATTCCACACATTTTAATATCTGAATCTTGCAATGTCTATTGTATGTATAGAATGAAGAGCGTTCTAGGTCATACAACTAAGTGTACACAAGCAGATCCATAGATGGCATAACATTACTTGAATATGTCTATTTGGATTTATACCAGTTTAAAACAAGTTTTATTAGGTCTCATTCACCCATCTGAAATATATTTTGCTAACCTAAGACTACATTCTGAAATCTAGTTCTGAAATAATATTAAATAGGAGTGTTAGCAGAGTAAACGAATGGTAAGGCCCAATTCAAAATTCCTTCAAGCCACTAGAAGACACCCCACCCCCACCCTCCAGTCCAGTGGTGGTAGATATCTACAGGACCTGCCAGGTGTTTTGCCACCCAGGGCAAAACATCTCGTGTCTTTCCTCTCACCTCTGCTCAACAGTATTGCAAGATATGGTGTGGGCTTGCAGTCTAGGCAGACACAATGGGTGTTGTTAAACAGACGGGCTGTCCTGGGTTTGTCCGCACCAGCTTGCTTCACCCCCATCTGTCTAAAGGTGTTTTTCCAAATGTGCAGGCAGAGCAGACAGTGCCTGCCCTGGGACAGCTCTGGAACAGCTCACAGTGCTCTGGAACATCCTAAAGTGCCATTAGTGGAGTGGGGCGACTGGCCAAACCCAAGGAACTGGCCCCAAGTGGACCTGCCCATTAAATAGACAGACCCATGCTGCTGCTCTGCTTCCAGCCAGCTGTTGCTCCGAGCAACACCATAGCATTGCAGACAATCTTTCTTCATAGGTGGACCACAGGCCAGGGAATAGGCAGATGTGGGAGTGCATTCCCAGAGCAGCTCTGGGGGCAGGCAGCCACATGTCCATCTGAAAACAACCGGTGCGTGGGTGGGAATAGGAGTACTAGCTACAACCACCGTGCTGGTGCTGCTATTTGTTGCTGCTCAACTGAATGACAGGCGAGCAAAACACTGCAAGAGTCATAACAAATATTCGACAAAATGAAAATATTAGGGCAGAAACAAGTAGAACAGTATTTACTCTCAAATATTTCTGAGGAGTTGAGTATTGGACTTGAGTTTCTGACAGTTCCTTGGTAATGGGACGTATACTTGGTAAATGGTAATCATTACTGCAATATTTTCCATTGGTTGTTTACCACATCTGAGCCAATCACAGTGCATCGACCCCATCCTCTACTCCACCCCCCAGTATAAAAGCAGAGCCTCCATTTTTTTCCTTCTGTTTGTGGGTTGTAGGAGGTAAGCATCAGGTAAGCATTACTCGATCAAGGATATTATCGACTACTGAATACCATGAGCATTCCACAGGTTCTCAATACTTGATAACCCTGAGATGAACCCCGCAGTGCTTGGCTGAAATGATGTAAAACTAAATACTGAATTTCAGCCCTAGAAAATATCCATTGAATTTGTACAATCCAATTCAGCTCTGACAAAGTGGATAATAATCACAATTTATTTGTGTTTTCTAAGATATCCATTTTTGATATTTTGTGCTGGGAATTTCATTTAGTTTACTTTGGTATTTTGGTTACTTTGTTTCACTACTATTAGCACTCTTGAACATGCACAGAAGGTGAAACACAGGCCCTTTTCACACAGGCACTCTAAGACCTTTTTTACACTGATGCTGCTGCCGACCTGATGCGTGGAGACAGGTGGGTGATCACACCCAGTGAACACCCGGCGGCACTGAGCTGAGAGACGTTTATACAAACAGCACCATGGGGGATTTTGGGATGGAAGGGGAGGGGCCGGAAAACACCCAGTGGGCAAACACCCACCCCAGGAAAAAACGTGCAAACCCCCATGACATTTACATGGACAGCCAAGACAGCGAATGGCGGGGAATCCACACCCAGCACACCGATGTAACAACATGGCTCACTGAGGGCAAAAGAAGCCGCATCACACAGCTCTGCCACTGAAATGCCAGACCCTGTGCAGGCAGGATTGGAGGGAGCAGGGATGACAGGAGACACAAAGTAGCAGCCCCCAGCCAGCCCCATGACAGAGGCCAGACAACCAGGCACCACAGACCCCCTACAAACCAGAACCTGCCCACACACAACCGTGAACACAACCAGACAGGGAAGGGCTGCATGGCCAAGGAGGTGGGGGGACCCCAGTGTGGGGGTGGGGGGTGGGAAGGGGCACAGGGAAGAAAGTCAGAGATCCAAAGCAGCAGGGGACCCCAAAACAAACACCCAACCCCCCAGCAAAGCCCCCGCACACACAATCCCAAGACCCCCATAAAATAAGCCAAGAACAGGATGCAGGCAGTCATGGTGGCATGGACGGAAGCGCACACCACAGCCGGGTTGGCAGGGGATGGTGGGGGGATGGACCCCAGAACACAACAACCACCAGAAAACCTGCTGCTGATCTCCAAACACCAACAACGGATGTGTGCGGGTGAAGGGGGAGACCAACACCAATGCAGGAAGGGGACAAGGCACCAGGACAACAGCCCAAGGGACCATAGGGAAGGGGGGGCATCGAGATAGGGCTGGAGGGGGACATAAGGAAGGGAAGACAGTCAGCTGAATGGTCACAACCCCCAGGACAGGGAACCCAAGGTCAACCCCAAATGATCCAACAGAGCTGTAGCACATCCACCGGGAGAGGGGGGAGGGGGGAACGTTACATACCCTGCACCTGCCAGGCAACAGGGCACAACCACTATGAGGCACCCACACAAAAGAACAACAAAAAGGGAAGGAGAAGACACACCACCTGGGAAGTGAGCAAAACCACTTTAATGTAAAGGGAAACAAAGGGACATGATAGGGACAAGGAAACTGGGGAGGCAGCATGGAGCGGGTTGGTGGGGTGGATCCCCAATCTCAATACAAACGACGACCCTATACCTGACTCCAGAAATCCACCTGGGCACAGTCAAGCTGGTGCACCCGATGTAGGAGGTACAGGAGGAGCTGGAGCACCTCCTCCTGCTCCCTGGTCCGCTCTGCTATCATCACATGCACAAAGGGAGAGAAGGAGAGGGTGTGAGCCATTAGGACGGTCCAAGAGCCCCAACAATGTGGAATCCCAAACAGACATCGGGGAGAGGGCCCCACACACACACAGCACACTCAGTGATCTCCTCGTACAGCCGTGCCCCAGCACAGAGCTCCGAGGCCGCATGCTGGAGCTGGCCGATCATCTGTCCCAGGCGAAGCACGACCAGGAACACAACCAGAGTAGTTAGAAGAGAGAATGGAGAGGGAGAAGGGACAAGGATGCATGGAAACAGTGCAGGTCGGAAGGGGTCATTAAGCACACAGCACACACACCCCAAACATGGACCCTGGATCATCCATGTCAGCACCCCACCCTCTTGGATGAAGCAGGAACACAGGAGGACTACTGGTGGGCCTAAAGAAGCCCACACTCATGGTCAGCAGTCCGTCTCTCCTGCTGCCTATCCATCATCAACAGTGCAGATGGTGGGAACCAACAGGGGGCTACAGGAGTGGCGATAGGCGGCGCAGCCCCAGCAGGGAGCCCAACCAATGAGTAACCCCAGCCTGACACCAGGTTTGGTGTGTGCCAAGGCCTCTAGGGCAACAGTAGCCACTAGGGAGGGGTTGGGACCCGCACCCAGAACCCTCCCACATACTGGTGCAAAATGGACAGCACTGCCATGGTACAGCACCAGCACACCTGTGGCACAGGCAACCCATGATAGGCCAGCCAAGCCACCTAGGTGGTTGTTGACAACTACACCACTGGGAAAACCAGGGGGCTGCACAGAGGAAGGGGGCCCACACAGGGTCTTTGGACACCAGGTGGACACCGACAAGGACAGTGCAGTCAACAGGACACATTGGGCACCTACCACCACACAGGCTGAACACATGATTCATAAGGGAGCACCCATGGGAATGCATCACACACCATGAGTCACTACCTGACCACCCCATTGATCCTGAACACAACCCCCCCGGACCACAATCGACAAACACACACTCAGGAAAGGATGCAACCATGGGAGGGGCAATCAGAGTGGCACACTGTCATGAAAGCACTATAGGAGGTACAGGCAAGGTCTTTATTCGAGATGAGGAGAATGGGAGTGGGTGGGTATGGGAAAACAGAGGCTGGTCAACGGTTGATCACAGGCCCATGGGCGGTCCATGCAACCATCACTTAAGGGCATCATTGCACCCATGCCAAGAGGGATGGAGGTGCTCATTAATGCAACAGGTATTGTGGCGGGAGTATACAGAAGCTGTGATGGGGTTCGGCAGCCGGGACAATTGACCAAAGGGTTGCACAATAAGAGCAGCAGTGTCCAAGGGTAGGCAAGGCACAGCACAGTCACGGGGAACACGTTGCCACGGATCAGGAAGTTGGGACGCACAGCTCAGGGAGAGGCCAGAGGGTGCTTGTGAAACATCGGCCCCTGGACAAGACCCTCCCAGGCAAATAGACTCCTACCGAATCCCCGGGAACGCATATATGCATCCACCAGGAACCGGGGCAGGAGGGGGTTCTCCATGGCAGCTGCAGCCCTGACATCTGGTAGGTTCAGCACTTATCGCAGTGCGCCCAGCTCCAATGCAGTAGTGGTCCCAGTCAGTAGTGGTCCACCAAAATCGGGGGGTAGCAAGTCTAGCTCCCCAAGAAGGGCCAGGCATTCTGATCACAATCACCATGTGCCACGGGCACGCAGGAGGATGTCAGTGTAGTTAGTAGCAACAGGGGGACTCCTGGCCTGGAGGGCCAGTCCATACTCAGATCATCAGTCATCAGGTGAACAGCCATGATCTCCTGTGCAGTCCATGGCACAACAATGGCAGCTGGGTGCCCCCAAAGCGGTTGTTGCAGGAGGGTGAAGCCAAGCTCCACAGCATGCCTCCGGCAAGCTGGCCCCCCAAATGGATGGTCCATCACCCACATGTACCGTGACAGGAGAATGAATCCATCCATGACTGACAGGGGGTCGCTCAGCAGCAACTGGACATCACGGCTCTGCCACAACGTTCCCAAAAGCATGTTGGCACATGGCAACCATTCCTCCCTGGCACAACCACTGGACTCGGGGCCTGTTGCACACCCTGTCATGACCTTGTCACAGCCCTTTTGCTGGATTGCACAGAGAGCAGCTGGAAATGAGCGATGAGTGAGGAGCTGCACATTGCTAGCCAGAGTGTGACCGTACACAGCTGTTAGTGGGCAGACAGGTAGGCCCTGTAAATCCCTGACCCATGCACTGGGTGGACACAATCAAGCACAAGTGAGGACAGATGACCAAGGCCACGTCTGCCTCTATCACGGAGCTAATGAGGCACTGGATACAGCATACCTTGATTGTGCACAGCTGTACAATGCCATCGCCTTCACTTGCAGTGCCTGGCCACTGATTGCACAGGGGCGTGTCACGGGCATGGGGGGGTCGGCCCCCTTGGTCACAGTGCATCGCCACTGTGGCCCTGGTCACCTGGCGTTCAGATGTTCCGTGCAGGTGGGGGGATGTGCTGGTGGGTCGGTGAGCAGAGATCCCTACCAGGTGTGTGGAACACATCTAAAGTACAGCACCAATCGATGGGTACCAAGCATGGTCCACCAAAGTACATATGTGGGCCAGTTCCAGTGGCCGGGTTTGGTGTGTGGAGAGAGGTGGTTGAGTTGTGGTGGGTGAGAGGTGATCGTGAGAGAGAACAGTGCTTGTACAGAGGTGGTGCTGTCCAATACTGGGTGTAAATGCAGCGCACGGGGTGGAAGGGTCTGGTTTGCGGTTTGCCTGTTTCAGTGGTCCCCATTACCTTGGAACAGCTGTTTGCTGACAGGGGATGCGTGAAGCATGGTGTGGGTCTGCTGGGTGCACAGGGCTTGGGGGTTGGAGGCACAGGCCACAGGTGGTTAGTTAGTGCTCAGCCCAGTGATTGACTGGGTGCTTTAACGGAACATGTTCACAGTGATGTAGGCCTTGGGGCAAGCCACCCAGTCACATAGAGGCTAATCAGGTACCTGCATGGTGATCCATCATAGTTTCTGGTGGTGGGTGCTCATGGGGTGTATGTTGGTGGTCCCATGCTGCCTGATGAGGAGCCCCCAGAGGAGAGAGCTGTCCTGCTAATGGTCCTGGGTGTTTGCTTCATGATCCTGACCCAGGTATTCCAGTAATGAACTGAGCTACTCCTGCCAGGGCCTCACTTCTACAACCATGGAACATGGCGCAGGAAAGCGGCCAACATGCGCCGAGCAGCATCGTTGCGGTGGGAGAGGAGGATAGCTGCTCGCCGACATGCCTTGTTCAGAACATCAGTGTCCCAGCACATGTAACTTGTCCTTTCCTGGTGGTCCCTCAACTTTTACGGCCGTCATGTGACTGTCCCAACTCGGAGGATGAATTGGATGCGTTGAAGCACCAATGAATGGTGGGCGAACATGTTGGCTACCTGGACAGATGAGGAATAGATGGACCACTTTCGCATGAACACTCCCTGTTGACCCAGCTTGGTGAGATCCTGAACCCACATCTCCAGAGGAGAGCTACCAACATGCAGTACCCACTGCCCCCAGGGATGTGATTGGCCATGGTGGTGTGGAGGCTGGCTACTAGGGATGTGTGAATGCGTTTCGGATGTTCGGAGTTCGGGCCGAATGTGGCCTGTTCGGATGACCGAATTGAACATCCGAAATGAACGTTCGAACGCCGATCACTTCGGAATAGTTCAAATGAGTTTGAATGAGTTCAGGGGCAGAAAACTGTGACTTTGGGTGGGGAAAAAGGTGTCTGGAAGGGAGAGGCAGCTAAGGAGCAGACTTCCTGGCATCAGGGGTGGAAACCAGAGGTGGTTTCAGGGCCAAATGATACCAATGCCAAAAAAAAATGATTTCGGTATCCGTATCGATAGCGCTATTTTCAGCCAAACCGAACTCTGCCGAACCAAACAACTGAACCCAAACTCAGGTTTCAAAATGAACGACCAAAGGTCCAAACATCCAAAATGCATTCTGTTCGCACATCCCTACAGGCTACCCCAGATTCATGTCAGAGCGTTGGGGAGCAGTTCAGAGTGGGGACTGCTAACATTAACAATGTGCTCCATGACGTGTGGACCAGATAGTGGAGCTGCTACTCGAGAGGGTCATCCAGCTCTGGGATCCCGAGGTAGTGATCCACAACTTTGAGGACATGAGCTTCCTCCATTGTATCGGAGCAATAGACAGCACCCACATCCCTATAAACCAGCCCCCACACCAAGACAGACTATCTGAACCAGAAGCAGGCTTTCTCAGTACATCTCCAGGCCGTTGTGGATCACAGGTGCCTGTTCACTGACGTGTACACAGGCCAGTCAGGGAGGAGCCATGATGTGCGCATTCTGCGGGCGTCACCCTTCTATGCCCGGATGTTAGATGATGAAATTGCCCCCAACCTGTGCCGGGTGATTGAGGGAGTATCCATGGCTCTGGTGGTGCTTGGGGACCCCACCTAACCACTGAGCCCGTGCCTCATGAGGGTCTATCCCGTGGCTCGCACACCAGAGCGCAGGCTCTTCAATGAGCACCTATTGTCCTCTCAGAGCATGGTGGAGCGGACTTTTGACCAGCTCAAGATGCATTGGCACCTAATCAGGAACAGGAGCCAGTTCGATCTTGAGAACACCCCGATCCATGTCCTGGAGGCCTGCATTCTGTATAATATCTGTGAGACCGGCGGAGATGCCCTGACAACCCCCCACTGGTGCAGTGAGCGAGTCCTGTGCCCCTGTACCTACATGTCCAGGGTGGGGCATTCTGGTGCATATCGGAGGAGAATAGGGATGCTCTCTGTAGGTGCATAGTTGCTGAAATGGCAGGCAACTAACCCTGGCATCTGAATGCCCCACCTTCCACGGTCTGTGTAACCCGAACTAATAAACACTGATATGAACTGACTACATACTCCATGTGTATTCTTGGTTTGGTTCAAGGGATTCCCCAGTCCTGTATGAGCTGTGTGCCACGTAGAGGAGTCAAATATTGGCTTGCAGCCATGGCATTAGTCACGCTTATGGCTTTGGGCTGTCACCAGCTGGCGGTTAGCATTGGCAGTGCAACTGTGGTATCACTGTGCAGGCCTGTACTTTTTCATGGGTGGTTTGTCATTTCCCCACCACCTTCTGGCAGGCAGGAGCGGTATAGGTCCCACACCTGTACTGCACATGGCATGACCCCGTATGTCCACTTCCAACTCCCTCCCCATGCATGCAGCCCCCTTAACATAATGATCGACATAGAGGTACTGTATAATCTTAGTTTATTTGGGAATATTTACAAGGGGTTGGGGTCCATTTTTGGGGGGCCTTCCACGGGCCCGCTTCAGTACTCTACCGGGGCTTGAACCCCTGCAGACCTTTGCTGCCACTGTCCGCTGTGAGCGGCGACCTGAGGGACCGGGCTCTCCATCGTCCACTGGACGCTCCACTCCGGACTGAGGTATTGGACCCTGTGCTATTAGAACATATGGTAAGAGTTGCACTTGTACTTGGGAGATAACCCCAGCACCACAGTCCTGATTTTAGCCCTCTGGGGCTTCCAGGAATCCCCATGCTGCATCCCCTCTGATCATCCCTCTGCAGTTTGTGATGTGTCTCCCCCCGTCCCCCCCTTTACCAACAGATATGTGATCCAGCTTACCAGCGCTGGTGGGGCAGCCAGAATGGGCAGTTGGTCACCTGGGAGTTCTGGGATGTTCTGAGGAGACCGTGACTCCCAGAGGAGGGGTCTTGAAGGCAGCTGTTGAGGAACCGGGAGGGGTGCAGACTGGAAGGGTGGCCCCACAGGCTGTTGATGTGGGCCTATGTGTGGGGGGGGTGACCCTGTGCACTAGGCCAGGGAAGGGGTGCTTCTGGGGAAACCAGGGTTGACTGAAGTTCTGGGGAAGAGGCACCTACACCAGTGGGAGGGCGCCCTGGTGATAGTCGGCTGCCAGCCCTCCATCCACATCTGGAAGGCCCATGTCATGCTGGGGTTCTCACCGCAGGACCCCCAATGCTTCCCCCATGAGGTCAAGGGCCCATGTGGATTTCTCCTCCAGTGTGCCATTGGCTCTCTGCCCTGTAGAGGTGCATCTTGCGGTGGAGGGTGGCAGTCTGGCAGCTGTCCCACAGGTGCTCAGTGCCAGACTGGTTGAGCATTGCTGCCAATATCTGCTGGTCCCTATCCCCCTCCCCTCTTTGCACCTCCCCGGTGAGGGTGAAATCCTTGGAGTGCACCTCAGCTAACCTTCTGGTTTCCTTCAGCAGTTCCCTCATTAGGTCCTCTCTCCGCCTCCTATTCCTGGCCCGCATCTTCCGATTCCTTTCAGCGCTGCCGGTGGCAGCACTCCTCACAGGACCGTGTTGCTCTTCTGTGGAAGACATGTTACCCCATGGGTTGTGTTGCTTGCCATTTCCATACCTTGTACCCCTAACGGTGCAACTGTTGTGCCACTGGGACTGCCTTCCCCCCTTCTGTGTCTGTCTCTGTGTGGATGGAGACCGACAGGGTGGGGTCCCCGTGTTCCCATTCTCTGTGTCAGACAGCAGTGGTGGCCCCATATGGGAGCATCTTCTCCCTGGGCCATGTTATCCCAGCACTCCATTGTGGGCATGTCTCATGGTCCCTCCTCCCTTCTGACCCTACATATGCATGCCTGCCAGGGGATGTTTATTTATTTATTTATTTATTTATTTTAATTATACCCCACCCCTCTTGCCACAGGCAACCTGGGGCATCTAACAACAATAGACACAATAAAATATCATAAAATATAATAAAACATCAATTAAAAAAAGAATAAAAACCACCTCCCTCCCTTACCAACCCCCACCTCCTACCCACCCCTCACCCCTCTCCTTTACCAAATGCCTGACGGAACAGCCAAGTCTTACAACTCCTTCGGAAAGCTGAGAGGTCTGGGGCCAAATGGGCCCCCACTGGGAGAGGGTTCCAAAGGTGCAGCACAGCCATCAAGAACACCCTATTCTGTGTGGCCTCCCGGAAAACCCAGGGGACCTCCAATGTGGCACCCCCGGATGATCGCAGGGGCCAGTCTAGGACACGGGGCATTAGGCAGTCTCGCAAGTAGACAGGGCCCATGTAAGGCTTTATAGGTCAAAACCAACACTTTGAATCGAACCCAGAAGACTATTGGCAACCAGTGAAGAGACCAGAGCACAGGTGTAATGTGCTCCCGGTGGCCCAGTCCCACTAATAGTCCAAGAGCCCATGACAGGTTTACCCTCGTCATAAGGTACAGAATTTCCAACCATTGACACAGATGGGCTGTTGTACATATATACCAGAAATGTAAGTCTTATTACGCAACTTGTGGGTGTTTAGGCTATAGGACACCCCAAAATACCCCCAAAGGACCTTCAACTTACATCATAAGGTGCATGGTTGAAACTTGTGCCATTTTGTTCAGAAATGTGTCCTGATACATAAAATATAAAATCTGACAGAGTTATTGTGGGCCAAACCCAAATCAGACCCTCTCAAAGTGCTCCCACCCCAAATACCATCCATTTACATCACTGGGTTCATGCCAAAAAAACAATGCTAGTTTATGTGGAAATCTGGCCTAATATAATAAAATATTAATTCTGCCAGTGGGATTTTTTTTTTGAAGGGGGGGAGGTGTCTTTCCCCCCCAATCTGACATCCTTTCCCATTAAGTTCCAGTAAAGTTTATTTATAAGACTTGGCTCCTTGGTGCAGCAAGTCTTTCCCTTCTTTCTCATTTTCCCTCTTCCCTGCACCCTCCCCCTTTTCTTGGGGGATTCTGTAAGGTTGAGCAGGAGAAGGGAAGGGGGGAGAAATGGGTTAGTTGTTTAATGTGCTGTAAAACTTGAACATTCATTAAAAGCAGTTAATGGGAAAAAAATAAAAGTGTACAGGAACTGCTTTACTACTCTGTAACTCCGCGTAGGCCCAGGCAGTTTTCCTTACTTCCTACTTCCTGTTTGTAATAGGCCTACTAGTGGTGGACTGGTGGTGGTGTGTTTCTTGGGAGGAACCATTTGAGGGTTAGCACCCACTTCCTTCTCTTGCTTGACCCCCAATATTCTTCCTCTTCCCTCACAGTACAACTTCCAGCCCTGTTAATTATAGGTAATACTGTATCTATGTGTGTATACCACACATGTACTGAGGACCTCTTCTGAACAGGGAACTAGTTCTCAGAAGCATTATAAATTTTGGTTGAAATGGCAAAAGACACACAAGGTAAGTGGCTCTCTGTGTTTGCTTGTTTATTTGCTACAGCATCTCACTCAATCCTCAAAATTGTGGATACTTATAAACACAAGTGTCCATGGCATAAGTTATCATAAGCAGCTGATGAGGGGGTACGCCTGTGTTTGGACTGTAGGTGGGGACTCACAGTATGGAATTGTCCTTCAATACAGAATATTCCATGCATGTTAAGAACTAGTAGATCAGCTGGAAGCCTTCTGAAGTAGTACTGACCAAACACAGGTTTACCACCTCATTTGCTTAGATATCACTTATACCTAAACCTATTAGAGGGCCAATGTGGTATAGTGTTTAGATGTTGGACTAGCACTTGGGAAATCTTGGTTCAAATCCTTGCTAAGCCATAAAGTTCACTGAGTGACCATGGTCCAGTCACAATGTCTCAGCCTAACCTACCTAACCTACCTCATAGGGTTATCGAGAGGATAGAAATGGGGGCCATGTATGTATGCCACCCTGAGTTCCTTAGGAGAAAGGTGGGATAAAATGTAATAAATAATAAATCAGTAATTTCCGACTTCATCAGAACATACCAAGATATATGCAAACCAATTTCCAGATTAAACAGGTTTTCCTAGGTAAAATGAAAAATCAGCTAGGGAATGACATGTAAATTTGATTACAGTGGGTTGGTGGTATTTGATGACTTGTTTGTGTTTTTCTTTAGGAAAGAAGTGTACCATTCATCTTGGTACTGGAGAAGATTTAGGGGTGATTATCGCTTTCACAGATAAAACTTTGGTGTGATGCAAAGATATCCTGAAGGTGCATTCTCAAATGAAGTCAAAATACAGTGGATTCAGTTTGCCACAATCTCCGAACATAGGACCTGTTGAGTTGAGAACCAGAAGCGGGCTGAAAAGCTTCAGGCCAAGTTCAACCAAAATGAAAAGCAGAAGACAATTTGGCATCAGAGCAGAGAGGTACATTCCTCAGTATTTGAAGGTATTTGTGCTTTGGTAGATGAGAAAATCCTTCATGACAAAGAAGTTTATTTGCTAAAGGACATTCATAGTCAATACATGTCATTACTTAAAGAAATTGGAGGGCCTGAATATGAACATGAAGCAGGAACATTTACTCCACAGCACGCAGAGGCAAAACGTTTACAACATTATGGAATTGCCATACAGAAGGCTGCGGAATGTCACCAGAGAACTATTATATTCAATAGTTCCATGAGTGCAAAGATGGCTGTGAGAGAAGCATTCACTGAACGAAAGGACATGAGTATTCATGTAAGGGATGCACCTTTTGCTCTGCGCAAGGAGATATTAAGCACTAACAGACACCCTCCCTGATACTTTGTCTCAGAAACATATTCTTGAAAGCGAGGCTGATGTTCCGGACTTACTGAAATCATTCTTCACACACCTTATTGCAGGGCCTGATCCAAGGAGCTGAAAGAATGAGGCCACCAAAAGGAAGATCAAATCATTCTCTCACGATGTATTATATGCAGTTACCAATGGAAAGGTGAAGCCTGCAAAGCATTTTCAGCTCGGTATGGTCATAAAGATCATGACTGGAAGTCGAAAGGTCATTGAAGTTCTAAACAGACTGGATCATTGTGTCAGTTTTATAATACAGTCGAAGAACTTTAGACAGAACTGACATTTTCATCAGCAAGTGAACAGCGGGTAGTTCCGGACGGAATGAAATTATCACCTCAGTTAGCCACAAGTGTTGCATTTAACAACTATGACCAGTTTGTGGAAACACTGAGTGATAAAAATACATTCCACGATACTGTAGGCATTGTATATCAAGATGCTGAATAAGTTCATGATGTTGATGGTGGATGTGACAGTCAAGTGAATTCATCTAGCTCATATTCACGCAAAAGGAGAAGACGTGCATTTGATGCAAGTGGTCTGGACATAGAGCCATACCTTAAGAAACCAACGATGTTGATGACACCTATAATTCCCCTGGATGATCAAAGGAGAAGTTCAGTTCCCTCAAATTATGTAAGCATCAAAACGTGCTATGTGCTGTGGATGATGTCACTGGCACTTCAGATTAAAGAAACACTGATGTGGGTGGGATGGAATTCAAAAGTAGTCACTGACCATCTTCCCCAGCAGAATATCTGGTACCTATCTCAGATCAACATCTCTCCAACACCTCTCTCTGTGGTTGCAGCTGCACAACGCATTGCAGCTGAGTGTGGTCAGACCTACATAATGGTAACATATGACCTTGCTATAGCAAAACTGACCTTAACCATATGAGCAGAGGAAGGCCCACACTTTGACAATCTCTTCATCCTACTTGGAAGATTTCACATCCAAATGGCCTTCTACAAAGGTTTGGGGAAATATGTTGAGGAATCTGGAGGGCCCATTGTACTCATAGAATCTGGAGTACTTGCTGTAGGATTACTGAAAGGATTTATTTCAGGGGTACATTTCAACCGATGTAACTGTCTACACCAAATCCTGTCAGTTGCCATGGAAATCTTGCATTCTGAAGTGTACTTAAAAAGCTGAGAAATTTTACCTGATGTAGTCTTCACAGAGCTGACGGCTTTTCTTGATGCATCCACTTCATGGACAGAAGTGAGTGAATATTCCCCCAAACTGCAGGAGATTCTTGTGGGATATGAAGAATCTATGCTACATGTAATAACCTGTGCTAGTCACTCAGGAGTGTAAATGGAAAAGTTACTCGAAAGGAAGAGGAGTTACTTGAGAGCAGTCATGAAGAGGCAGATACATGTACGGTTTTCCACTTGGGTCAGATTTGTCTTCCAAGAAATGTGATTTGAACATCAGACACAGATGTGATGGTTATCACTGTTGGAAACATGGAGAAAATCCCTAGAGGCACAAATGTGTGGCTAGAAGTAGGGTTGCAGCCTAAAAACACACTCCGTTACATTGATATGACAGCTCTTGCAAGCCACTTGGGCTTGTCATTGTGTAAAGGCAATCCTGCTTTTCATGCATTTACTGGATGTGATTATACTGCCTCTTTTTAAAGAGAAGGAAAGATGAGGTCGTTTACCGTGCTTGAAGGGAGTGTAAAGGCCCAGAAAGCCTTCGTCTTATTGGGTACAAAACAAGAAGTGGAAGAGAACGTATGTCTGGAGATTGAGAAGTTTGTCTGCACTATGTACGGTAACAAAACAATATCATCTGTGAATGACCTCAGGCTTGATACATTCTTAAAAATGTACAAGCCAAAGGAAATCGTCCCATGACAGCAATCAAAGGGATCAATGGTAGTCACTTCCTCCATGTGCTTCCATCATACATCTGAAGATTCGGCGCACCAATCAAATTTGTGGAATTATGAACAATGCAACTGAGAGCCGTCCACGAATTTCCCCTCCAGAACAAAATAGCTGGGAATTAGGTGATGGAAAGTATGTTCCTCGTTGGATTAAAGGAGAGCAAACCCCATCATCACTTGAGGATATTCTTCTTAGAGATGACATTGGACGGTGTGTAAGTACTGCAGATGAGGATGAGAGTAGTGACATGGAGATGACAGATCCTGGGAGTGATGATGATGAAAATGCTGTATCTGAAGATGATGTGTAACATGTTCAAGCGAATTGGCTGTGTGTGTTGTCAAGACACTGACACAAATAACATTCTTTTTTGTTGTTCTACATAAAAACCCGAGAGTCCGTTTTGGCTGCTCAGTAGAATGTATTTAACTTACTAATGTCATACATCATCTGTTAATTACACTGTTAGATCTGTAAGTGGCTTTTCAAATGGTTGACCACAAGTAATTAGTAAAAGTTTTTCTCTAAATCTGTTTGCTTGACTTAATTGTCTTCATATATTTTGAATAAAACTGACAAAAAAGATAATATAAGAGGAAGGGAGCTCTCTCTGTGTCATAGTTTAACTGAAGCTGTCCAGTGCTGTGTAGGCTATTCCCTACACATGCCTTTCAAATGTCCCCCCCCCCCAATCATGTCAGATTGTCTGTACATAATGTGTCAGGGCATATTGCAATAAACAGTTCAATTGGTTTCAACTGTAAACCTTATGGTGTAAACTCATGATATTGGGGTGGAGTGCGGGACAATTAGAGAGCATCTGATTTTGGTATCATTCATTTTAAAATCTTGTTAGGCCTTAGGTGACAGAAAATGTTTTGACACAAAATGCATAGGTTCCCAATCATATACCTTATAAGGTGCACAAATAGCCTGATTGGGGAAGACCCCCCTTAAAAGGATGTCAGATTGAGGGGAAGCTCCCCTCCCCCCCCGAAAAAAAAACAAAACACTGGCAGAATTAATATTTTATTAGATTAGGCCAGATTTCCACAACTAGCATTGGTTTTTTGGCTTGAACCCAGTGATGTAAATGGATGGTATTTGGGGTGGGGGCACTTTGAGAGGGTCTGATTTGGGTTTGACCCACAATAACTCAGATTTTATATTTTAAGTATCAGGACACATTTCTGAACAAAATGGCACAAGTTTCAACCATGCACCTTATGATGTAAGTGGAAGGTCCTTTGGGGGTATTTTGGGGTGTCCTATAGCCTAAACGCCCACAAGTTGCGTAATAAGACTTAAATTTCTGGTATATATGTACAAAAGCCCATCTGTGTCAATGGTTGGAAATTCTTTACCTTATGACGAGGTTCAACCCATCACGGGCTCTTGCTCTATAAGAACCATGCCACCGCATTCTGAACCAGCAGCGGCTTCCGAGCCATCACCAAAGGTAGCCCCAAGTAGAGCGCGTTACAGTAGTCTAATTGAGAGGTGATAAAAGCATGGATGATCGTGGCCAGGTCAGGAACCGAAACCAACGACCGAAGCCACCGCAACGGATGTAACTGGTAGAAGGCACTCCTCACCACAGCCACCACCTGGAGATCTAGGCGGAGCTGCACGTCGAGGAGCACCCCCACGTTCCGTACCTTGGAAGTCAGTGGAGGACATATCCCATCAACCATGGGAGCTGTCACTTCCATCAACTTACCCATTACCATCACCTCCATCTTATCAGGATTCATTTGCAGTTGGTTAGCCCTCATCTAATCCCCCACAGCTGCCAAACACCAGGTAAGCACTGAGACAGCCAGGCCTGGATCTGTTGAAAATAAGAGATACAGTTGGGTGTCATCCACATACTGATGACACCTCACCCCGTACCCTCTAATCATCTCACCAAGCGGCTGCATATACACGTTGAATAGGAGAGGGGACAAAACAGAACTCTGTGGAACCCCACACAAGAGGTCTTGGTAAGCTGAAAAACAATCACCTAGCACCACCTGCTGAGTTCTTCTGGTCAGGAATGAGCCGAACCATTCGAGAACAGTCCTGCCCACCCCCGCACTGTCCCGCAGGCACGTCACCAACAACTCATGGTCAACGGTATCAAATGCTGCCAAAGATCTAACAGGATCAATAGGGTCGATCGACCCCGATCCTTCTCGTGTTGGAGATCATCTACCAAAGCCACAAGGGCGGTCTCAATGCCATAACCTGGATGGAAGCCAGACTGAAAGGGATCAAGATAACCGATGCGGTCAAGATGTTCGTGGAGGTGTCGAGCCACTACCCGTTCAATAACCTTTCCTAAAAAGGGAAGGTTAGAGACAGGCCAATAGCTGGTAGGGGAGTCAACGTCAAGCGATGGTTTCTTGAGCAGAGGCTGCACCACTGCCTCCTTGAGGCAGTTCGGCACTCTGCCCTCCCGAAGGGAGACATTGACCACCCCGACCAGCAACGACCCCATTGTCTTCCAGCAGCTCTTAACTAGCCAGGACGGGCATGATCTAATTCACAAAAGGTGGCCCAAACCAGCCCCAGAACCTCCACCACGTCAGCGGGTGTCACCAACTGAATTTGATCCCACAAAATTGAACATGACGGGGCTTCTACAACCTCTACCTCCTCTTCTGTATTAAGTGCAGCATCAAAGTCGTGGTGAATATGAGTGATTTTATCCACAAAATAATCTGCAAACATGTCACAGCGGGCAGATGATGACTCAACTCCAGGGTTGAGGGAGGCCAGACTGACCAGCCCCCGCACAACCCAGAACAGCTCAGCTGGATGGGATTTTGCGGATGCTATGAGGGTATCCAAGAATTCCCTCTTTGCTACCTGCATAGCTAAGGCATAGACTTGTAAACTAGCTCTATGCCGCAATCTGTTGGCTTCAGCACAAGAACGACGCCACTGTTGCTCCAACCGTCGCTCAGCTTGCTTCAGCCTCCGTAGGTCCTCGGAAAACCATGTAGGTCTGCGGAGCCTCCACCTAGGTAATGGATGCCTGGTAGCCATCCGATCGATAGCCTCCATCAGCAAGGTGTTCCACAGCTTAACGAGGTCATCGATGAGACTGTCGTCAAGGTCAGAGGGTAACTCCCCCAGAGCACCTAGAAACCACACTGGGTCAAACAGCCTCCGGGGGTGGACCATCCAAATAGGTTTCACACCCTTCTAAGGGGAGACATGTGCTAGAAAAACCTGGCTGTTCTCCTAGGCCTTTGGAGGAGGGGACGGGGGGATGGGATAAAAGGTTGGGGGTGTGGGAGGTAGGGGGGTTTTTTTAGATGGGTTTTTTAATGTTTTTATTTGTTCTGTTTTATTGTTTTATTGACTGCTTTTATGTTGTACGCCACCACAAGATGCCATGGCCATGAGGGGGTGGCTAATAAATAAATAAATAAATAAATAGAAGGGAGGTCTGAAGGAGGTAATGATCTGTCCATGACAAGGGCACAGCTGATATCTCCCCATTAATGGAGCACCTGCCTCAACGTCAGTACAAAACATAAGGTCCAAGGTATGGCCTCCAAGATGTGTCGGGCTATTGATCCTCTGGGACAGTCTCATGGTTGCCATGGCGGCCATGAACTCATGCTCAGCTCCCCCGACAACCATGTTGGTGTGAATGTTGAGATCCCCCAAGACCATCATCTTTGGGGACCGCACCATCTCACTGGATACCTCCTCACAGACCAACCCTCTTTAAAAACCATAGCTACACTGCCCCCATCCCTCTAACCATGGCTGGTGCTGCACAGAATACCCGGCTGGAACCAGATCAGCCAAGATAGGCCCCGATTCATTGTTCCCCCATTCCCCTCCTGTGGTGGTCCCCAGCCCTTCCCTGTCTTTCATGGTGGATGTATTACTCGGAGGAGGGGGCTACCTCTGTGGCCTGTATGCTACTCCATCCCCCCGGCACCAACCACAACCCTTCCCTTGTCCATGTTGGCCTACCATCATGGTCTCAGGGGTGCCACAGCTTCCTCCTTGACCACCTCCTCCTCCGTGACCTCCTCCTCGTGAACTTCCAGGCTCCCTTGGGCTTTAATGGGAATAGGGATCCATCAGTTTATCCCTGCTTCCCAGCTTGGGTCACTGTGGCCAGGGTCCTCCCTCCCCCCGGCCGTGGTTTTGCTCCTACCTGGATCATATTCCTCCGCATCCTGGAAGGCATCCCAGGTGTCCGTCCACTCCGCATGCGCCCCCCGTCCCAGGAGCCTGTCACCCTATGGGTTTTGTGGGCGCACCCGGAGAATGATGTTACTGTGAGCTGTTTCCCGGGATGCCTCCTCCCCCTGTGTGATGGGGCTGTCCCCTCCCACATCCTGTCTGACCTCTCCAGGGACAGTGTTCTCCCCTGCTCCGGGGGGTCGGGCACGGGGGGTATTGTTAACGCCCTCTTTCTGCCCCTGGCAAAGACAGTGCCGTGTATGCTGGAGGCAACTATGTCACTGTCCATGCAGAGGAACTGGTCCAGCTCATCATGCAAGTCCATTGTTCGCATGGCACGGCCGGACTTGAGATTGTTGTCCTTGATATACTTATATCCGGACCTCAAATCCTTTGCCTGCTGCATACACTGGGTAACATTCCTATTGTACCCCTGTTGCTGCATCTCCTGGGTGATGAATTCATAGACCTGTCTGGTCTTCTAGCTGCACACCAGGTTGTGCTGTACCTTTTCGGCCCCCTCACATGCATGTGAAGTCCCAGGTCTCCTGCCTCAACCAGGACTCCCCCTTTTGGGTACTGCATGTGGGAGGCCTTCCAGCTTGGTGGCTAGGGCCCCACCCAGTATCTGTGGTGACAGTGGAGGTGGTTATCTCCTGTTGGGGGTATTGAATGGGGGTTAGCATCTGTCCCGCAGCCTCCCTTTTGCTCCCATAGGCAGATCCTTACCCTCTCCCCCTGTGGGGCATGACAGGGTTACCTGACTGTCAGGACGGCCCTCCTTGGCCGTTTCCCTGGTGGTGCGTTGCTCCTGTGTCTGGGTGCTCTCCTGGGGGTGGGGGTGGTAATGGTTAGCTGTCAGCTGCCCACCCTGTGTTCCCTCAGGAGGGTTTCTAGTATTGGTGTGTGGGGCCCCCCTTCCCAGGTTGGTGGGGTACCCTCGCTCTTACCTCGCTGTTGGTTGCACTTCCTTCCCCATGTCCCGTGGCTGTGTTGAAGTGGGGGAATGTGGGCAGAGCGGGCACTGTGGTATGTCCTTGGCCCTGTGATGGGACAGGTGTTCTGTGGTTAGCCGTCTTTCCCTCTCACCCTCCCTATGCTGTTTGGCTGGGCGCCCTCCCCTGGGCATCCTGGGGTCGCTTAGCTTACCCTGGCCCATCCCGCACATGTCGTGGAACTGGCTCCCTTCGTATAGTCAGTTGCTTTCCTTACGGACATTTCGGGAACTGGTGCATCTCTGTCATGTTTTGGTTCTCCTTTAAGGGCTCCTGGTCCTGACCGGGCAGCCGGCATCTCCTCCATTATGTATGTCTGCTTGGGGACTCCTGCCTGGCCTCTCTAGCCTTTGCTCTGTGGTATTGGCAGACCCATCCCTGTGGGTGTTTTGGTTTTTACATGGACGGGTGGGTGTAGAACACCCGTCTCCACCCACCTCCACCCATCTCCACCAGTGGAGCATGCCAGCTCCTTCCTGGCATGGGTGTTGGTGGGTGAGTCAGGAACACGCATCCGCCCACTCGTGGATGTTTACATGGGCGCTCTCCCACCCGACTGATGGGTGTTTATGGGTGTTCGTGGGTGGGTGGCGTCCATGTAAAAAAGGCCTAACACTGATAAAATGGGTGTTACATTTTATTATACATGTTTCAGGGCACCCATAGAGCACACCTTCAGTCCTGAAACATGTACAATAAAATGTAGCACCCATTTTATAAGTGTTAGAGTGCCTGTGTGAAAAGGACCAAAGTTAACTGTGACCCTTTTTAAATGGACGATGGGGGGGGGGGGAATGGCTGTGCAGCCACGGTGGGTGTAGGTGGATGTGCACCTGTAGGAATGGGTGCACGCCCACCTCCACCCAAGGGAGCATCAGGCATTGGAGCCCATTGCTCCGTGGTTGGGTGATGGGCGGATATGGGTGGAGGTGGGTGTAGCGTGGGGGCATGCACACACACACCCATCCCCCACGGCATTCACATGGGCGCCTCCACCTGTGTCCACACAGTGAAACTGCATGGAGATGAGTGGGGGTGTCTCATGTGAAAAGTTCCTAAATAACTGACTACACAAAAGAAGCCGATATGCAAATATCCATTTTGATTTTTTTATTACTGATATACAGATGGCTATCTGAAAATGCAAATAATATCATCCATGGATATCAAATTCACTGTCCATTTCACCACCACTCCCATACTGGGACTTGCAATATGGCAATGAGGGGAAGGGAGAGGGAGCACTCCCAGTCTCCCACTTCCCACTGCTCAGCTGGGTGGTGGAGAAAAGGAACATTGTACCTGCCAGCACTGAAAACCTCACACTAGGGTTCTTTTTTAAAAGGCAAGACCTAGTTTTGTGCGCACCTGTATTTACAAGAGGAATTTAGGTTTCAGGCTGCAGCTGCATGGAGACCTTGACTGAAACCTTAGTGATAGTACCATACCAATGTGACATTAAAATAAATCCTCTTTCCATCTTGCACTGATTGTTTGCAGACAGTTTTTTAGTGTATATGTGTTAATGGCATCCTCACTGCTCTCTCCACACATTGGAAACAATATGTTTGTGAGTGCAGATTTGAGAGCTCTAGAATGTTTACTGAGAGAACAGAGGTAATTGTGGAATCAATACCTCCTTTAAACCTAAAGGTTGTGCAGATTAATATTTTATGTGGAGAAATAGTTCCACTGCATGGGGAAATTGATGAGAAACACATACCTCTTGTAAATTTTATGAACCAGCCAAAACTCTTTTTGCCATCTGAAAATATGGACTTGGAGAGACTCAAAGCACTTTCTAAGCCTATAAAGAGCTGAATATTTTCAGCTAAAATAACCTCTTAAATTGTGTCATAACTGACAAAAACAAAAAACAGTATATAAAAAGGATAAATTCCAAGTTAAGATTTATAGGAACGACTAGTCACTGCATCTCAGTTCAGTCTGGAATACCTGAATGTTGAAAGGAGTCTGGCATTTTGCAGCAAAGCTCAAGTACAAAGGGTGATATGGCAACACAAATTCTTAGTCATAGGTCTGACATGCCAGTGATTGTGAACTTTTATGAGAATATTCATGTTATTTAATATTTATTCACTTTTTTGCAAGTATACTTCTTTTAAATCTTTTTTAATCATATAATCTGCATTCTGCAATGTCTCTTAATTGCCAATATGTTAATACAGGGTAAAAACAGATGTGTGCGATGGTGCAGCAGCTTCCCGGCCTGGCCCAGGGCAGAAAACAGTGACCACCCCTCCCTGAGTTGGGGAGGGGCACCAAGAGGGGCAAGAGAGCCATTCCTCTGCTCACACATGCCAGGTAGAGCATAACAGATGTGTGGGCCACCAGCCCTACCCCCGCTCCATTCCCAGTGTTCCACTCAATGAATATAAGAACATAAGAAGTGCCATAGGGTATTTTCAGACATTACGAGATCACAGTGAACCATGGTGAATACCCACCTGTGGTCACTGTGACTCGCACGTCTGTTTGGCGGCCGCCAGATGTTCGCCACGCTCAATCCCCACATGGGGTCAGTTTCAATCACGCTTCCCGAGCTAGCCGCACCATTTCCCCAGGAAGCGTGGTGAAAGTGATCCCCGGCGGGGATCAAAGAAAAGTAACATCTGGTCAGTCGCCACGGCCCGGAAGCACCGGCGGGATTCCGGGCTGTGGCAGATTCAGTCAGAAGCTGCGGCCGCATTGGCTCCGCCGCCTGCCCGTATCCCCAGAGGGCGGGCGGCGGGGAGCGTGAAGGGGGCGGGACCGTGTGGCCGCACGTTGTACCACGCGGCCCCACCCCCTCCCCAATTCCCCGCCGGGACAACCCCAGCACGTCTGTTAGGGCGTGACAGGGTCGTCCCGGCAGGGGATTACTTTATTGTTTTCGTGACGGGGCCAACTGGCCCCGTCACATCTGAAAACACTCATACTGGGTCAGACCAATGGTCCATCTAGCCCAGTATCCTGTCTCCAACAGTGGTCAATCATGGTGGCTTGGGAGAAGCACCCAACATGTCACAATGGGGGATCCATTCCCTGTTGTTTTCTCCCAGCTCCCGTCATGTTCCCTGATCCTGTCGTGCTAATAGCTGCTAATGGACCTATCTTCCAGAAACTTGTCCAAACCTCTTTTAAACTCAGCTATAGTACTTGCCCTTACCACAGCCTCTGGCAGTAGATTCCACAACCCAAATATACGCTGAATGAAAAAAAATTTTCTTTTATTTGTTTTAAGCTGAGAGGGTAAATAACTGCTCCTTGTGTATTAGTTCCACACTACCCATGATTTTATAGACCTCTACCATATCTCCTCTCAGTTGTCTCTTCTCCAAGCTGAAGAGCTGCAACCTACCAAGTCTCTCCTCATACGGGAGCCTTTCCATGCCCTTGATCATTTTTGTTGCCCTTCTCTGTACCTTTTCTAGTTCAGCTATGTCTTTTTTGAGATGGTGCGACCAGAAATGCACCCAATATTTGAGGTGTGATCGCACCATTGATTTGTATAGGGGCATTATGATCTCCTCAGTTTTATTCTCTATCCCCTTCTGAATAATTCCTAACATTCTGTTTGCTTTTTCGACTGCTGCTGTGCACTGTGCTGTGGAATTAATTGTATTGTCCACAACCATCGCCAGGTCCTTTTCCTGAGTGGTAACTCCTACCTTAGTACCCAGCATTGTGTACGCATAGTTTGGATTATTTTTTCCTATGTGCATCGTTTGCACTTGTCCACATTAAATCTCATTTGCCATTTAGATGCCCAGGCATGCAGTCTTGTAAGATCCTGTTGCAGTTCCTCACAGTCTGCTCGTGTTTTAACTACCTTGAATAACTTGGTGTCATCTGCAAATTCAATCACCTCACTCTTAACACCCTTTTCCAAATCATTAATGAATACATTAAACAGCACTGTAATGCCATGATAGACAGCCATGGCAGCCCTTGCCTAGACGCAGTGGTGGTGGGGTGAAACAAACGCGCTAGCCTGTGTTGTCCCACATTGTCCCATGTGGGCAGCCCTTGGCCCAGGCTGCACTGCTGAGATTTTCCTGAAGATGCAGCCTGGGCCAGCTGCCTACAACAGCTGCCTACCCATCCGATGGCAGTCCTGGGCCAACATCTGGTGGTATGGGACCACATATGTCGGTGATACCTGAGCCACAGCAGCCAATGTGGTCCTGTATCACATTTGTTTTTTACCCATAGTGTTCACTTCAATTACTTTAGAACCCAGTTAAATTGGGTTAATGTCCATATAGATTTTAGCTGTATAAGTATTTGACTTCACTGGTGCTATTTATGGATTGCCTTTGGTAAAGTTCTCCTTTCCATAAAGAGGTGATGAAGTTTTTACTTTACCTGAACACTTCTTCAATTAGATTTTAGGGATGGGCAAACGCGGTTCGGATGTTCAGAGTTTGGACCGAACTCAGTCTGTTTGGACGTCCGAACTGAACGTCTGAACCAAACTCTTGAATGAACGAACAGTTTGGTCATGTTCGGATAAGTTTGGATGAGTTCAGGGGCGGTAAAAAGTCTTTTCAGGGCCAAAAATTAGGTTTCGGTTTAGTTCTGGTTTCGGTTTCGATAGCGCTATTTTTGAATGTTTGGCCAAGTTCGGCCAAACCGAACTCAGCTGAACCGAACCATCGAACCCAAACTTGGGTTTCGAACCAAACGACCAAACATCCGAACATCCGAACCATGTTCTGTTCGCCCATCCCTACTAGATTTCACAGATTATCCAACAGTTTACTTAGTAAGGGAGAAATATTTTCCTTGTGTCTTGAATCTAGGATCATATAACAGTGGATTCCACTAGGGATACACTTCTTTTTCAACCGACCCAGACCCTGCAGTCTCCATGCTTACTCGATGTCTGACAGCTGTGCGGGATTGGATGAGGGATAATCAACTGAAGCTGAATCCTGACAAGATGGAAGTGATGCTGGTGGGGAAGGCGATGGAGTTAACAGCCCCCATAATTGGTGAGGTCTGTCCTCCATTGGTTCCCCAGGTATGGAGTCTGGGGGTACTCCTCGATGCACAGCTCCACCTGGATGTCCAGGTGGAGGCTGTGGTGAGGGGTGCCTTTCGCCAATTACATCTGGTACGTTGGCTTAGGCTGTACATCTCAGACTCCCACCTGGCCACTATCATTCATGCTTTCATCACCTATAGACTCTATGGTAATGCACTCTATGTGGGGCTACCCATGGTAATGGTCCGGAAGCTGCAGCTGGTGCAGAATGCGGTGGCCTGTTTCCTGGTGGGACTGGACCATCGGGAGCACAATACATCAGTAATCTTCACAGACTGCTGATAGTCTTCTGAGTCCAATTCAAGGTGTTGGTTTTAACCTATAAAGCCCTAAACTGTCTGGGCCCTGCCTATCTGTGAGACCACCTCACCCCCTGGGTACTGGACCGGCCCCTGCTGTCATTGTGGGATGCCCTCCTTGTGGTCCCCCGAGTCTTCCGGGAGGCCACACAGGGGAGGGCATTCTTGGTGGCTGCGCCGAGGCTGTGGAACTCCTTTCTGGTGGGGATGCATCTGGCCCCAGACCTCCCCTCCTTTCATAAAAGCTGCAAGACCTGGTTGTTCTGCCAGGTGTTTGGCTGGGGAGATGGGTAGGGGGTGGGGGGGAGG
Source organism: Sphenodon punctatus (assembly GCA_003113815.1). Classification (NCBI taxonomy): domain Eukaryota; kingdom Metazoa; phylum Chordata; class Lepidosauria; order Sphenodontia; family Sphenodontidae; genus Sphenodon; species Sphenodon punctatus. The sequence continues at coordinate 1,282,035 of QEPC01003520.1, read as the reverse complement.
AGAGGGATGAGGGTGTAGAAGTATGTTTTTTAATTTTATGATTTTAATTGTTGCGATACACTGTTGTGAGCCGCCCCGAGCTGCCTGTGGCAGGAGGGGTGGGATACTAAATGCTTTAAATAAATAAATAAATAAATAAATAAATATGAACCTTAACCTCAGACTCTGACTCATGGCACTTGGAATCATGGTGCTCCATGGCCCACTTGTCTTCTTCCCCTAGACAGGATCTCTGGTGTGCCCCACAGTCCCACAGCACAGCACGTGGTGCCTGTTAGCAGGCAGATCCACAAGAAACCAGATGCAACCCCCTCAAAAAAAAAAACCACACCGTAACTGTGAGCAAGTATGGCTCCCTAGCCCCATGCCCCTATTCGAGCTCTGTGGAGTGCCCCACACTCCCAGCACAGCACCTGGTGCCTGTCAGATGCAGATCCACAAATACAACCATGCTAAAAACACACCATAATCAGCTAGTATGCCACCCTTCCCAATGGCCCTATATGCAAGCTCCATGGTGGCACTGGTGCCCCAGAGCACATGGTCCATGTCCTGCCAGCAGGCAGAATCAAAAGCCTCCCCAAAACACAGCATAATGCCCAAGCACTCACTATGCCCAACCACCCACTTTAAAATATAAATGCAGGGTGTAGTAAACTCCAGTAACTCTGCTATGACCAGCCTCCATCCTTTAAAAAAATATAATTATTTTGTGCATGAAAATGAGGAGTAATACATAGAAGAGCAGTGTAGTACACCGCCAGGCTGAGTTCACCGGTCTCATCAAAAAGAGTGAATAATGCCCAATACCCACTTTTACTTTGCACCTGGCAGTCAATCCAAAACTGTTCTGTACTTGTCCCCCCTCATCTGTCCTCTGCCATTGTCCCGTGCCTACCATATAAGGTACTAAGTTTTGTTTCCCCAGCTCAATGAAGGCAAGGTCAGGGGTGGGTCACTCAGGTCCTGAGACCTCTTGACACCAAACTCACAGCTGCAGCTATGTAGAGGAACATTTGATTGAGAGGAACCGAGTGCACCAAGCACACAACCAATTCCTCGGAACTTTGGAAATCAGAATCGGAGGTGATCTCGGTATGTTCTGAATAAATTTGAAGACTGAGTTGCAGCACTAGATTTCACGATTCACATGAACAGCATGTGTCAATCTGCATCAAATCCAGATTTTTCATTTTCAAGCATTATCGTGATGACTGCTGTGAAACACTTAGAGAGCCCAATCCAATGGCCCACATATGCCAGCTGCAGGTGCAGTGCATGGGCCCAAACATGCACGCTCAGGCACCGATGCGACACACACACCCCGAGCCCACACACCCCCACAGCCTGGGGGATGGAGCAGGCACAGTTCCTGCTCCATCCCCCCAGCTGTGGAGTGTGTGGGCTCAGGGGGTCACATCAGCAGGGGTTGCACCTTTTGGTAGTTAAAATTGATAACAAAGGTCATTTAACAGGAGATCAGGGTAAAGACGGGGGTAAGGCAAGGATACGTGTTGGCTCCTATGCTATTCAATCTATATATTAATGATGTAATTCCTAGACTGAATCAGAGAGACTTCTTTCCGCCCAAACTAGCTACGAAAGAAGTGGGAGCGTTATAATATGCTGATGATCTGGCCATTATCTCCCAAACACGTGTAGGGTTGAATAGGCAATTAAGAACTTTTGCTGGGTACTACTCAGAGAATAAGTTGAAAATCAATTATGAGAAGTCTAAGGTAGATTTTCTCAGATTCTAGGAAGATCTTTATCTGGGCAGTTGAGAATCAGCATCTGCAGCAGGTGAAGATCTTTACGGATCTGGATATCCATTTTCATGCCCAGGGGAGCTGGAAGCTCCATTACCAGAAAGTATTTGCTTCTGCTAGGGGAGCAATGAAAGCTATTCTAAGATTTTTTACAGGATTAGGTCGTAAGAATGTAGACTTGGGTTTAGAAGTCTTCAATAGGAAAGTGAAGGCCTCCTCCTGTATGGAGCAGAGCTATGGGCCCCCCTGATGGGGCAAGATCTAAACTTTTTTCAGGCATCCTTTCTTAAGACCCTGCTTAGAGTTCCAAATGGTACACCAGTGGTGGCAATCTGCCTTGAGTTTGGAGTAAGGAGTTGGGAAATGGCGGCCTGGGAGCTTGGTTTAAAATTCTGGCTACAGGTAATCAAGTACCCAAATAGAGGCTTATTAAAGTATGTAAATGAAGACTCCTTTATAAGTCCTTGGGAAAAGACAATTCGGAAACAATTATTGAAATTAGGGTTTTCTGTACACTTTATTAGTGAGAAGCCCTTAGAAGCAGCTTTAGTTGAGATTAAGATGAGAAGCCAGGACCTGGACAGACAGTCTGATATGGCGAAGGTAAGAAATACTAGCCACCTAAGGGGTTACAACTCTTGGGCTCCTGAGTCAGGTAAAATGGCAACCTATCTTTCTCACTCTTATTCATTTAAGGAGAAAAAATTATTTCTTTGTGCCTGATTTAATGCCTTGCCTACGAAGGTTGTTGAGGGTCGTTTTCTAGGAATTGACTATGGAGACCGTCTCTGTCCATTCGACATGTTAACTACAGAATCCACCCATCATATACTCTTTGGTTGTAAGCTTTATGAGCCTCTTCGGGAAAAACTTTTGAAGTCTTTTCTTGCCAAATATCCAGGTAGAATGGAGCAGGGGCTGCTGGAAATCGCTCTGAGTGATATTTCACCTGAAACCACTTCGATGGTTATGAAATTTTTACAAGCAGCCATAGTCTGTAAACATAGGTTTTTGAAATTTAAAAGTTCAGGACAATCATATATGGATATTGATGGGCTAATTTGACAGGTTGGGTAAAAATGAGGTTGGTACAGGTCAGTATTCGTACTAACTAGGTAGTACTTGCGTGGAAGATAGATCATGGGGGCTGGGGTTTGGGGGGGGGTTGTATTAACTTCTCCTTCTGTCTTGGTTCCTTGGGGAGTCTATTTTGATAGTATTTGTTTGATTGCATGATGATGATGATATTTTATTGATATTTTATCATAAATGTTGGGTTAACGGCAACGGCCAATGGTTACGCCAAATAAACTTGATTTGATAACCTGAGAAGCAAGCCCTCAATTTATTTTTAAATTAAGTGTATTAAGTTTTTAAATTAAGACTGGGTTAAGACAAAAGCATGCCTACGTTATCTTTTGGCGAGGAGGATTTTCAGTATGATACCCTGTAATGGTTATCAGACAGGCCCATGCCTGTGTCATGACTATGCAATACCTTTATTTGCTAAAAGTTATGATACTTGCCAATGGGGGAGAGAAAAAAAAAACTTGCTGAATTGAACATGAGGAGTAGCTTACTTTTCAAGTGAATTAACTTATTTAAATGTAAAGAGGTCAGCCCAGCAAGAAATGCCTAGAGGCCACACACTGCTCAAGGGCTGCTTAGCGTGGTTAAGGATATTAAGTAGGCAAAGTGGGTGTAAGTCTAATTCAGCGAGAACCTCAAATCGCTATCTACAGCTTGCCACTCCATCGCAGCGCTGCAGATGTGCTTAAATTGACAGGAGCTATCATTGAAATGGTGGCAAATAAGCCCTTCCATTGTGTAACCCCCTATCTATATTATGCTACATCATTTTACCATGCATAAGTTGTTGCTGAACGATTTTGCCTCCTCTGCCTGGAGGCTAGAAAATTTTAAACAAGCAAAAGGTAAAATTAGGACTGGCACATCCTTCTACTCCAAATGCTGGGAAGTCATAGTACATTTTGGGCAGTCTTGAGAAAAGTGCCTGTGGCACTTGAAATTATGTCCAAGCTTTCTTTTTCTCACACTTAGTGAGTGTCAGGCTGTTCTTCAAATTCTCTTTCAAGAAAAGTTTGCAACTTCCTTTTCGACAAGCTGTAATGGAAACCATTCCCCTCAACTTTTATTCTTTTTGGGATTATAATTTCCTTTGCTTGTGCTAGGTTCTTTGTGTGGGAATTTGCTCAAATGTTATGTGGCTCAATGATGATTTAAAAGGCAGAGACACCTGTTTCCGGTTATTCTGTTTTCTCCATTTTTGACATAGACCTTTCCTTACAAGCTTTATTGCTGTATTTCAGGCCTCCCAATTCTGATGTCAGCTTGGAGTTAAGTGGCTTCATGTAAACCAGTTTCTTTCACCCCTCCTGTTTCAAGGAATTGCTAGAGCTGTTAGCACATTGCTGCATAGCTATTGCAGTAACTAATATCTCAAACAGTTTCTGGATTCTGTCTCTATTTGTGTAGGTTAATGGAGGATATATTGCTGTTTCTTGACATCTTGTTGGCTGGGTGAGCTATAGGGCTGTATTGTGCTTGGGGCAATGTTAAAGTATGTTGTTGGGCAGTGGTTTTAAATTCCGCAGATTCAGGATAAATACTCCCTAATACTGAAGAACTACATTATGATATTAAGGCTATATTACATTTATTATTAATTATTATTATTATTATTATTATTATTAGCATTTGTATAGTGCCAGCTGTGAAGATGGCACTTTAATACGTGGTCTCAAACCCTCAGTATCCTAACCTAACCACGATATTGGGTGGGTGGATAAGAAACAATGAGTACTGGTCTGTTAAATCCTCCACTTCCTACTCGCTGTAGCTTGAAATAATCTCTCACTTGAAAACACACCTTGAAAGTAAACTGCTAGGTTGGCAGAATATGTTGACTTCGCAATATTTCCTGTACAATAAATAAATTTCCTTGACAATAAATATTGGGCTGGTACAATTTATAAGATGTTCCATTTTCACCAATGGAATGTACAGACTGACAGAAAAAACTAAATTCTCATATATTCTACCAAACTGAAATTTGGCAGAATTTTCCACCCATTAATACTATTTTTCATTGAAAAATATTGAATAAAAGAGCCATATTTTTGACATCAAGCTCTTATTATGAGCCACCAAATGAGTCTAGCAAAAGAGAGAAAAACCCTTACTAAAAATCCAAAACACCTTACTGATATTAATTTTAGACTCCCTCTTACTCCATTATTAGGCACTTTCCCCCAGAAAGTTAGGACAGAGAGAGTCTCAGATACATTTGGTATGGAAACTGCCTCACTGCCTTAACTCTGGAAAGTTAACTGCCAAAGACTCACAAAGAAGCATTTGCCAATCACCTATTTAAAGATAGTCCCCATGGGCTGATTAAACCTAGAAAGGAAAAGTTGTTATTCCTTCTTCTTGCTCCCCTCAGCTAAAGTCTGCTCATTACTAAGCTATAAACATTATGAGAGAGCAGGAGAAACTGCCAGTATGTTCTATAAGCAAGGCTTGGGAATCTAGCTAGTGGGAGGAATAAAAATTTAACATTTACTTGAAATAGCTGTGTATGAGGTAACTATGAGACAGGGCTGGCTGGATCCCCACCCGCCCTGGGGTGGGCAAATGCAGCTCCCACACTTTGTGCCAGTAAGGAGAGAAGTCCAAACTATCAGTCCCCACCCCCATGGGGAACTGGGGCAGCCGGGCTGCCGTCACAAGTTCTGCCACACCCCTGGGCAGGCTGAGGAGCCGGCCACATGGGCAGGTGTCTGGCCCTGCCCTACCTACCACCTTCCAGTCTGCTTACTATTAGGGATGGGCGAACGCGGTTCAGAAGTTCAAAGTTCAGACCGAACTCGACCACTTCGGTCGACCGAACCAAACTTCCGAACCGAACTCTATTTTCGAACCGAATCGAACTGAACTGAATTTCTGAACTCGGTTCTGTTCGTCCATCCCTATAAGATAATATTCCATTTAGTTCAATGGGGTTTGAATTTCCAAACTCTGTTCGGAAGTTCAGAGTTTGGACCGAACTCCAATAGTTCGGTCAACCGAACCAAAATTCCGAACCAAACTCGATTTTTGAACCGAACCGAATTTCTGAACTGGTTCTGTTAGCCCATCCCTACTTACTATCCCGCCTCCTGCCATGACATAGATGCACAGGACTGGCGAACTACACCCATGGCTCTATGGTGCTGGCAGACCTCACCATGAGGTGTGGCTGCATGGGAGGTTCTTCCAGCAGTCAGGCACGAGCCGAAGGAAGCACCCACTCAAACACATGCCAGCCAGGATCTCCAGTTGCCATCCCTAGCACCCCAAGAAGGGCAGGATTTGCACGTGTCTGATATATGGGTCTGCCACAGAGAGAGAGGGTGTGGGGGGCTCTTCCAGCAGCCAGGCACAAGCTGAACGAAGCACCAACCCAGACACAGGCCAGCCAGGGTCTCCAGTTGCCATCCTTAGCACCCAAAGAAGGGCAGGATTTCCACATGTCTGATTTATGGGTCTGCCAGAGAGAGAGAGAAAGAGAGAGAGAGAGGTGGGGGGGTTCTTTCAGCAGCAGCAGCAGCACCATCAGCCAGAATCTAAACTTGCAGACACTACAGCACCACAGGTGGTAATGGTTGTGTATGTGGGAGAAAGGGAAAGAGGTGAGTAGGTATTGCTCTAGGATGGACTAAAGGCATCACCATAAATGCATGATATTATTTAGGTGTTGTTTATGTGTTCCTGATTCAGAGAGGGTAATGATGCCACCGCTGGTTCCAGGCCCAGGACACCATCCCGGCGAGGGTGCAGCCGCAGGATCCACCAGAAAGCAGGCACATGAGGTCTGTGGTCTGGCAGTACTATGATGAGCCAAAAGGCGGATTTGCCGTATGCAAGGTAAGGCATGGGGGCTGGAACAATAGGGAATGGATTGCCCTATGACCTGTTAGGAAGTCCCCTGCAGAGAGAGACTGGCCATCCACCCACTTGTGGAGACAGAATGCAGGCAGGGCTTGACAGAAATTGGTCTGACACAGCATGGCACTTCTTAGGTTCCTATCTTTTTATGTTCTTTAGATCTGCGACAAAAAAAATCAAAAGGGGGTTGCAGGCGACAACATTGGGCCTAATCGCCCACGTGGAGAACTTCCACCGACTGAAGGTGATGCGGTGGGACATGTACAGGGACTTCGGCGTGGAGGAGCATCGCCGGAAGAAGGGGGGAAGGCACAGCAGAAGCACCGCCACCACAGCCCCCCTCCTCCAACTCCGCTGAGTAGTTTCCAGCCCCCCGGGAGGAGTCCAAAGCGGCAAGGGCTTTTCAGGCCCAGCTTCAGAGGCCTACTGAGAACTATATTGAGGACACAAAAAATATATATAGATCAGCTAAGACTCCAAGCCCTCAGCATGGAGGACCGGCTGATGGAGTGCTTCCAGGAGCTAGAAATAAGGGAGCACAAGGTGGAGGCTTATTCTCAGTACCTCTGCACAGAGATTGAGAATGTGGACCTGTAACTTCAGTCGGTCTCCAACTGGCAGGCATCCGTGGCAGGGGCCCTGGACTTTTTCTGCCAACATGGGTACGAAATGGAGGAGGACGTGGTGCCTACCCCTCGGTCGCATGCACCCCTTTCACCTTTTCCCTACATTCCAGGGGACAGGCCCACGGACCCCTAATTTTGTAAAATTTTTGTTTGTATATGCTTGTTTTTTGTTTTTATAAAGTTGGGAAATATATGTAGATTTAAAAGTTGTTATATTTGTTGTTACCTTACCAGCTTATCCCTTATTCCTCTGTGCTGTTACCTTATCCCTCTGTGCTGTTTCTGGCAGGTGGCAGAATTTAATTGTATATTAGGGGTGGGACTTCACCCAAAAAACTGGATACCAGTTTTACCGGATACCAGCTCCCAAAAACCTGGTTTACCGGATTAGAACCGGTATACTGGTATTTTTCCATTGATTTCAATGGGGAAGTGTCCCCATTGAAATCAATGGAAAAAAACAAAACACTTTCTCTCCCCCATCCAGGCTGTGTGGGTGGAAGGGGGGATCACCCCCCCCCCCCCCTGCCCAGGCTGGATTTTTTTTTTTTTTTTTTAAATTTAGCCGAAGTTCCTGCTAGTGCGGACTCTGGGCTGCCGCTGTGCCAGCGGCGGTGACCCAAAGTCTGCACCAGCAGGTACAAGGGTGATCCCTGGGGTGGGGGGTGGTTTAACACCCCCCCATCCCAGGGATCACCCTAGTACCTGCTGATGTGGGCTTCGGGTCACCGCCGCTGGCATGGCGGCAGCCCAGAACCCACACTAGCAGGGACTTCAGCTAAAAAAAATTTCTTTAAAAATCCAGGCTGGGCAGGATGGGTGGCAGGTGTCCCCCCTTCCACCCGCACAGCCTGGACAGGGGAGGGGGGGGGGAAATTTCTTTCTTTCTTTTACATTGCGGCCATTCATTTCAATGTCCGCAATGTAAACAAATCCGGCACGGGGGAATCAAGGGGGCTGCAATATAAAATGGACTGAACCAGCCAGGCACTCAGAACAGCCTCTGAATCATGTGGGGTGCTGCATCAGCAGCAGCAGTTCCAGTCCTTTCTACCTCCTGCAGCACTCCCCAGCACTGAAAGCACTGAATTAACTTTGTGGCTGCAGCCAGGGAGGTGAGCGCCTCACGGGCAGCCTGGGGAGGAGGGGATCAGGTGTCAGCAGGAGTCTCTCTCCCTGCTCTGACTAGGATGCTCCTGCCCCTCCAATCCTGACCCCCCCACACACACACACCCCATCCCCCTCGCTGCAGAGTTGTGTCTCCTCTGCTCTGGGACTACATGGAAATGGAGGGGAAGGGGCTCCCAGTGTTGGGGTGGCTGCATTTTGTGGGACTGGGAGGAGAGAGGGAGACACACTGCTCCCATCTTCTGCCCAAGGAGACCCACTGAAAGAGACTTCCTAGGCAGGGGGGCGGGGAGGGCTGGGCTGCAGCAGCTACAGAGAGAGCAGCCTGCAAGGAGTCAGAGTAATTGTAGGAGCCCGGAGTGTGGAGGCGACGCTGGCACCGGGATCAAGTCTGAATCCGGGACCACCCAAGGCAGACACTCACCCCACTGTGCCTCCCTCCCACCCTGATCCCCCATGTCCACCTGCC
>QEPC01003520.1:1252223-1272032 GCA_003113815.1 Sphenodon punctatus | reverse complement strand
TTCACACGGGGCTCCCCCACCCATGAACACACAGAAATCTGCATGTTCATGGGTGGGAGAGGCCCATGTAAAAAGGGCCACATTCTCACAACTGTCTTACTTATACTATCTTAGGTAGGAATTTAGGATGTAAAGCAATATCTATTCAATCTTGGAAAATAAATCTGCAAATATGGTTCTCAGATGACTGCCGGGGGGCAAAGTCCATTTCTTGTCCCTGGGCCCATTCCAACCTAGCTACACCCCTGTGCAAGTGACAGCATGGGTGGGATCGTGTCTGTCTCTCCTTCTAGCAGTGGGGAGACACTCTCTCTCTCTCTCTCTCTCTCGCTCCATCTCTCCATGAACAGCAGGTTTCTAACTCATAAAGAAAAGGTGGACTGACAGCGCCCTGTGAGCAGAATGATGGACTCCAGAACCCTGATGCTAGGTCCTGGGACAGGAGTGGCAGCTTCTGGATGCAGAGTTATGACAGTCCTCCCTACCTGTAGCATAGGCCCCCAAACCTGATGGTGGGTCCTGGGACAGGAATGGCTGTTTCTTGATGCCATAGAATGACAGGTTCCCATAAGCAGAATGACAGGCCCCAGAAGCCTGACAGTGAGTGCTGGGACAGGAGTGGCAGCTTCTGGATGATGTGAATGGACAGCCCTCCCTGCCTGTAATGTAGGCCCCAGAACCCTGATGGTGGGTCCTGGGGCTGGAGTGGCTGCATCTTTAGACAGTGCAATGATAAGACTCCCCGTGAGTGGAACGACGCGAACTCTGACAGTGGGTCCTGGGACTAGAGTGGCAGCTGCTAGATGCGGTGGATGGACAGCCCTCCCTGCCTGTAATGTCGGCCCCTGAACCCTGACAGTGGGTCCTGGGGCTGGAGTGGCTGTTTGTTGATGCGGTGGAATGACAACTTCCGGTGAGTGGAATGACAGCCCCAGACCCCCAAGGGTGGGTCCTGGGACTAGAGTGGCAGCTTCTAGATATTGGGCAGCTCTCTCTGCCTATAATGTAGGCCTCAGAACCCTGATGGCGGGTCCTGGGGCTGGAGTGGCTGTTTCTTTATATAATGGAATGAGCGCCCTGTGAGCAGAATGATGGCCCCAGAACCCTGATGGTGGGTCCTGGGGCTAGAGTGGCAGCTTCTAGATATTGGACAGCCCTCCCTGCCTGTAATGCAAGCCCCAGAACCCTGATGGTGGGTCTTGGGGCTGGAGTGGCTGTTTGTTGATGCGGTGGAATGACAGCACCCTCTGCGAGGAATGATGGCCCCAGGACATTGAGGTGGGTCCTGGGGCTGGAGTGGCTGTTTCTTGATTCAGTTGAATGATGGCTCTCTGTGAGTGGCATGATGGGCCCCAGAACCCGTGGCACAGACAGCATAGGTGGCATTGGCAGTATCAGCAGCAGACATTGGATTGACTGGGCACAGAACCTGTGGAACAGCAAAGACAGCAGCAGCAGGATTTGCCTGTACGCATGCAGCATCAATGGAGCCAGGATGGTAGGATTTGCCAGGGAAGAGTTCTCATACAGCAGCAGACAGCAACAGCAGGATTGGGTGGGCACATTTGGATTGGCCAGGGCAGAGCACCCATGGACCAGCAGACAGCAGCGGCGGGATTACCAGACCAGTGGTGCACTGCACATCACCCAGGGTTTCCAGGGTAGGCAGACAGGCACCGTGTCATGAGAGGCAGCTCAGGTGCCATGTCATGAAAGGCAGGCAGACTGAGGCAGGGTTCAAGCTTTGCAACCTGGGCAGCTGGGCAGGCAGTGTGGCATGAGCAGAAGGCAGGCAGACTGAGGCAGGGTTCAAGCTTTGCAACCTGGGAGGGCGGACAGGCAGTGTGGCATGAGCAGAAGGCAGACAAACTGAGGCAGGGTTCAAGCTTTGCAACCTGGGAGGGCGGGTAGACAGCGTGGCATGAGAGGCAGTAGAGAAGGCAGGCTAGGACCTTGGCAGGACACTCAGATAGGCTGGCAAAGACTGTGCAGCGAGAGAGAGAGAGAGAGCCAGTCAGATAGGTGGGCTGAGATCGTCTAGCCAGAGGCTGGCTCACAGGCTTACAGTTTCCCAATGCCACCCTGCATCATGAAGTCAGTCAGATAAGCCAGCCGAGGCCATCTAGTATGAGAGAGAGAGAGAGAGGGAGAAAGATGGAGGCCAGGTGCCAGGCATTGGGAGGCAGGGACAGCACCTCAGCACAGCAGCAGTAGCCCAGATTGAGGGGGAGCCCTGTCCCTAGACTGCCCCTGGTATGGGATGGCGTGTGCCACTCCAACATCAATCCGTGTCCAAGGGAAACTCAGGGAATCCTAGCAGTGGAAGGTTCACCTTAATGAACAACAATTGCTCCACCAACTTGGCCCTCAGTCTCAGGTGGTGCGGAGAGCAACTGTACCCTGCCATCGAGGACACCCGCTCGCTGGGGACACTAGTTGGTGGGAAGAACAATATACCCGTGGCCACTTTGGACAGGGCCATCCACATGTCGGTCTTGCTGGTCCAGTAGGCCAAGGAATCACTGCTGGGTTCAATGTATGGCTCCTCCTCCAGGTAGGTCTCCACGGCTGCTGAGGTGCCATCGTACTCCCTCTGGTAGCTCTGCCAGGGCACCACCTCCACCACTGTCCTCAGCCATGCTGCTTGCCCTATTGTGCAGGACCCCATGCTCCCCAGAGTGGCCTGCACATAGGATGAGCTGCTGCTGCTGCTGCTACCACTAGGGCTTGGGGCAGGGATAGACCCCGCTGGCTGAAAGGGGTGGCTGCTCCCACTCCCACCATCCCCAGGGGCATTCTGCTGCATAGCTCGCTCTGCCTGCCAGACCTTGTCCACCAGCTCACCCTTCCAGTACACATGGAGCTGTGTCTGGTGTACCACGCTGCCCTTGACCATGGGGTCCAGAATTGTTGTCAAAACATAGTCCGTCTGCCGCAGGAGCTAATCAAAACGTGCCTTCAGCCCTGCCTTCAGCTTCTGCACCAGGTCAACCACCTCATCGGCCAGCTTCCTGTCCTCAGGGCCACAATCCCACCCCTGGAGAATCTCCTCCAGCCTCCTGAGGAGACTCTGGACCAGAGGGGTCACCTGGCTAAGGGTGGCCATGGAACTGCTCATGGTCTCTCTCACAGCCAGGAACGGTCTGAGTACAAAGACCATGTGAGCCAGTATCTCCCATTCTACCCCATCGTAACCTGGAGGCGCCCCGCTGTCCATCACCATTTGAGCCTGATGCAAGGTGGCTTTCTGCTCAAGAAGACGCTCGAGAATCAGGAAGGTGGAATTCTATCGTATGGAGACATCCTGGACCAGCTGGTGCACTGGGGAGCCTTGCTTGGCCTGCTTCACCTGGAGGAGGTCGCTGCCCTTCACGGTCCAGTTAAAGAACCCGGCCAGCTTCCTCCCCCGCTTGATCAGGGAGCTAAGGGTGCCTGCTCCAATCCCCTTATCCCCTAAGCCCAGAGTGTCCCTGACCACAAGATGGAGGGTGTGTTCAGTGCAAGGGATGCTTGTGAAGCCCCCCTCATTGACTGCCTTCAATATATTGGCCATGTTGTCCATCACCACACAGCCCTTGGTGAAGGGTGCACCTGGCATGACCCACACACCATGGTGGTCAGGGATGCCTCAATGTCCGAGATGTGTGTGGGCCATCCATGACTTCCACCTGAAGCAGGGCCCACCTATATCCTGCATTGGGACCCCTCCTGCCACTGGCAAATGCTGTCTCCGGGTCCTGCCACCAGTGTGCCATCACGGCCAGGTATGCATGCTGTGCATTTCTACTGGACCACAGGTTGGTGGTGAAGTGTATGGTGGCACCCCCAGCCCCTGCCAGCTGCTCCCTCACCTGCTCCTTCAAAGCCCTGTACAGGGCTGGCACCACCTGAGAACTCAGGGTGGTGTGCGATTGCAGCTGAAACTGGGGGGCCAGGAACCCAAACAGCCGCCTAAAGCCCATGTCCTGTACCATGGAGAAGGGCTGCCCATTGAGCGCGATCATTTTGCCCAACAGGCGCGTGGCTTTGTCTTGATAGCCATGCCGCCCTCCAGCTGCCAATGGACTTGGCAGCTGCCCCCACACCAGCTCCTCTATGGTGGACTGATGCTGCTGGCGAGGCTGCTGCTTCTGTTCTTCCCCCCTAGCAGGAATACTGCTCCTGCTGCTAGAGACAGCTGCTGGCATCCACTGACCCTGCCTGCCCGCTTAGCAGCAGAGTGCTGTGGCATGAATTCAGGTGCCTCGCCATGGCAGTTGTCCCAAGGTTGGTGAACATCTGCCCACGCTTCACCACTGCCAGGGTTGTCACTTGCCTCCATCAACATGCCATTTCTTTCCCATTCAGGTATGTAGGTACCGGTGTGTGGGGGGTGGGTGGGTTACAGTAATGTTTTACACCTATCCATGTATGCAGGAATCCTGCTGGTACCCACAGGGATACACACATACCTGGATGGGTACCAGGGAGTACAAAATCAAGTATCCATTTCAGCTCTACCCAAGGCACTGTTTCTCAAAGTGCTTCATCAGCTTAAGTTCCATTCACTTCAAAATGCAACATGCAACATTTTCATTTCCCATTTTCAAAAATCATTGGGTCTAGGCTCCTCAGTGCCTAATTCAGCTTTGAAATTTGAGATGTACAATTCCTACTTCGCTAAACCACTTTAGACATTTTTATTTAATAAGCACAATTTTATTTGCAAGCAGGGGTGGGAAACCTCTGGCCCGGGGGCCAAATGTGGCCCTCGACAAGTTTTTATGTGGCCCCTTTCCAGTGTCTGGATCTGACTCCTGGATCCAGTTTCTACCCCCAGGCATGGAAAAACTGAGCTCAGGATAATGGAGCTAGGGATGGGCAAACAGAACGCCGTTTGGATGTTCAGACGTTCAGTTGTTCGGTTCGAAACCCGAGTTCGGGTTTGGCTGTTCAGTTTGGCGGAGTTCGGTTCGGCCAAACTCAGCCGAACATCTGAAAATAGCGCTATCGATACCGAAACTGAAATGTTTTTGGTATCGGTATTTTTTGGCCCTGAAACCACCTCTGGTGTCCACCCCTGGTGCCAGGAAGTCTGCTCCTCAGCTGCCTCCCCCTTCCAGTCATGTTTTTCCCACCCAAAGTCACATTTTTCCTGTCCCCAAACTCATCCGAACTCATCCGAACTTTTCCGAACTGTTCGGAAGTTCGAGCGTTCAGTTCGGAAGTTTGGTTTGGTCATACGAACAGGCCGAGTTCAAGCCGAACTCCAAACTTTTGAACTGCGTTCGCACATCCCTAGATGGAGAAGAGAGGAGGGCATGCACACAAGGGTAGGGGACAGATCCACAGCACAAATCAATTATCTGGGCCCTCCTTTTCTTGAGCACCCCCATCCCCAAGCTCTATGTGGCCCTCAGAGCTTGTATTAATTTTCAGTGTGGCGCCTGGGACAGAAAAGGTTCCCCAACCCTGCAATAGATATTTAAGTTAATTTTAAAATGTACCCCAAACTATTTCCTTCTATTTTTTTCTCTGTATTTGGAACACCAAAATAATAGATCCAGTTAGTTTCAAACTGACAAAAAATATGTTCTCAGTTCAAGATGCTCAGTGCCATCTTACAATGTGAAGCAAATTTGCATTGTTGAGCTATAACAGAGGACTTAGAATGGAAATAATGGCATACCCTGCCATTATCATGAGTGACTCTGCAAGAAGTGCAAATGATGTTGTGTACATGTTGGCAGTTAAGACACTACTGATATCATCATGGAAAAAGTGAATATAAAGTAACTAATAACTTGTTGCTGCTGTCAGTCAAGGTTACTTGTGGGTTGCGATCAGGACAGAGTTTATATATGCATGATTGCTGTAATAAGACAAGGTTCAGACTGTAAAATATTATGAGGAAAAGGTAAGCAAGTGATCAATAGGAAATGCCATCTGAAATCATTAAATGAGCCACAGCTAACTGTGGACATCGGCAATGATGGTATGACATTGTTTTCATCATAAATAGTAGCTAACGTTTATAGATGGTGATCTGAAGACAGATAGTATCTTTTTATTTAGATAACACCTTTTATCCAGGAACTCACTTCAACTTGTACAAGAGTATTTCATATCATACTTTTTCACTGACAATACATTTTACATTCTAATTTTAATTTATGAATGATTATATGCAATACTTAAGAAACTGAACCCTTTGATGTATGTGGGCAAACAGGGTTAGCCTTACCGCGGGGTGGTTAGGGGCGGCCACCCAGGGCCCCACGCTTGGGGGGGGGGCCCACGGGTTTAGTATTTTTATTTTTTTTAAATTATTTTATTTATTTTATTTTTAAAATCAGGTTGGGCGGGGGGGGCAGCAGGAGTGAGGGAGAGGCAGAGGCCCCGCCTCTCCCTCAGTTCCCCTGGCAGAGAGACTGACAGGCACTGGGGGGGCGAGTGAGGGAGAGGCGGGGCCTCTGCTTCTTCCCTCATTTCCACTGAAAGTGAGGGAGAAGAACGCAGAGGCCCTGCCTCTCCCTCATGCTGCTGGCCCCCTCCACTGCCTGCCTGGCTGTTTCAGTCAGGGGAACGTAGGAAGAGGTGGGGCCTCTGCCTCTCTCTCCCTCATTCCCCCTGGCCAAGAGACTGTGCCAGGCAACAGAGGGCGGGACGATGATGTGGGGCCCAGGCCAGAGGCGGCAGCAGTGACGACAGCAGTGGTGGCACCGGCACCGGATCAGGTAACTGATGTGGTCAGAATCCGTATGGCCGCTCAGGCTTGGGGATGGGTGGAGGGGAGTGCCCCTCCACCCATCCCCGAGCCCAGGCTCAGGTAGCGTGCTGCCGCCCCTGGGTTGGGGCGTGCCCCCTGAGCCAGGGAGTGACCCTAGGCCCACCGGCTGCCGGCGGCAAAGCCAGCAATGGTAGGTATAAGGGCCCACATTTCTTCCCCACCCTGGGCCCTGCTCTGTAAGGCCCGCGCTGTGGGCAAAAGTCCTGCTGTAACAGATCAGCTAAAAGGTTTTATGTTTTTGAGTGTCCACACTGATATTAGAAGAGACAGGTAATGCCTGACCTACTGTGGATATAACCAGTCTGCTATCAAATTCTTCCCACACTTCACAACCTTCCATCATTCAAGAATATTTGAGGACAGATGTTTTCCATCAAATTGATAGTATTTTCACACGGCCTTCATTAAACTGTCATTTTAAAATCTGCTTCAATTTCAAAACCCTTTCTGCTTTGTTAGTTTTAATGTATCTCCCTGTACCTTGGATGACAGAAGAAGTTGCCTTTGTTCTTGTGTGTAAATTTGTCATAGGTTAGGTCTTACATGCATACAATAAGCCACACTAAAGCTGCATGTAATCATGGAAGAGCCAACAGTTTTGGAGTGGGATCACTTTTGTGGGATGTATCAGATCTAGCCTGTAAAGTGTTGTGTATTAAGATGGTTTGAAATGAAATATTTATACACCTTTGTTATGAAAGACTAACTTTGATATACTAATGCTGTGTAGTAGAATATATTTTTCACTTAGCAAGCAAAATGGATGCTTTTCTCTGGTTTTTCCCATGCAGACATAATTTTAGCACACAAACCAACAGCACTAAAGAAGGACAACAAATAAACAGTCTATAATTTAACTAACAATCCCTTTAAAAAGAGCTAATAATTTGGTCCAGCATTTTGAGAGTTGGGAACAAACTCTTTTGTTCTAATCAACTCAGTTTTCGTTGGTATTGATTTAATTTTTTCACTCTTTGTAAAACGCTGCCCATAGCAACTACAGACTCCATGGAACAATAAAATACATGCTGTTTCATGAGAAATATGTCTTGAGAATTTATTTAGGAGTAGTGGAATTGGGAAATGGGTCACATATAGTAAAAAGCATTCTTTAGAGCAATTCATAAACTATTGTGTTTCCCTTGTATAAGTCTTAAATATCTAGCACGTGGGTGAACTGCTCAAAGATCAAGTAAGGAGAGGGTGTGAAGGCAAGTTAAAACTCACCTTTGTATTGCTCTGATCCAGTGGCCAGAGTGTCAAAGGTTGGCACTCCCATATTTGATCAGTTCTTCACCTGTTCACATTATGCTCCCTGCATAAAGCTCCAAAGGACTGAAAGTAAAGTTGGGGATTAGGGTGGTGTATAAAGTACCGAATTCTTCTGGTCCTGCTACAGGAGGTGAGGGTGACTCGCTGAGAATGTTTTTTATTAGAACTGGCTAGAAAACAGGGAGAAGAAACTGTCAATAAATTTTTCTTCTTTTAAATCAGATTTGAACATTTAAAAAACATCAGCCATTTCTAACATCAATTTCAGTGCAAATCCTGCACTGCTTAGCTATTTTGTCCTTTGACAGTACAGAGATAAAAAGAGGAGGCATACAGAATGAGTGAATGGGTAAAAACAGAAGTGCGGGCAGTGTGGTGGCTCTCCAGCCCGGACTGGGGTGGGAAACAGTGGCTACGCCGAACTAACGTGCCTGGGGCCAGAAAGCCGTCCAACTGCCCACACGGTCCAGGTATGGCAGGGAGCTGAACAAACAGGTGGGCAGCCCATCCCCCACCCCACTCCCAGTGCCCTACCCCTCTGCTTTAACAGTCAGTCATGGTGACCAGTCATTGTGCTCGGCCATGGAGGCCCTTGCCCAGAGGCAGGGATGGCAGGTCTGAACAAATGTACTGGCCCATGGCTTTTTGTTTATTTATTTATATTAAATGTTTATCCCGCCCCTCCTACCCAAAGGGCAGCCTGGAGTGGTGAACAACAAGTATAAAAAACAATAAAACAATAAAACATTTAAAACAGTTAAAAATTCCACATTATGTAGGGAAAAAAACACTCGCTCCCCCCCAACCCCCCTCACCCAACCCCTACCCCTCGCCAAAGGTCTGGCGGAACAGCCAGGTCTTACATAAACATCAAAATAACAGGAGAGTGGGGGCCAACCGACCTCACCTGGGGAACCTCCAAAAAGACTCCCACGGATGATCTCAAAGGTCGCACGGGCACATGGGGAGTGAGGCGGTCCCATAGATAAGTAGGGCCCAGGCCGTGAAGGGCTTTAAAGGTTAAAACCAGCACCTTGAACCTGGCCCAGTGCTTTATAGGCAGCCAGTGCAGACCCCGGAGCACTGGTGTCATGTGCTCCCTCAAGCCCACCCCCAAAAGGAAATGGGCCATGGTGGCATTCTGCACCAGCTGCAGCCTCCGGACCAGCTTCTCAGGCAGCCCCATGTAGAGATTGTTGCAGTAATCCAGCCTTGAGGTGATGAAGGCATGGATGACAGTGGCGAGTTCGAAGTCTGAGAGATACAGATGAAGCCGCTGGACAAGATGTAACTGCCAAAATGCACTCCCTGCCACAGCCATAACCTGGGATTCCAGGCTGAGCCATGAATCAAGGAGCACACTCAGATTCTGCACTTGAGAGACCATGGGAGGGGAAACCCCCCAACAAGAGGAGATTCAACCACCCCCAGGCCCCCCAAGCCCTCGCCCACCAACATCCCCTCCGTCTTGTCAGGTTTCAATTGCAGATGGATTGGCTCAACCTCATCCAAGCCCTCACAGCTGACAGGCACTGGGAAAATAAGAAGACTGCATGACCTGGGTCGGTAGAAAAAGAGAGGTAGAGCTGAGTGTCAAAAGCATACTGATGACACTGCATGCCCTGAAACCCTCTCATGATCTCCCCTAATGGTTGCATATAGATATTAAACAAGAGGGAGGAACAGAATGGCACCCTGTGGGACTCCACAAGTGAGATCCTGGGGGGAAGATGTACACTCCCCCAATACCACTCGGTGAGTTCTCCCAGCCAGGAATGAACGAAAACAGTCCAAGACCATCCCGCCAATCCCGGCACAATCCCTCAGGTGGGTCACCAACACCTCATGGTTGACAGTTTCGAATGCAGCCGAAAGGTCTAGCAGGACCAACAGAGTCTGATGACCCTGGTCCAATGCCAGATGGAGATCGTCAACCAAGGCCACCAATGCAGTCTCCGTACCATAACCAGGCTGAAAACCAGACTGAGAGGGGGCAAAGAAACCAGTGCAGTCCAGATGTTCCTGGAGCTGTCGTGCCACAGCCTGTTCAATAACCTTCCCTAAAAAGGGGAGGTTAGAGACCGGCCGATAACTGATAGGAGCATTAGCGTCAAGAGATGGTTTCTTGAGCAGAGGCCTAACCACAGCCTCTTTTAAGAAATCAGGCACCCTGCCCTCCCGAAGGGAGGCACTGACCACCCCAGTCAGCAACGGCCATAACGTCTCTTAGCTGACTTTCAGCAACCAGGACGGGCATGGATCTTGTTCACAAGTAGTGGCACGAACAGATCCCAACAAGGACTCCACATCGGCAGGTGATACCATCTGAAACCAATCCCACAAAACAGAACAGGATGGGGCATCCATAGCCCCAAGATGATCCTCTTCAATAACTGTGTTACCAAAATCGTGGCGTGTTGACCCATGTTGGCCTGCATGGGCGGCCCTTGGCTCAGACTGTGTCCTCGAAGATTTTCAGAGGATGTAGCCAGGCTAGCTGCCTACCTGCCCTGGGGAGGTCCTGGATCAACATCTGGCTGCATGTGAACACATATGTAGGTGGGTCCCAGGCCCACGCATGCCACCGTCACATCCGTTTTTACCATATGAAGGAGGAAATATAATAGGAGTTTTTGCCTGAGGCCTCAAAAAACCTCACAACAGCTCTGCTTTTTCTCTTATGTGTTGTACATTAGGATCTATCTGTTCTTCTGCTCAGGCAAGTACAGTGACTGATTTTTCCATACTCCCAATTATGGGCCCATGCCCTTGACCTGCCCCAGCTTCTATGTTGGCTTGTTGCCGGGAGCAGAGTGCATCTCACTTGGCAGTTTAGTAGTGTGATCCTACATCCGTAAACCCTAGAGGGATGAGGCTGTATACCAACCCTGCAGATTGCTAACCTAGAGCCAGATTCAACTCCCATTGAGGCCAATGACAAAACTCCTGTTAATTCACCGCTACATGATTCCACTTTTTTCTTTTGACTACATGTAACAGAGAATAAGGCTCACAGATGAAAACAGAACTAGCCAATAGATGCCAGAAGAATCCGTTCTATTTTTCTCCTATAACCACCTGTGTAAGGGTGGGTTTCACAGTCCAGGCAGGAGTAGAGTCAGGATTGGGTCTGGGAAGAGAGTCAGGATTTGGTCCAGGAGGAACAAGAGAAAAGTAGTATCAGGTCTGGATCAGGATCAGGGACAGCTGTAGATAGAGGTACCAGCATAGGTCAGGGTCAGAACAGAGTCAGGGCCGGAATACAGCAGAGACAGACTCATAAAAGACAAAACAGACTCAGGTCAAGGACAAAGCAGGAAACAGGAGGTAAACTCCACCGAGTTTCCTGTTTCCACTCAGCACCTTATATTCAGATAGGAGCAGGAACCTGTATTTACTGTGTTTCTCCCCTTGCCATCAATGGAGAGAATGGTGGAGCAGAGGGTCTACCAGACAAGCTGCAAGCCAAAGTCAAGGCATAGCAATAGCACTGGGGAGCTAGCCAGCCACTGCCTTAAAGGACATGGAGACGGACGTTCATTATCTGATTCCTGGCAAGTGATACTTGCTGTCAAATGCAAAAATGTATCCCAATACCACAGTAACCTGTCTGTTGTACTAGTAGGCTCCATTCAGAGTGTATTTATTGCACCTTCTACAGTGGAATGATAAGAAAACACTTCTATTGGAAAAGGATGAAATCTCAATATTACACCACCCCCCTTTTATGAAACAGAACAATAGTTGGACCTCCCCCAACTTTGTTAGAATACAAAGCGCAGCTAATATAGATTGCCATACCATGCAGGCTCTAGTGTGATTTTTAATATTCTTCTCTGCTTTACATTTAACTTTCTTCTAATATTTCATCTTGAAATGATAATGCTTTGGTAACAATTCAATTTTACAGAAATTTTTCACATTCATTCTTTATTCCCCAAACAGCATTTTTCTCATCATTTTTCCCTTTTCTGTGAGCACATTCAATTATGCTATATGGCCTTACACAATATTGAGTCTTTTGTGCCACAACAGAAATACCTTAATATATCATGGTTCTAAAGCGTAATACTTTCCTTTATACAATGCTCCTTTAATTCCACACCACATCAGTTTCATTGACAGTGGTAATTTGAAAACTAACTAACAGATGCCTTTCTTACCACCTACATTTATTTCAGAGTTTCAAAACGTTGCATTCCACAGCCAGTGAGAATGAACTAACATTTGTTCCTAATAGTGGAATCTAGCAGGTACAATGGTATTTGACTTTATGGTGGTCATATCCGCTAATACTGAAACAAATGTTGATGGGGTGCAACTTTGGGTTAAAATCTGTGGGGGTGCTAATTCAAATAAGCCTTATCCCCATATTTCTGAAATTGCAGGAGGAAGAAATTTGTGGGAAACACATCCCCCTCTGTAGTTATTCCCATTTGCCACCAAATTCATCCACCTCACTTCAGGACCAAATATCAGGTGCAAAACACTGGGTGTTTTTAAAGGAGCAAGTCTAAGTGGGGGTGTCTACAGCCACTGAGTGACGCTGCTGTGGAGCACCCACTCAAGTGGAGTCAGTGGGGAACGATTGTAATGGGAGACTCCCAATGTAGCTACTATGCTCACACTCCCCTGCCACGGACCATAGGGTAGGAGGAAGCGTGCAGGGCTGGCCTTTAAAATTGGCATGTCCAGGCATGAGCACTAGGGAACTGGGCTCCTCAGCGCTCACGGACACTTCCCGTGGCTTACAAAGGCCAGGTCCCCCACCTATGAGAAGCGGACTGGTCTACTGGCATGACTAGCTGTCGCTATTCGTACCGGCAAGGGCTGTGTGGCCACTGATTGTTGCCACGCACCTTTTTGGCTTGCCCCACAGGGAGCACTCTGGATCTCAGCAGTGCTCCATGAGTGGTCATGTGCAGGCGCTAGGTGGTTCACAGTAGCATAAAGCCCCCCACTCCACCTTCAGACAGGTGGTCAAAGGAGTGGCTCCCGAGTGGCCATGCGTGGTAGCATCTCGTTTAAAAACACCCATTGATTCCCCTCCCCCAGTAAGTTCAGATATTCATTTGGTATATTGCCTGGGTTTCTCCCTCCATCCCCTTTTTTAGAAATTTCCTTTTGAATTTTTGATCAAATACCAAATATCCAAACAAAAATTACCCAAACCCTGGATAATATAGACTGTTGACAAATATATGAATATTTGTTTTAGTGCAAAAACTCACTCATATATTTGGTGTGCTATCCGAAAATGTGAATAATATTCATGGAGACAGAATCTGATATTCATTTTAGCACTAAATTTTGCACTAGTGCTTTATACATAAGACAGATCAACAGGTATTTTAATCAATCATGTGTACCTCAGCTTTTGTGTGCCCACCTTGAGAGACATTTAGCTTGATTTTCTGAGGACTTACTGGTGTTAATTTCAACTTTGGATACTTGGCAACTCTGGAAATCCCCTCTTTCCCCCTTCCAGAGGGAAGTACTTTGTCACTGCTCCTACTAGGAGCAACAGGGACAGTGGGCACAGACTTGGGGCCACCAGAGACAATTTGAATTTGGGCTGTTAGGCCCAAAGGTGGGAATCAGGCACTGGGGGAGTTATTATGAGAAGAGCTCCCACCAAAGTGATATATGGGTGACTGACCCTGGGCCTAAGGGAGTTGGGCTAGGTGGGACTAGTCAGAAATGAGCACCCTTCCACCCACTCTCTTGGGCTGACACTATGAGCTTATGCTGGTTGCCAGCTCTACAGGACTGTAAAAAGAAATCCCACTCCCTGGCTCAAGATTGGCTGGAAAGGTGGCGGTAGATTTTTTTGCCTTCCCTGTTGTGCCCTCCCACTGGCAATTTGGCTGTTTGAGCAACCAGAGCATACTTAAGTCCTGGGGTGAAAACAGACATGATGCTAACTCCGCTTCAACATTCCTTATGCATGTTGTGGTGCCGCATAGGGTATCAATACAGCCCTGCAACATGTATAAGAAATGTTAAAATGGTGTTAAAGTGGAGTTAGTGTCATTTCTGTTTTCACGCCTGGGTTAGTGTTGTTAGGAAGATGTTGGGTATTTTCAGACGTTACGCTGTCCCGATTTACCATGGTGGATCCCCGGTGGGGGTGAACAGAAAAACCACCCCCTGTGGTCAATAAAAGCCCCGAACAGACATGCCGGGTGATCCCGGCGGGGAATCGGGGAGGGGGCGGAGCCACGCGGTGCAACATGCGGCTGCACGGCCCCGCTCCCCCACGCTCCCCCACCACCCGCCCTGTGGGGAGATGGGCGGGCATCGCGGCCAATGCAGCTGCAGTGCCTGCCCGATTTGACCACAGCCCGGAATCCCACCGGGGATTCCGGGCCATTGTTGCCAGCCAGATGTTACTTTTTGTTGGTTCCCGCCAGGAATCTCTTTGACCACGCTTTCGGGGATTGTCCGGCGGGGAGCCCCGGTAGCGTGGTTGAAATTGATCCCATGTGGGAATCGACCGTGGTGAACATCTGGCGGTCACCTAACAGACGTTCAGGGCTCTTTTGCCCCATGTGGGTATTGACCGTGGTTCACTGTGATCTCGTAACGTCTGAAAATACCCGTTGTTGCAACTCTAGAAGGGTTCCATGTTAAAGGAAATGGTGGTGCAAGGGCAACAGAACCTAAATGTATGTGAGGTATCTCCATAAGAGATGTGGGAATGGATCAGAGACAACCATTAGATATAGGTGGCCTGGGTTCTGTCCCTCCAAAGTGGGAGGGAGACTAGCACAGCCTATATGACTGGGGTGGTCTGCAATGTCTGTCAGATCTTGTGAGAGGAGGGATGGGCAGCCCTTACCCATTCCCTTAAGGGATCTCGAACTTTGGGATGCTGTAGCACTGGACCTGGGGGTCATGGTGTTGAACCTCCCTCCCTGCCTGGTTTCTTTTATTGTTGATTTTAATGAGGTCAGTTTTAAATCCAGTAACAAATGCCTTTCTTCCGATAATGTGGTGAAAATCAGAACAAAATAACTCAAGCTTGACTCCAAAACCTTAAGCACCCAACTGAAAGCTAGTGTAGCTTGATGGTTTTAGACTCAGACCTGTGAGACCAGGGTTCAAAACCAATTCATTACGTGCCATTGGGCAAATCACTGTTTTTCAACTTCATCTCTAAAATGGGAAATAATTAGTGACCTGCCACATGGAGTTGTTATGTGTGAGTGAACTAGATAAAAATTGGAATAAACTTTGAACACTGAAAGTGCTATATAAATGATTTTTTTAAATTCTGAAAAGTTTGGCCTAACTTTAAACCACCAGGAAGATGTCTTCTAGTCAGCTCCTGCAACAGTGCACTCCCTTTGTGACCATGAACTTCTGATTTTGTCAGCCAGTCTGTACTTCCATTGGTTTCCTGGAGCAATATAAGGGGACAGCAGGAACAGAAAGTTGTTTAAGCAACAAGAAAGCTAGAGCTCTTGAAGATCTGGACTTGGGTGTATAGCGCCTCCCTTTCCCTTGTTCTTGCCTTTCCACTCCTCAGCCTGTCCATCTGGTTTCAGCCTAACCATTCTGTGTCTGCTTTGACCCAGCCCTGATCTTGCCTCCTGAGACCCAGCCTTGATCCTTATCTCCTGTCCCTGTCCAACTAGCTCAGCTCCTAATATGGCTCAGGTTTTCCAGCTACCAGATTCTTCTTCCAGATTTGGCTAGGGTTCTCTTAGGGATGTGCACCAGGGACCCATGTTATTTTTGGTTTTTGGTTTTTGTTATTAAAAACTGTTGTTTTCATTATCGTTAATAATGAAATGTTGCTATTTGTTATCGTGTCAGTATCAGTATCAATTTCAAGAGATAACAAAGACTTTCTTTTGGTATCGTTTCCGTTGTGGATTGCCACCAGTGGCAGAAGTGCCAGCAGACCCCTGCCCCAGACTTCTCAGAAGTGGAACTCGGTTCTCCCTTTCTCATTATAATGCAGTAGTAATAAGTGCACAATGACAATATGAAAAATTACTAATATGTATGTCTAACCAAAACCTACACCTAAGAACCTAAACTATATGCAATGTAGATATGCATTATCTATCTATCTATCTATCTATCTATCTATCTATCTATCTATAATGCTAATATATATAATAAAAAAGCCTAATATCTACTAGTATCTATATAATATCTAATCTATCTATCCACAACTAATATACCTATATATAATATGGACGGGGGAGACAGACAGGGGAATGGAAAAGCCAAAAAAAAACCTATAGGGTATATCTATCTGTAACACATAGGCGCCGGATGGAACGCCGTGGGCGGCCGCGGGGTGCTCAATCGGCGCGCCCTCAGGAACCGCAAAGTCTCGAGTCTGCTGGAGCCCCACCCCCGGGGCTTCCCTGCCCTGCAGTGCCTCCATCGGCAGCACGCTGAGTGGAGGCCACGCCCCCAACAACAAAGAGAAGCGTGGGGATTCCCCCACCCCTGTTGCACCGCTCAGAGCGACTGCGGGCGCGCACAGGGGTGGGGCTTATGGGATAAAACCCAGCGCTGCACTTACAGCGGCACTGGTGATTGGAAAACTGGCCCCCTGGTGACTGTGCGAGCTTGTGAAGCCATTAGTGTGGAGCGAGTGAGCGATTGGATTTTGAGGCCCTGTGTGACTGCTGCCTTCCTTCCCGGACCTTCCCTGACAACGCAGTGTGAGTGTACGAACAGAGAGCACGGTGAGTGAGTGTGTGAGTGTCCCTTCCCCCCTCCCCTGTCGGGGCCCTCTTGCAGGCGTGAGTGACCTATTCCCCATCGTGTGTGGGGACCCATTCCTGCCCCTTCACTGCCTTTCCCCCACAGCCTTCCTTGCCTCCCTTACAGACCTTGATAGCGTGGATGAGTGGATCTTGGGGCTGCCTGCGTTTCCCTGCTACCATGCGCCCTATGATGATAGAGGCCTGTTCTCTTTGATTAGAGGTAAAGGCCACCTAACTATCCTGATGGGCATTAGGTTCCAGCTAGCGAGACAAATAGCAGGGAAGCCCATAGGCGCGAGTGTGTGGTCAGCGTGGACCCTTGCCCCCTCCCCAATGACACTATCTAATCTTTATCTATATTATCTATATCTATATCTATTTAATCTATATACCTAAACCTATATCTATCTCTGTATATGTACAGGAGAAGGGAAAAGGTAAAATAAAGGGTATAAGGAAAGGAAAGGTATAACACTGGGGGCTGGGGAATATTTTAGTGCAAGCACCAGAGTTCTGTAAACGCAACCTGGCAGAGCAAGAGCTAACACGGAACGAGTCAAACATCCTGGCCCTGCAGTATAAAGGGTTGCAGTGCTCTCCTCAGAGTCCCCATGATTGGGTCTGGGAGGCAGGAAGCATTGAGCAATCACAGGGTGCCATTCAACTGCCTGGAACCTGCTTGCGCTGCTCATTGGTCAGCGATTACATCCATCATATCCTTCCCCTCTCATCACAGACCCAGTTCAAGAGTTCAACATTGTTTCTGACTCCAAGATGTCTGCTGCCTCCTCCCCTCTCCACATTTCCCTCCAAAAAAGACCTGCCGGGCAATAACAAAATCAATAATGACTGTCATTATCGTTATTGATTTCATCATTATTTATCTTGGTTATCATTATTGTAATAATAACGATAACAAAAATGAGAATGTTGTTATTGTTATCAATATAATGAAAATGAAGTGCACACTCCTAGATTCTCTGCCTTCTGAACTTCAGGCTTCCAATCTGACTTGATCTTGACAGCTTCCTGCTCTGTATCTCTGCGTGTGTTTGCTGGCAAAGCTGCGGGGGGAGGCTTCCAGACCAGCCAAACCCCATGCATATTTTGGACTGCGCATTCCCTCCTGCAGCCAAAATATGCGTGGGGGCAGGTGTGAAAGTGGTCTCACGTGGCCTCAAATCTTCCTATCAAACTTTGGAGATGCTGAGAAGCTCCTCTGCAGAAATTACTTTGCATAGCTGCTGGTATAATTCTATATATTTATTATACACTTAACATCTATGAACAGTGCCTCGCTCCTCAGCCTAGCCAATCCCTGCACCTACAAAAGCTCCTCCTTGTGCTGAAATATATCAGGGATCTGCATCACGAGGCATCCTTTAGAAAGGCTCCCACATCCATAACCTCATTACTATCCCATCATGGAAGGAAAGGATTTTGC
Organism: Sphenodon punctatus; assembly: GCA_003113815.1. Lineage (NCBI taxonomy): Eukaryota > Metazoa > Chordata > Lepidosauria > Sphenodontia > Sphenodontidae > Sphenodon > Sphenodon punctatus. The sequence goes on along the minus strand of QEPC01003520.1, from coordinate 1,253,815 downwards.
ATTTAAAGTTATGTGTATAAGTAAGAACAGAATGTTGACTTCCTTTCTATCTTCTCCTGCTGTGTATTAACATTATTTAATTTTAACTAAGAAATGAGCTATTCAAGCCAATTTGGATTAAAATAATGATCATTTAGAAGTACAGTAAAATATCTAATTGAGTAGAAAATGATGCTTTTTGCTCTGGTTACTCTGTAGTTAAAATTAAGAAGAGAAAACCAAGTTTTCAACACCATTTTCTGAAACTTTTTATTTTGCATATTTTCCCCCTTAGCAGTCTTCAGACTTAACTTACCCCAAATAACCTGCCAGATCCCTGCTCAAATGTAAATACTTTTCATAATAGAATTCCATAATTAATCAACTGAGTATTTTGAAGCAATTGATTTTAAACATATTTGAGATAAATAAAAATGCATGTTTCTCATCACTTGGCACTAATTCTACATTTTGGACTTATCTTCTAATGTTGATGCTAGACAAGGAGCCAGGCCGTTCCATCCTAGACACTTATGTTGCCAAATAATGAGGTAGGAGATTCTCCTTCTAACTTTAAGCATTGTGACTGGAGATATGTCCCTGTACACTCAGAGTAAGATAGGGAATACTCCCTGTTCACCAACACACACTGACTGAAGTAGATTAAGCCATTCAGAAGCTCTGTGTGCATGAGAATGCATAAACTCCTTTAACTGTCAGATCTAATTCTTTATAACATTTCTTTATGTAAATACTGACAAATCTCTCTGTAGTTTACATCTGAATGAAATATTTCTGAACTTTTTTGGAATTTGTTCCTCATAGATTTGTCTTTTCCCTTCAGGATGATTCCATAAATTACTCTATCTATCCATCCATCTGTTTTTGTACAATGAGCCACTTAAACATGGGTCTTGCTTAGGTAACCCCTATGTCAGTTGCCCTTCAAGGAATGAAAGTAATTTCCTGTGTTTTCTGTCATGCAAAGCCAACATAATTTGTGAATGATCACTCTTGCATAATTCTGACTTCCAGTCATCTCAGTGATCAATAAGATATGAAGTAAGGAAGAGAAAACTCATGCCAGGCACTCTGTTTCCAAACTGATCTATGATCCAGTAAACCCCCATCCCCAGACACCTGCACATAAAAACAAGGCAACCTTTTGTGGAACTTCATTTTCCTTTGTAGTGTGATGTTAGCTAGGTGAGTCTACACCACCTCCTTGAACTCACTGCAAAAGAGTGGTGGGGGAAGAGAGTAGGGATGAGCAAACGCGGTTCGGTAGTTCGGTGTTCGGCCCGAACTCGGCCTGTTCAGACAACCGAACACGAATGCGAACATACCGAACGGAACCAAACACCGAACGGCGAAATGGCGAACACACCGAACAGATCCAAACACCAACGATGAAATGGCTGAACAGTTTGTTAAGTTCGGATCGCGTTTGATTGTGTTCAGGTGGCTAAAACGTGGTCTGTCAGGTCACTGGAAGGCCAAATGTAGGAGGAAGTCATTTGACTCAGCTAGGAGCAGACTTCCAGGCACCAGGGGTGGAGGGTGGAGAGAGTGGCTTCGAGTAGCAGCCAACCTGCCGAATCACCATCTCTTTT
>QEPC01003520.1:1224104-1240591 GCA_003113815.1 Sphenodon punctatus | reverse complement strand
TAAAAGCCCTCCAACGCTTCTTAGGTAGCGTAAATTATTATCGGCAATACATCCCTCATTATGCCGATAAAACTAAACCCCTTACTGTCTTACTTAAAAAGGGAGCTCGATTTGAATGGGGACCTCAACAGCAAGACGCCTTTATTAGCCTCAAACAAGCCTTTATGTCTGCCCCCTTATTGCAACACCCTAATATGTCCTTACCTTTTATTGTCGAAGCAGATGCCTTGGATGTGGCCCTCGGGGCTATACTGACTCAACCTCATGGACCCTCCGGACAGCGCCTACCTTGTGCATTTTATTCTCGGCAGTTAACACCTGCGGAATGAAACTACCCCATTCTGGACAAAGAATTGCTGGCGATCAAGGCGGCGTTTGAGACATGGAGGCATTTTTTGGAAGGGGGGCCCCATCCAGTATTAGTCTATACGGATCATAAGAATCTTGCTTACTTACAAACTGCCCGTATTAATAACCCGAGACATGCCCGATGGGCTTTATTTTTTGCACGTTTCTCCTTCTCTATACAATACAGACCTGGTTCCCAGAATACCATGGCGGATGCTCTGTCGAGATACCATTTACCAACGAACATGGAATGTGAGCTCCAAGAACCGATACTTCCGTCCCACACAATTGCAGCTACACTTCCTTCTTATCAACAACTTCGAACTGTAAGTCTTAAAGAAAAACCTCCCCCTCAATGTCGTCGCAAATCAGGGATTTTTTTTCGCAAGACTAAGATGTTCGTCCCTCCCAAGCTGCGGCCTCAGGTCCTCTGGGCCCACCACGACTCTCCCCTCGTGGGCCACCCTGGGTTTCATCGTACCCTGTTGCTACTGCGTCGCTCCTTTTGGTGGCCTTCCTTGTCTGCTGATGTTCGTTCCTATGTCTCCGGGTGTTGGACCTGCGCTCGTACTAAGACTCCTCGAACCTTGCCGGTTGGCCTGTTACAGTTGACGAAATGCCCATCCACCCCGTGGTGAAAGATTGCCCTTGATTTTATTGTGGGTCTGCCTCGTGTTGAGGGTTTTGATTCCATCCTGGTGGTTGTCGACTTCTTCACGAAAATGGGTCATTTTATCCCTTGTAAAGGTTTGCCGTCTTCTCCCGCTACGGCGCGGCTGCTTTTTCGAGAGGTCTTTCGTCTTCATGGGCTACCCCATGAGATTGTTTCTGACTGTGGCCCGCAATTCATATCTCGTTTCTGGAAGGCTTTTTTTGCTCTCCTTCAGGTCCGGCTCCAGCCTACTACCGCTTACCACCCACAAGCGAATGGCCAGGTGGAGCGGGTGAACCAGCATATTGAACATTATTTATGTTGTTTTTGTGCGTATTTACAGGATGACTGGGTTGACCTGTTGCCTCTTGCTGAATTTACCTATAATAACAATCCTAACTCGTCCATTGGTAACTCTCCGTTCTATGTTAATTATGGTTTTCATCCTCCTCTCTGTTTTCCAGAGGCACCCCCCTCTTCTGTGCCGGCCGCTGGGTCCTTGGTATCCAGGTTGCGATGTGCCCGGCGTGCAGCGCGCTTGCACTTGCGGCGAGCTCGTCGCCGCTATAAGTTGTGTGCTGATAAACGGCGTCTTCCTGGTCCCTCATTCCACGTTGGTGAGTTGGTATGGGTCTGCCGTCGTCATTACCCTTCCCTCCATCCTTCCTCTAAGTTGGATGATGCCTATTTTGGTCCCTTCCCTGTCCCCCGGAAGCTAAATCCTGTCACTTATACCATGCGCCTTCCTCCGCATCTTAAGATTCCTTCCTGAAGAGGGCCAATCCCCCCCTTCATAAAATTCAGCAGGCTGTCCCGGCCCCCCCCCATCCTCCTTCCTTCCGGCCCTGAGTATACTGTTAAAGCGGTTCTTGATTCTCACCTTTTTGGTTCACGGTTATACTACCTTATCGATTGGAAGGGCTATGGTCCTTCTGAGCACTCTTGGGAATTAGCTATGAACGTCCACGCCCCCCATCTGGTTCGCTCCTTTCACCTTCGCCACCCGTCTAAACCCGGTCTTCGGACCTTGGTGGGGGGTGGGAGGGGGCCTGGACGGGGGGGTACTGTAAGGTCGCCCGCTTCCTTAGCGGGGGCTCCGGTGCAGCGGGGCCGCTGACTCGGAGGCGGGCCCGCCTCGGAGGCTCAGGGGGAGGTGCAGGGCAGGCGCAGGGGACGCGAGGGGGCGAGGCCACGTAGCGTGGAAGCGTGCTGCTGGCCACGCCCCCAGGAGCCCCAGAGCGGCATCAGGTGTGGCGGTGAAACAGCAGGGCTCCGCCCTAAGCAAACAGGGCGTTGTCAAGGGAAAGGGGTATATAAACTACTGGCGGGGCCTGACTTCCCNGAGCTAGGTACGTGCGTTAAGGATAGTTGCCTCTGGTTGCCCTTGTCTGTACCCTTTCTGTGCGTCCTCCAAGTGTGGGGCTTCCCCTCCTCCCTGCTCCTTTTTCCCTCCTTCCCCTCCCTACGTGACAGGGTGGGACACCAGGGGATTTAAGATTTGGTTTTTTCAGTTTCGGTTTATAGGTTTTATGGATTTAATTATGGGTTCAGTTTTTGGTTCCATATTTAAATCCATAAAAAGTAAAAACTTATAAACCAATTTAAAATAAAAATACCCTGTACATGCGTAAAATGGCCACAGGACCATTCTGCACCTACAAGCCCTTGTCCAAAATTTTGGAAATTGCTTTTCAGAAAAGGGCAGCCACTTGGAATTATGTCCCCCCTCATCCCCAACCTCTGGGGCCTATATTTCCCCCCACCCCATCTGCCGTGGCCCTGGGATGCTACTTACTGGCCTCGAAGGACTTGATTGAACCACTGCTATTGCTGTGGGAGCCCTGGCAGGCTCCCTCACCGCAGCATCCTCCTTCCTCTGGATCATCCATGTGCAAAATGGCCACCGGGGCCATTTTGTAAATGCATAAGATGGCCACTGCCCTTCACCAAAATGGCAGCGGCCATCTTGTGCATGTGCAAAATGGCTCTGGTGGCCATTTTGCATATGCATGATTTGCAGGAGGGAGGACACTGAAGTGAGGGAGTTAGCCAGAGCCCCCACAGTAGCAGCAATGCTTAAATCAAGCCCTCTAAGGCCAGCAAGTAGCACTCTGGGTCCTAGGAGATAGGAATGGAGGGAAATATGGACCCAAAATTTAGGATCCATAAATGGCAGGCAGATTTATGTTCTGCTTTGGATTAATCCAAACTGGCCAATTATGGGAAGGTTTGGATTAATCTAAAACCAAAATTCCCACCCCTAATGTTTATCTATAGATGTCACACTGTTTCTGACTTCACCTTCATTGCTTAAAGTTCATTCACTAGGGACTACCTAGCTTACATTTAAATACAATTTGCAGTACAGTGCCAGCATACACCTAATTTGCACTTTACATCAGGCAGGTAGTGTTCAGATTTCCACCGATTTTGAACTATGAACACAATCCGAGTCCTCCACTGAACTTCAGGAACAGAAAAACTCTCACTTACTTGAGTGCAGTCAAGATTTCATTCACAATTTTTTTAACACTTCAGCAAAAGGAAAAGGGACATCTCATTTTTAGATGCTCCCAGGAAGCCTTATAGTTAAGTGAGATAACATGCTTAAGTTGTTAGAAAGAAAGAAAGAAAGAAAGAAAGAAAGAAAGAAAGAAAGAAAGAAAGAAAGAAAGAAAGAAAGGTAGAGTACTACAGAAGTTCAACAAGTAAGAAACAGAATTCCACAGATTACTTCCTCGGCTGCACTGAATGAAAGGTACTTATAAGCCACTCTCCATTCTCCGACTGTAGATTGTGCTCTGAGTTATAGCATCTAGAAACCACCTGGCTCAGCCAGAAAACTGAATATCATGCCTGCTCTTTCCCCTGCTGGCATGTATCATACCTAGACCTGAGCAGGGAACTGGATGAGAGGGTCATATAGCTAGCTATGTAGTTCGGAAGGACTTCAAGATTTCACTATAACTGTAATTGATTTGACTAATCTACTGGTTCTATGCTGTCAACTCCAAATAATTGGAACTGAGCTCCTGATTTTTAATGCTTATTTCCCCCCTCCCAGTTCTAAATAGTCTAGCTGTGATGACTGGGGTGTGCTTGAATCCTCCCTGTCCTCCATTTCAGAGGCAGATTCTGTAGATCATATACTTATTATGGGTGATTTCAATGCCCATATTGGGCGTAATGAACAGGCTATTCTGAGGGTCCTCGATTTACCTGATTTGGGGGAGGATGTTCCACCCCTTAATGATGCGAGGGTCTCAAAGGACAGAAGGACTAATAAGGCCTACCACAATCTGTATAAATTGGTTCTTGACCATATTTTGGAAATCCTTAATGGCACTTCCCTGGGGAAATGAGGAGGGCAATTTTACCTTTATTAACCAGCAAGGTGGGAGCATCATTAACTTCCCCCTGGTTCCCACCACCACCAGCGCTGGGTGACCTGGTGCAGTTTTTTAAGGTGGTGACCCAAAAAGATAGTGATCATTTCCCTACTAGTCTATTAGTCTAGGGATTGAACTGGGTAATAGGGTGTTTCTGGAGGACGCCCATGAACCCCTTGGGCTCATGGAGCCCCTGCAGAAAAGAAGGGAAGAAGTGTGAGATGGGAGATGGACCTTGGACTTGGGAGGCCTCATGAGTAATGATTTAAATATAAATAATTGTCTGTCCCTTCATTCTAGTCTGATAGAATCGAGTAATGTGAATTCGGCTTTTGGTTGGTTAGAGCTTCTCGTGGATACCCTCAGGCTATTGTTAGTCTCCCAAGCACCAATGAATGTGATATCATCTTCCAGGAAGAGAGCCTGGTTTGATCAGAATAGTGAGGTGGTAAAACGACAACCAAGATTGTTGGCCCGGCAAGTTAAATTTGATACTAATTGAGATAACGGCTCCCTGTACTTTAGGCAGCATAGAATTTATAAAAAGTTATTGCAGGCCAAGAAACTTAACTTGTATAAAGATATGTGGAAGGTTCATCAGGCCGCCCTGCTGACCAGCAACCTTGGTAAATTCTGGGAAATTTTGAATGGTGCTAATTCCAGAGGGCATATGTTGAGGGAACCTAAAATTGCACAGTCTGCTTGGGAGGAGCATTTTAGTGATCTTTTTAAAGTCTCCAGGGTCAATGTGGAGCCACTGGCAGATCATTTGACTTCCGAGCTTCCTACTTGGAGTGCTGTCTCTTGCACAGATATTCTATCTCTTATTGCTGGCCTGAAGGCAAGGAAAGTGTCAGACATAGATTAACTACCTGGGGAAATCTTCAACTTAATGCCTGAACAGTGGGCTGAGGCATTGACCTGTTTATTTACCGTGATTAATGATTCCAGAAGCATCCAAGAATATTGGAGATCTGGGGTGGTTGTTCCCATTTATAAAAAGGGGGATAGATTAGACCCCAAGAACCATAGGCCCATCTCTCTGCTCTGTGTGTTTTTGAAATTTTATTCACGATTATTATTGGACAAATTGATGAGCTGGATCTCTGAGGAAGGGATTCTGGCAGTAGAGGAGGCAGGATTTTGTGCCCATAGATCTACTCTAAATCACTGTTTTGTCCTGTCACATCTGACAGGGAAATATAAAAGAACCCACCAGAAATTGTTTGTAACCTCCTGTGTTGATTTCTCCTCTGCATTCATTCCAGTTAATCACGAGAGACTATAGGCAAAATTGAACTTGTTGGTCATTAATAAACATCTTTTGATGCTGTCAAGATTATTATATTATGGTACTATTTTTTGAGTGAGGCTGAATTGGAGGGGTTCCCTCTCCACCTCCATTTTTACAACTAGGGGAGTCAGGCAGGCAAGATTGCCTGCTGGCTCTTTTTCTGTTCAACCTGTAAGTCGAGATGATGTTATGGCCCCCAAAATTGGCCCCCGATGGGTGCCTACTAGGGCTGTAACTCGGTCTTTGGAAATCGCCAAAGATTACTGTATTCAGTTGGGAAAGTGTGATGTCCAAAGTTCCAAAGACCAAGGCCATTATTTGGAAAACTTCAGAAACTTCAGAAACTGCTGCATGCATGGGGTGGCTGGTAAACAGTTGAGTTTCTTCAGGTAATGAAACTTATTGCCATATTTGGTAAGAAGGGTATGGGAGGGAACAATTGAGTGATGGTGAGCCAGATGGCAAGTTTTGCTTGGCTGGTCAAGCCAGATGGCAAGGTTTTGATTGACTGGCAGGGCATAATAAAAGTGGCTGCAGCTATTTTGTCCATTCTCTTTGGTGAATTTCGCTTTGTTACAGTGCTGCTGGATTTGTAAGTAATCGGCTGTGGGCAGGGAAGGGGTGTCTGGCCTGTCCTGTCCTGGCCTGGACTGGACTGGCCAGGGCTGGCCTTGTATGGTTTGGCCTGTCCTCTCCATAGAACCAATGCTGGAGGATGAGGGTAACCTTTACCTCTACCATGCTATGCAGTTTTGTTTTGTTTTTAAATTAATTGAGTGCCACATTGCTTCTAGTTCTGTCTGCTGCTTGGTTGTCATTTGGCACCATGAGGCCAGAGGGAACTGTCTGCCTGGCTCAACTTCCCTTTGCCTGGTCTGTTCAAGTTACCAGTGCCACAGTACCAATGCCATGCCAAGAGGGTGCCCCTGGGGTGGGGGTGAATGTCTGGTTTCTTAATTTTGTGACTGCTGGGTTCTGGGCTTGCTGGCTTTTATTTATTTATTTATTTATTTATTTATTACAAAAAATTCTTATCCCACCCCCTCCTCCTCAGGGCGGTATACAATATAAAAGTATAAAACATAAACATAACTTAAAACAAATAAGAATAAATCCATCAATTCCCCCCCCCCCCCAACCCTATTCCATTCCTCCCCCTACCCATTTCTATCACCAGATGCCTGGCAGAACAGCCAAGTTTTACACTGACGCCTAAAGGAGGGAAGCTCCCAGGCCAAACGAACCTCTGCCAGGTGGGAGTTCCACAACCGAGGTGCAGTGACCGAGAATGCCCTCTCCAATGTGACCCCCTGCCAAACATGGAAGACCTCCGAAAGGGTGCTCCCAGCCGACTGCAACAACCGTTCCAGAACCTGGGGAGTGAATCGGTCCTCCACCTTTTGGTGGGATTTATTTCTCCATGCAGTTGCAGACTGTTGTATTCCTCTTGAGCAAATGTCCCTTGCCAGCCTGCATTTTTATGCCCTGCTTGGCTGGCATAATGATTAAAATGGGTGCACTCACTGCTGATGGTGGGCCATGCTGTGGGTACACTACTGTTTTTTTTAAATTATTATTTCTGCACGCAGCTGCACTTTTGTGGGGTTGTCTTCTGGAGCAATTGTCCCACTCTTGCTAGTCTGCTTTTCTGAGTAGTGTTTTGGCTGTGGGTTTAAGAACTTTGCAACAACTTTCTGAAGTTTCCAAAGTTTTCCGAGGTCCAGAATTCTGAGTTCAAATTCCCAAACTTCAGAAACAGTTCCAAAGGGCCGTCGAGTAGTCGGGCTAATTACTTGAAACTTCGACCAGAGTACTCGGAAGTACTATTCAGTACAGCCGTAGTGCCTATCCACATGTATGCCAATTATACTATCTTGCTTTCCTTGTCCCGGCTGGGTCTGTGTCGGTTGATGCAGGCCTTTGGCGAACTATGTCTTAAGGAAGAACTTGTGATTAACTACAATAAGACCAAAGCGATGATATTTGAACCATTTGCCAAGTGACTCGGTGATCCCTTAATGGTCACAATTTAGAGCACATCTGTAACTTTAAATATCTCAGGATCATCTTTTCTTCCTAGGGGTACTGGGGTCCTCATCTCAAAAACATCTGCCAGATAGCCACCTCGTCAGTTTATGCCCTATTACGATTCTTCAGGGCCAAAGGTGACTGTCTGGTTATCCCAGCACTTTAAATCTTTGTACTTAAGGTGATCCCACAGATTTGCTATGGGGCACAGGTTTGGGGAGACTTTTCTCTAGCCCCATTAGAAATGTTACAAAATTTATGGTTGAGATCCCTGTTGGGGGTCTCTCTGGCCATGCCCCTGCACTTTTGCAGTTCGAGACAGGAGTTAGGTACATGGCTTACAGACCTATCTTGACTTCGCTTCTATATTGTCTCTCTCCAACTCTGCCTCCTCCTCCTTCCCCCTCTCAGTTGGTGTTCCTCAAGGCTCTGTTCTTGGCCCTCTCCTCTTCTCGATCTATACCTCATCCTTAGGCAAACTCATTGCCTCCCATGGCTTCCAATACCACCTCTATGCTGATGACACTCAACTCTATCTCTCTACTGCTTCTCTCTCTCCCTCTGTTCAAGCTCGTCTCATCAACTGTCTCTCTGACATCTGTACCTGGATGTCTCAATGTCAACTCAAACTCAACATGGCTAAAACTGAACTCCTTATCTTCCACCCTTATCCTTCCTCTCCTTCCTCACTCTCAATAATTATTGATGAAGTCACCATCCTGCCTGTCCCCCAAGCCCGTAGCCTAGGCTTCATCTTTGACTCACCCCTTTCTTTTAAACCGTACATTGACTCTATTGCTAAATCATGTCGCTTCTCCCTCCATAACATTGCTAAGATTGGCCCTTTTCTCTCTGTCTCATCTGCCAAAACTCTTGTTCATGCTCTGGTCATCTCACGCCTCGATTACTGTAACCTCCTTCTCACTGGCCTTCCCCGGTCTCACCTTTCTCCCCTCATCTCTGTCCAAAACTCTGCTGCCAGGGTCATCTACCTCGCCAGTCGCTTCGACCATGTGCAGCCTCTCCTCTCTTAGCTTCACTGACTTCCCCTTCCTGAACGAATCCTGCACAAGCTCCTAGTCTTCACCTACAAAGCTCTTCACAATCTCGCTCCCCCCTACCTCTCTGCACTTATCACCCCCCATACTCCAGCCCATGCACTTTGCTCCTCCTCTGTCCCTTGTCTCACCCTTCCATGCCTTCCCTGCTCCCCTAAGCACCTTCGTTCCTTCTCACTTGCTGCCCCCCATGCCTGGAACCCTCCCTGTCCACATCTGCCTTGCCCCCTCCCTTCATACCTTCAAATCTCTCCTTAAAACTCACCTCTTTCGCTCTGCTCTGTCTGACTCTTTATCCTGCTGAGCCACTATTTCCTATACCTATAGTCTGTTTACCCTTATCCTTGCCACATGGACCTGCCTGCTGTCATTCTCATTATAACCAAGCCAAGTACATGCACTTGAGACCTTGCATCTTCATGAATGTTAGACCCCTTGTCTCTCCCTCTGTTCCCCTTCTTATGTCTCTCCCCCAGCTCCGTCTCTCAGATTATAAGCCCTAGGGCAGGGACCATGTCTATTTTGTTACTTTGTAAATTTCCAGGTACACTGCTGGCGCTATATAAATGTTTGTTATTAATAATAATAATAATAATAATAATAATACTGACTCAAGATCATTTATTAGTCTACCCAATCTCTTCCAAGGCTCTGCCTGGCTGAGATGATGGGCCTTGCTGGTGGTGGTCTTGTGTTGTAGACCATATTGGGCAACTAGGCTTTTCTGTTGATTTCTTTGTTGGGTATTCCTGGGGGGGGGGGCATTAGACTGTTGAGACAGAGGCTACTGGATGTGGATTTGCAAACATCTAGGGCTGTTGCCTCTACCTCAAGAGTGCCTCCATATTATAAATATTTGATCCCCAGGCCTGTTGGTGCTCGATATTTTTGGTCCCTGACGAACCCTGTATAGAGGAGAGAATTTATGGTTTTGCAGATGCAACTGATGCAGTCAATGGTAGTGATGGGCCTATATCAGGGGGTGGAATACGCAGAGCGGCTTTGTATTTGTGGCAGTGGACAGGTAGAGGACTTGATTGACTATATGCTATATTGCCCATTGTATGCCCAGGTGTGTTCAAATACTATAGTTTAGGATGCTGAATCTAAGTGTGACAGTGTCCCCTAGACAGCTCCTACTCATTCTGCTCAATGAGTTGAAAGACTGTGTATCACTAGGGCTGTGGCTTCCTTTGTGGTCTCTGTGGCCAAACTATGTATCCATGCCTGCAAGTCTATTCCTGTGTGGGAGGCTGGACTGGATGGATTTTAGCTGTAATTAGTCTGTGTTAATGATGTGATGTTTATGTTCTTTTCTGTATTTTATGCTTTGTTTGACATAGCCTGAGGGCTCATTTAAATAAGTATTTTACCTTTACCTTCCCTTACCTGTAATTGTTTGACAGCAACAAAGTCATAGTATATGGAATTTCAGTCGAGATCACGATAACCCCAACTCCAGATGGTGTGATCCCACATAGGGACTCAATCCACAGTTTAGAAACCTCTGATCTAGCTCTATAGAAACCAAAGATAACCCCCAATTTAGGAAGCCCTCTCTGTTCTCTTTGCCATGCTGAAAAGCCACAACGGGGCCTTATAGAGAGAAAATGCACTTCTAACAGAGATGTAGTAGCTGCCGAAGAAACGGGTTGAACAAGTAGCTGGGGAAGAACAGATCTCCAGCTGTAAGTACAGAAGTGCTGAATCAAGCTAAACAAAGGACTGTGAAAAGAACTGCTACTCTGCACACCAGCACACTAAATCTGAGTGTAAATCATATTTAATAAGATGAGGGACAGGAAGCCTGTCAGTGCGCAAAAGAGCTGGAGTAATCTTAGCCGAGGGCTATAGTCCCGCTGTAATATTAAAGTTTCACAGGAGATAGACTTCCCTTCTTGGTAACTGTTCTTGCTTCTGCAGGGACAAGATAATAATTGCCATAGATGTACTTACACTATAAAGCAGGAAGAACATGTATGGTTGGCCAACTGTAATTTCAAATTCAACACTAGCACATACAAAGATAAAAACATAAAACAGTCATATAGTTTTCTCCTACCCAGTTATTTTTATGTTGGTTTACAGCATATGTTGTAACTAGAGTTACAGCATATTGTGTAACTATCATATAGAGGCGAAATTAATATTGAACAAAATAAATATATCCAATGAATTTGTAACACATGAGTTGATTCTGATGAAGCTGGTATTAACTACCTGTTTTGTGGGATATCTGTTTCCGATATTTCACTTTGGTATTTTGTTTATTGTGGTATGTCATTTATTTCTTTTTTCTTTATTTAACTAATCCTATCCTCTGTTCATACCTCTGCCCCCTCTCTCAAGCCTCATTCCCATCTCCTGTGTCTCCCCTTTCTGGACGTGTCACTCATCTATCAAGAAAGTAAATCCCAATCAAGAATCTGTTTTTGTCTCACTCAGTCCAACTTCTAGCACTTACTGAAACCTGGATTCCCCCTGGAAATACCACATAACATAAGAACAGCCATACTGGGTCAGACCAATGGTCCTGCAAGGACCGCCTCTGCCACCCCCAAAATCATCATCTCCCAAAATAACATAACCCCCCACCCATTATCCATCCCCCTCACCTAAGCCTGGAGAAACAGATAGGGATGGGCGAACGCAGTTCAGAAGTTGGAGTTCGGCCCAAACTCGGCCTGTTCGGACAACCAGACCCGAACCCGAATCCGAACCCGAACTGACCGAACCAAACTCAATTCCGAATGCTGAAATGACCGAGCAGTTTGGTCAGTTCAGTCCGTGTTCGGGTGAGTTCAGGTGGCTAAAACAACAAAAACGTGGTGTCACTGGAAGGCTAAACGTGACAGGGAGGGGGAGTCAGCTGAGGAGCAGACTTCCAGGCAGCAGGGGTGGAGAGGCTCAGAGTAGCAGCCAGTCTGCCCAATCACCATCCCTTTTCACCTCAGACTACTGGCTTCGCACTCTGCGATTGGCCACAGGCTAGGCTGCACGTAGCCAATGGGGCTTGTGGTGAGGCGGATGCAGCAAGAAACAAAACTGATTGCCTCCCCCCTTCCCAACACCTTCTAGCTAGTCACTGTTCCTGAAAAGCAGGTGTTTCAGAAGACTCCCTCTCTCCCAGCAGTTTCTGTTCCTTCCTATTCCTAATCCATTGCCATCCTCCTATTTCACCCATCCAACCCATTTACCTCCATATTATCATTTATTTAGATTATTTTGGATAGATTTAGGTGTTATTTTTTGTTTTTACCCCTCCCTGTGTTCCCTGTATTCAATATTCCTTCCTCCCTCCTCCCCACTCCATTGAATCAATTCCCCTCTCCCTCTTATTCCATCCCTGATTCCCTTCTCCTGTTTTAAGTTTTGGATTTATTTAGAGAAGGAATATTATTAGATTGATTTTCATTTCAGTTTTGTACCCCTCCTTGTGTTCTTTGTGTTTCCTGTGTACTATTGTATATATATATATAGATAGTTATTAGATAGATAGTTACTAGATAGATAGATATATGCCCCCCCTCCAGATCCCTTCTATGAGAAGAAGCAGGTAAGCGGCCACCATCTTCCCCAGGATCTAACACAGATCCCTTCCCACTGCTCCCGTCTAGATGGTGGTGGTGGGGGGGGGGGAATGCTTTGTACCCAGCCTGAGGGGGTGGGGCTGTCTCTTATACACATCTAGATGTGTATAAGAGACAGCGCCTTAATGATGCGAGGGTCTCAAAGGACAGAAGGACTAATAAGGCCTACCACAATCTGTATAAATTGGTTCTTGACCATATTTTGGAAATCCTTAATGGCACTTCCCTGGGGAAATGAGGAGGGCAATTTTACCTTTATTAACCAGCAAGGTGGGAGCATCATTAACTTCCCCCTGGTTCCCACCACCACCAGCGCTGGGTGACCTGGTGCAGTTTTTTAAGGTGGTGACCCAAAAAGATAGTGATCATTTCCCTACTAGTCTATTAGTCTAGGGATTGAACTGGGTAATAGGGTGTTTCTGGAGGACGCCCATGAACCCCTTGGGCTCATGGAGCCCCTGCAGAAAAGAAGGGAAGAAGTGTGAGATGGGAGATGGACCTTGGACTTGGGAGGCCTCATGAGTAATGATTTAAATATAAATAATTGTCTGTCCCTTCATTCTAGTCTGATAGAATCGAGTAATGTGAATTCGGCTTTTGGTTGGTTAGAGCTTCTCGTGGATACCCTCAGGCTATTGTTAGTCTCCCAAGCACCAATGAATGTGATATCATCTTCCAGGAAGAGAGCCTGGTTTGATCAGAATAGTGAGGTGGTAAAACGACAACCAAGATTGTTGGCCCGGCAAGTTAAATTTGATACTAATTGAGATAACGGCTCCCTGTACTTTAGGCAGCATAGAATTTATAAAAAGTTATTGCAGGCCAAGAAACTTAACTTGTATAAAGATATGTGGAAGGTTCATCAGGCCGCCCTGCTGACCAGCAACCTTGGTAAATTCTGGGAAATTTTGAATGGTGCTAATTCCAGAGGGCATATGTTGAGGGAACCTAAAATTGCACAGTCTGCTTGGGAGGAGCATTTTAGTGATCTTTTTAAAGTCTCCAGGGTCAATGTGGAGCCACTGGCAGATCATTTGACTTCCGAGCTTCCTACTTGGAGTGCTGTCTCTTGCACAGATATTCTATCTCTTATTGCTGGCCTGAAGGCAAGGAAAGTGTCAGACATAGATTAACTACCTGGGGAAATCTTCAACTTAATGCCTGAACAGTGGGCTGAGGCATTGACCTGTTTATTTACCGTGATTAATGATTCCAGAAGCATCCAAGAATATTGGAGATCTGGGGTGGTTGTTCCCATTTATAAAAAGGGGGATAGATTAGACCCCAAGAACCATAGGCCCATCTCTCTGCTCTGTGTGTTTTTGAAATTTTATTCACGATTATTATTGGACAAATTGATGAGCTGGATCTCTGAGGAAGGGATTCTGGCAGTAGAGGAGGCAGGATTTTGTGCCCATAGATCTACTCTAAATCACTGTTTTGTCCTGTCACATCTGACAGGGAAATATAAAAGAACCCACCAGAAATTGTTTGTAACCTCCTGTGTTGATTTCTCCTCTGCATTCATTCCAGTTAATCACGAGAGACTATAGGCAAAATTGAACTTGTTGGTCATTAATAAACATCTTTTGATGCTGTCAAGATTATTATATTATGGTACTATTTTTTGAGTGAGGCTGAATTGGAGGGGTTCCCTCTCCACCTCCATTTTTACAACTAGGGGAGTCAGGCAGGCAAGATTGCCTGCTGGCTCTTTTTCTGTTCAACCTGTAAGTCGAGATGATGTTATGGCCCCCAAAATTGGCCCCCGATGGGTGCCTACTAGGGCTGTAACTCGGTCTTTGGAAATCGCCAAAGATTACTGTATTCAGTTGGGAAAGTGTGATGTCCAAAGTTCCAAAGACCAAGGCCATTATTTGGAAAACTTCAGAAACTTCAGAAACTGCTGCATGCATGGGGTGGCTGGTAAACAGTTGAGTTTCTTCAGGTAATGAAACTTATTGCCATATTTGGTAAGAAGGGTATGGGAGGGAACAATTGAGTGATGGTGAGCCAGATGGCAAGTTTTGCTTGGCTGGTCAAGCCAGATGGCAAGGTTTTGATTGACTGGCAGGGCATAATAAAAGTGGCTGCAGCTATTTTGTCCATTCTCTTTGGTGAATTTCGCTTTGTTACAGTGCTGCTGGATTTGTAAGTAATCGGCTGTGGGCAGGGAAGGGGTGTCTGGCCTGTCCTGTCCTGGCCTGGACTGGACTGGCCAGGGCTGGCCTTGTATGGTTTGGCCTGTCCTCTCCATAGAACCAATGCTGGAGGATGAGGGTAACCTTTACCTCTACCATGCTATGCAGTTTTGTTTTGTTTTTAAATTAATTGAGTGCCACATTGCT
The DNA here is from genome assembly GCA_003113815.1 of Sphenodon punctatus. Taxonomy (NCBI): domain Eukaryota; kingdom Metazoa; phylum Chordata; class Lepidosauria; order Sphenodontia; family Sphenodontidae; genus Sphenodon; species Sphenodon punctatus. The sequence continues at coordinate 1,225,884 of QEPC01003520.1, read as the reverse complement.
TCTAGTTCTGTCTGCTGNGCACCTCCTGGGGGGATTTCTGCTAGTTGAGACCCTGCTGCTGGCACAGCACATCTTTTGGTTAATAACTATGCTACATGAGGTGGCAGGTGCTGCTGGAAGGGATCGACAAGCTATATGAGATTCTGCCACCTGCCAGCCAGAACTTCAGCACATAGGGCTAAAAGATTGGACACAGGTCAAACGAAGCTCGTAACAAGAAATACAACTTTTATTAAAACTATTTAAATAACAACAATAAGAACAAAGCAACAACAACAACATTTAATAAAACAAAAGTAAACATGTAAATGAAACTTATTAATTAAACTAGTCTCTGGCTCTGCTGCCACTGGGCCTGTCCCCCAGGAATTGGGGGAAAGGCAACAGAGGTTGGGGCACTTCACAGGCCTGAGGGCCGGTGACCTCGAACTCATCCAGTGCATTGTTGAGCATGGCAAAATTCAACCCCTCTTTCATTGCTGTATGCCACCTAGAGAGTGCCTGATGGTACAGTTGCATGCAGCGCAGCTCGGTGGAGACATATTGTCCATATGCCTCTACTTTCTGCTGCTCCACCTGGACCATCTGCAGCTGCTCCACCAGGCAGTTCTCCAGGTCAGCAGAAGACCTCTGGACAGCAGCAACATGGTGCCAGGTGGCCTGCTGCAAATTGACCCAAAGGGCCTTGGCCTCTAAATCCTCCAGGGGCCCGAGGGTCTCCACATCAGGGCTGGAGGGGGGAGGGAAGGGCTTGTATGCTTCCATTTGTGGGTTGCCTTCCCCCCCTTCCTCTGGCACTGAGGCTCCATGTCTGCCACTTGAGACTCCCCAGCATGCCGCCTCACTCTCAGTCCATGGGTGCGCTCAATATGAGTGATGAGCCCCCATGTGGTCCCCTCCCTCTGCCGGCAGAGATCTTTCTTTCAGATCTAAAAAGAGCAGAAAAAGATAGGAACATAAGAAGTGCCATACTGTGTCATACCAATGGTCTATCAAGCTCTGCCTCCATTCTGTCTCCATAAGTGGGTGGACTGGGTGGCCATCCAATCTCTCTCTGCAGGGGACTTCCGTTCCTAACAAGTCATAGGGAAATTTATTCCCTCTTGTTCTAGTCCCCGTGCCATACCTTGCATGTGTTGATTCCATCGCCCTTGTCGTAGAACCTCCAGACATCCGACGTCTGGCACCGACGTCTGGTGCCACTGGCAACTGCCACCTAGGGGGTCTGCTGAGTCCTCCTCCTTGGCCTGGTCCTGGCAGCAGGGCTGGGGCCGGTATCCGATTCCTCTCCGAAATGGGAACACATTAAGAACACCAAAGGAATATCATGCATTTATGATGATGCCTCTAGTCCTCCCTCCTTGGGGTGCTAGGGATTGAAACTAGAAAGCACGTGCAAATCCTGCCCTCCCATGGTTGCTAGGGGATGCTAGGAATTGCAACTAGGAAGGCCCTGGCTGGCATGTGAAAATCCTGCCCTCCTTGGGGTTCTAGGGATGGCAACGGGAGATGTGACTCTGGCTGGAGGAAAGAGTCTGCCCTTATTTGGGGGAGCTTAGGGAATTGGATGGTAACTGGAGAGTGGAGACTAGGGGCGGGACACCGGACCCATTACCGGCTACCGAATTTACCGGTTACCGGTTTCACAAAAACCGGATTCCCGGATTAAATCCGGTATACCGGTGCCGGATTTATTGCATTGGTTTCAATGGGGCGCTGTGTCCCCATTGAAACCAATGCAATAAATTAAAATAAATTCCCTCCCCCTCCCAGGCTGCGC
>QEPC01003520.1:1176137-1223862 GCA_003113815.1 Sphenodon punctatus | reverse complement strand
ACAGCCGGCGCTGAAGCCGCCGGGCCGCCCGCCGCCGCCGGAGCTCCCCAAGGTAAGCGGCAAGGGCGCTGTAGGGGTGATCCCTGGGGGGGGTGGGGGTGTTAAACACCCCCACCCCCCCCAGGGATCGGGTCAGACTTACCTGCGGCTGCGGGGACGCCGCGGCCGCTGGTGCGGGGGGGGGCTCGCCTCGGGGTCTCACTCTGAGTCTGTTCTATCTTTTATACAACAAAAAGCCAGGCTGGGCAGGGTGGGTGGGGGGTGTCCCCCCTTCCACCTGCGCAGCCTGGACTCGGGGAGGGTTTTTTTGTTTTAAAACAGTTTGGCTGGGGCTTTAATTTTTTTTACATTGCAGCCATTTTTAAATGGCTGCAATGTAAAAAACCGGCACACTGAAATCCGGTACCGGGGGCCAGATTACCGGGCCGAATCCGATAATGCCGGTACGCCCGATACCGGCATTATCGGATACCGGTAGATCCGGAATTCCCATCCCTAGTGGAGACCCTTGCTAGCCTGGCACATATGTGGGTGGGGGTGCTGCTCGTGCCATAGCCCCCACACTACAGTACCCTCTCTCTGTGTGGTAGACATCTGCTGCCACCCGCTGATGCCCACTGTTTGTGCCTGACTGATGCCCACCACTCAGGCATGCACCCACCCACACGCAGTGAGCTCGCTCTAATGGATAGAGCCTTTCTTGTCCTCAAAGTAAAAAAAAATGTTTACAAACCTGGGATCACCTCCTGAGCCCGCCGCTGGCTCCTCATCTGAGGAGCCGGACTCCACCACCAGATGGGTAGTAGGGGCAGTGCCAGCAGCAACCACCTCTTCCTTCTCCTCCTCCTCCCCCTTGACCAGCAAGTTTGCCCCCAGCCGGGGGAGCAAGACTGCAGCCTTCTTCATTATTATTTTTTTAAACACACACACACACACTGAAAAAAATTACCCATACAACAGACACCAACACTCCTCACCAACCACCCAAACACACAGCACAGCCGAACAAACCCAACACAAACGCAGCCAAAACACACAAAACAAGCAGCCACCGAGTCAAACACACACTCACTTGCCACACAGCTCTGCACGCACTCAAATTTCCGGTTTCCGGCATGATTACGGCTTACCATGCTCTCATGCTATTTTTTTGACTGAACAGCCGAACCCAAATGGCTGAACATGAACTCGGCAAATCACCCGAATGGCCAAACTTGAATGCATGCACTGAACACGGTTGAACCGAACAGCCGAACCTGAACTGTGATCTGTTCGCCCATCCCTAGAAGCAGACAGGTTTTATACTGTCTGCAGAAGGAGGGGAGATCCAGAGAGAGGTGAATCTCTACTGGGAGGGAGTTCTATAGCCATGGCACAGCTACAAAAAACACCCGCTCAAACATTCCCACCCGGGTAACCTGTGGGACTTCCAAGCAGGTGTCCCCAGTCAACCTCAATGGTCGAACCAGGACATGAGGGATGAGGTGGTCCCACAGGTAGGTGGGAGCCAGGCCATATAGGGCTTTAAAGGTAATAACCAACACCTTGAATTGGACCCGGAAGACTATAGGCAGCCAGTGCAGATAATGGAACACCAGTGTTATGTGCTCCCAGTGGCCCACCCCCACAAGGAGATGAGCTGCAGTCTCTGGGTCATTACCAAGGGTAGTTCCATGTAGAGTGTGTTGCAGTAGTCCAATCTTGAGGTGATTCATGCATGGATGATGGTGGCAAGATCAGAGCCTGAGATGTACAACTAGAGATGTCAGACCAGATGTAATTTACCAAATGCGCTCCTCACCACAGTCACAACCTGAACATCCAGGCAGAGCTGCGAATTGAGGAGAACTCCTAGACTCCGAACCTGAGGAACCAAGATGGACACATCCCTTCACTCCCTCACCTTTACGCACCAGCATCACCTCCATCTTGTTGGGAATCAGCTTCAGATGGCTCATCCTCATACAATTCCCCACTACAGCCATACACCGGGAAAACACCAAGACTGCCAGGACTGGGTAAGATGAAAACGAGAGGTACAGCTGGGTGTTATCAGCTGATGACATTGAACTTCATACCCTCTCACGATCTTTCCCAAAGACTGCATGCACATGTTGAACAGGAAAGGGGACAGAATGGATCCCTGCAGGGATCCATGTGTGAGTTGCTTGGGGGACAATGTACACTCTCCCAGGAGCACACACTGAGTTCTCCCAGCCAGGAATGAGTGGAACCATTCCAAGAACAATCCCACCCACCCTGGCACAATCCCACAGGCTGGTCACCAACATTTCATGGTCAACCGTGTCAACTGCCACTGAAATATCTAACGAAATCAGAAGAGTGGACCGACCTCTATCCAACTCCTGGTGTAGATCGTCAACCAAAGTCACAAGTGCAGTCTCAGTGCCATAACCCAGATGGAAGCCAGACTGCGAGGGGTCAAGGAAACCGATGTGGTCCAGATGCCCCTGGGGCTGCTGGGCCACTTCCCAATCAATAACCTTCTCAAAAAAGGGAAGGTTAGAGAGATTGGCCAATAGCTGGCAAGGGCATCAATGTCAAGAGATGGCTTCTTGAGCAATGGCCACACCACAACCTCCTTCAGGCACCCCGTGACCATGCCCTCCATAAAGGAGGTGTTGACAACTCCTGCCAGCAATGGCCCAAGTGTCTCCCAGCTGGCTTTCACCAGCCAAGGTGGGCAAGGATCAAGTTCACAAGTTGTGGCTCTCACGGCTCCAGCAACTCCATCACATCGGCAGACAATATCAACTGAAACTGATCCCATAAAACTGGACCAGATGGGGCATTCATAACCTCAGGTATATCTACTACATTAAGTGCGACATTGAAGTCGTGGTGGAAACGAGTGATTTTGTCTGCAAAATAGTTGATAAATATGTCACAGCGAGCACTGGAAGATTCCTGTTCCAGGTGGAAGGAGGCCATACTGACCAGTCCCTTCACCACCCAGAAAAGCTCAACTGGACGTGACTTAGGGTATTTTCAGACGTTACGTGGTCAGTGTCAACCACAGTCAATTCCCTGTGGTGGCTTGGACCACGTATAGTCTGTTAGGGGGAACGAATGTTCCCCCCCACCCAGATGTTACCACGGCGGGGAATCACATTCACCATGCAAGCGACCAAAGCAGCGGGGCCGGAGGTGAAGGTGATTCCCCGCCATGTTGACCCCCGCCATCACATCTGGACGGCAGCCACGGCCCGGAATCCCCACAGGGATTCTGGCCCTTGGCCATAGTGGGCGAGCACTGCAGCTGCATTGGCCGCAGCGGCCGCCCATCTCCCCAGAGGGCGGGCGGTGGGGAGCGTGGAGGGGGCAGGGCCGTGCGGCCGCATGTTGTGCTGTGTGGCCCCGCCCCCTCCCCGATTCCCCGCTGGGATCCCCCAGCACGTCTGTTAGGGCGTGACGGGTCATCCCGGCGGGGGATTAATTCATTGATTTCGTGACGGGGCCAATTGGCCCCGTCACATCTGAAAACACCCTTAGTGGATGATATGATAGTAACAAAGAAACTCTGCTTTGCTGTCCATATAGCCACAGCAAAATGAAAGGGTATAGGAAAATAAGAGGGTGCGGGAGCAGCAGCTTCAGTGTTGCCCCCAACGTGCAGAGGAAGAGGATTTGGGACGGAATGAAAGACCAAGGCAAAATTTGGGTGCATACAGCCTGAGTTGTAAGTGAGCACAATATGTGAGAATGTACAGTGTCCTAGTCTTTACTGCTTACATGGCACAGAAGTTAACGCTCATCTGTTCTCCTGAACCCATAAAAAGGCTGCACCTTGATGATCTCCTATTTTCCAGCTTCAGTGTTGATGCCAACCTACAAAGGGAAAAGGACTGGGACTAAAAGAGCAAGGCTAAGTGAGAATGTATGGAGCCTAAATTATAAGGGAGACCAATACATGATAGTGTACATCTTTGCTGCTTTCATGACACGCAAGTTAAGTCTGTGGCCTTAACTTGCAATTTCCATGCTTTATGGAGCGGGACTGAATTTTCAAGGGTCCGAACTCCTTTCTTAAATTGAAGGGATTTTTATTATAGAATAGTTGTAGGTTTTTTAAGAGCCCAATTTTGGTAGTGGTTCTTTTCTTCTTTTTGATTGTGTATTGAAAAATCCAGAAACAACTTAATCTCATTAAAATTTTATTTCTTTTAGTTCAAAAATCTAGTTATTCTTCAGAATACCCTCTCTCTCTCACTGAATAAAGTCTTTGCTTGATTTGAAAACTTCTCCCTTCCCTAAATTTAGCATTTTAGAAACCATCTATAAAGTTCAAAGAGTCCACTTACAAATTATCTTTAAATAGTAAAACTCCTTCAAGCATTGCACTAGGAATAAGTTAAATTTCCTCTGTAAGAGAGGGAACTGCCAGTGAGAAATGCCAACTAATTACCACCTGTTACTCTAGATCACCATTGCCTGCCAAAGACACAATTTGTGCTCCCAGCCATCCTCATTTCACTTGCTAAATGCTACCAGAACTAATATTAACATTTTCAGGTGAAAAGAAGTTTTGATCTTTTTCATTTTGTCTCTTGTGGACATTTGGCATTGCATCACTTGGCATTCAACCTCGTTGTACTGAAATAACAAAGGGCCTCTTCTCTGCTGAGAATATCTAAGTAAACTCTTTGGCTGAAAACCACCTTATTAGTTAATTTAGTGATTTTTTTTTCCACTGGAAATTAAGTCAAAAACCTGGTGTCAAACTCTTCATAAGAGCTGCTGCTGGAGAAGAGAAGAAACAGCAGCAAAAGTAGAAGGAAAAAGAAATCCAAAAGCAATTATGAAGCCAACTTCTGCCAGGGTAATTTAGAATAAGAAAAATTGGAGTGTGGTAGAAAGAAATTTCAGAGTTATTAAATAATGAATTCTACTGTTCCTTCCACTGTGTATGGAGGGAAAAGAAAAATAAGTTATTATCCAAACCAATTTGATGTGCACCAAAAAGACTGCTCCCCACCACATAAAGTGGGTAGGTAGTGTGTTTGTTGCAACAGTGAGAGAAGACATTCTTTAAGCTCAGGCAGCTAAGTGAGGGACAGATAAGCTAGCTGTTTCCATGAAGAGGCTCCACAATGTCCTTGGATCTATATCAGATTTTACAATCTATGTGGAGGCTATCTGCATGCTTGAGATAAACATGCTGGTGCCACAGGACTTTAGCAATACAGGCACGCCCCACAGACAGGCTCCCTCCTATTGGGGCCATAGCTATTAAGATATTTAAAGTGTTTGATGGAGGGGAACATTCTCCATGGACCTGCTGTGAGTTTTCCTTAATTACCTTGTTAGAGAGGTTAGTCAAGTCCCCTGGTGAAGGAGGTTGATTTGTCATCTTCAGAGTGGTTGTCTGGAGCACTTCTTTCTGAAGTGTTTGGAACGGGAAAGGGGGTGGTGGCTTGGGTTGTAATTGGTGTCTAGCATTGGGCTGCAGCTTGCAGGTGTCCATTCCAGAAAACTAGGCAATTGTGTTAAAAACTGGTAGGACAGATGTTATACCAGCCTGAAGATGTCTTTTTAAGAGATGAGGACTTCGGAGTGACTTGACTCAGTGCGTGGCTGTTGTTTAATTGGGTTTCCCTAATCTCATGGGCAAGAGATCTGACTTGCTATGCTTGCCTGGCCAGTGGGTTGGAGAAGGCATTGGCTTGTACTTTCTACCCCCTTTGCTTAGAGGGAGAGAGGAAGGTAGGGCCTGTCCTGGTTTGTGGGGGAGAGGGTGGCTAAGATTTTGGCTGATTTGTCCGTGGCAAAACTGGGTACCCCTTGTTCTGTCAGCTGGGTGGCCATGCAAACCCAAACTTGGGTCTCTGAGCTGAAGATGAGGCTTCACACTGAGAATCCCTTGGGGAGAAATAAGTGAATGGGTTGAGTTGAAGTCCAAGGAACAAAGACCTTGAACTTCAAAAAAACCTAATTTCAATAAGCTCAGAAATATTGGGTGGGATCCATGGCTAGATCACCTAAGGGAGGAAGAATCCAGGAAGGCCGGAACTTTCTAAAAAAAAAAAAAAAGATGCTGACGTCTCATCCCCAAACAATTCCATTTTTTTTAAAAATGGAGTCACAAAAAACCAAAACAAACAAACACAAACAACAACATCCTATTGTGGTTGCATTAGGTATACCAATGAGTATCAAAGAGGAAATATAAGAAATGGAAGTGGGGACAAGTTATCAAGAACAATTACAAACAAGTAGCCCAAATTTCATGGGATGGTGTCAGCAAGGCTATGGCATAAATGAGCTAAGATTAGTGAGGGATGGTAAAATTAACCAAACAACTTTTTAAAAAACCATATTTCTTTTCTATGTCAGAAGTTAGAGGAAAAATAAGGGAATGGTGAGTCCTCTGCTCAGTAGAGATGGTGAAATGTTGTTAGTAAGGGACAAAGGGAAGGTAGAACTTCTCAGTTCCTATTTTGCCTCCGTATTCACAGAAAAGGGGAACTGTTACCAAATGAATGAAGAGAGGGAAAGACTGCATGGCAGGTTAGATAAAGACTCAGGTGGCCAGAGAGTACCTGACTTTGAATGAATTCAAGTATTTGGGGCTAGAAAAGTTATACCCCAGAGTATTGAAAGAACTACTCTTCGAAGTACTCTCACAACTTCTGTCAACTGTCTTTGAGAAGTCTTGGAAAACAGGTGAGGTGCTTTTCTTAAAGAGGAGGGAAAGAAGGATCCAGGAAATTACAGACCATTCAGCCTGACTTCAATACCTAGGAAAATACTAGAACTCATTATAAAACAGTCACCGCTAAGCACCTTTATGACAGTGCAGTGATTGCTTGTAGTCAACATGGATTTGTCAGGAACAAGTCATGCCAGACTAAATTCAGACGTGTGTTTAAATCGCACAGCAGCGGCGGTGGCATTGGGCGATTTAAAGCACCACGTACTTCTGGGTTGGTGTGACTGCACCGACCACGCACATTTCAGCCTAACGTGAACTGTTGGAGTGCGGTTTTGAAAGCTGCTCCGAGCAGCTTTTAAAATCGCACTCCAACAGTTCGCATTAGGCTGAATTGGTGCATTCACACCAACCCGGAAGTGCGCGGTGCTTTAAATCGCACACTGCTGCCGCCACGGCTGTGTGATTTAAATGCACGTCTGAATTTAGTCTGGCATGACTTGTTCCTGACAAATCCATGTTGACTACAAGCAATCACTGCACTGTCATAAAGGTGCTTAGCGGTGACTGTTTTATAATGGGTTCAAGTATTGTCTCCTGCTATGATAGAAGAACTAGCTTAGTGGATGGGGGAACGCTGTAGCCATAATTTATCTTGATTTCAGCAAAGTGTTGGACAAAGTTTCACACAAGTTATTCATTGACAAGTTGGAACAGTGTGGGCTAGGAGACTCTACACAAACAGGATTGATATGTGGTTGAAGGACCATACTCAGAGACATCAGTAGTTCATCAACAAACTGGAGGGAGGTATCGAATAGGGTCCTGAAATGCTGTGTGCTGGGTCCAGTGGTGTTCAACCTCTTTATTAATAACTTGTATTGATTCAATAGCAAGTCTAAATTAGAAAAGGACACTCTCTTTAGTAAGTACCAGAATTGGACTTAAAGAATGAAGGAAAAGCTCAAATTTTCACCCATACCTTGAGTTAATCTTATCCTGTCCTGCCTTCAGGAGCGCTTAGTTGGTCTAGGGCCACACAAACCAGGTTACTCTAGGTTGCACTGCTTAGGGATGTGCACTGTAACTCTCTTTTGTTTTTGTTATTAATTTCATTTTTGTTAATAAAATTTCACACATATTCACTATATTTTGTTATCCTTTGTTTTCTTTTGTTTTTACTTTCATTTTCTATTTCCTTTAGTTTCAATGGAAAATGTATTTTCATCTGTAACTTTTTTATTACTTATCCAATTTAGATGGTAATTGTCAGAGTTGTACCTACGATAGAGGGGACTATGTGTGCCAAGTTTCAGAAAGGTTAGATAAAGGAATCCAAATTTATAAGCAGTTGAAATTTGATATTTTACAAAATTCTGTGTACACATACCTGGATGTAACATCTTTGTCTCCCATCTGACAGAGGCTGCTTTTAGACGTGCACGGCAAACACGCTGCATAAAAGCATGCTGCGTGTAAATACGCCACGTGTGGGATTTAGACGTGACACTTTGCACGTTCTTTTAAAGCTGCAAATTAAATACCTCAATCTTGAGGTATTTAATTCACAGCTTTAAAAGAATGCACGACTGGCTTTAACGCGTGAAACGTCGCGTCTAAATCTCACAAGTGGCATATTTGCACGCAGCATGATTTTATGCAGCGTGTTCACCATGCACATATAAAAGCAGCCTTAGATGGAACTTGACAAGATTATACCCCTCCCCAAGGGTAATATCTCTACCAAATTTCATAAGTATTTAATAAAGGGTCCTGGTGTTATAAGTGATTTATTTGTAAATTATTTCTGGCTGTAACGTCTTTGTATTTCAGTCTATTTACATGGAATTTGGCAAGAATGTATCTCAGGTCCTCAGGATGATATCTTCCAAATATAAGAAAGTTCTGATAAAGTTAACCAAAGTTATAAGCCTGCACATGATCTGGAGAGTATGAGCGTATGTGAGAGATCCTCTGATGTTCACCACTGTGGTACAAGATGTGCTTGTGTTGCCAGCTGGCCAGCAGAAATGTCTCCCATATATCATTCTCTGTTGAGAACACCCCAACTCCTCTCCCACACTTGTTACTGGGAAGCTGGAAGCATCTGCTTAGGAAAGAGCCAATAAGGGATTCTCCTATGTCCTCTGTCACAGTGCTGCAGGATTTGATTGTGATGACAATCGGTCAGCCTGGATGTGTGACCCATGTCTCCTGATTTCTGGGATGCTTCCCCCTGCCCTCTGCCTTGCTGCCTGAAGTCCCAGTTATGTCCCTTCTATGCCTGCCTCAGAGCCACCCAGGATTAGTCCTGGAAACTGGAAGTATGCAGTAAGAGAGGCAATCACATCTCTCCCAGCCAGGGTGTCTTTGAAATGTCAAGCCAATTGGCTAGAGGATATATTTCTTATCTCTGATATTTGGCACAGGCTACAGTCTGGGTGGGAACCCCAGGTGCGTGGGAGTGTCTGTTAACTTGCAGAGAACACTCCAGGAGGGGGCAGGAGGACATTGGGCAGCACTTCAACTGCATGGGGGATTGGATTTATGTAGCTAGTTGAACTCTTCCAGTGAGCTCTAGCATGAACGCACGCGTGCACACACGCACACACACACACACACACACACACACACACTCACAAAGCCTGCCAGAAAAGTTTGAGAAAATGCTCTGACCAAAGCCAGAACTAACCACAGACAAAGAGCAGGCCCAAAGAACAGCACCTTATATCTACCCTCTATGCCTGCCTTAAAGCCACCACTGATTCTTCCTCCTGTAAAGGTGGAAGCATACAGCAATTGCCCAGTGAATGCGCATGTCAGTCTTCTGGGTTGCTCCTCACCCTTCTAAAGCCCTCTCCCCACCCTGCCATGCCTGTCTCTGAATGTCACTGCATGAGCTATTTACCTGAATAACTGAAGTCTTCAAGAAGGAAACATCAACTGCTTATAACACTTGAACCCTTTATCAAATCTTACCTCAGTTTGGAAGAGATGATCCGAAAGGTCTTTTATACAATCCTTCCAAAGTTCATGTAAAATGGATAGACAAAAAAAAACGGTCACAGCCAGTAATGCATTTACAAGTTAATTCCTTATAACATAAAACCTTTTATCTAATCATTTTGAAATTTCTCAAACATAGTATTCTTAGGGAGGGGAATAACTTTGCCAGGTTTCTTTTCTATAAGATGGGAGACAAAGATGATACATCCAGGAATCTGTACACAGATTTTTGTAAAATAAAGAATTTCAACTGCTTATATAATTGTATTCCTTTATCTCTCTGAACTTTGTTACATAGAATGCCCTCTTTTGGGAGATTTTTTTTTTAATTTGATTTGATTTATTAATGGCCTCAGCCAAAAACCACATAAATTTTATACAAAAAATACAAAAATTAAATTGCTTGAAGAAACAACCCTAGTTCCTTGTATGATTTCCCAAAGCACAGTTTATACACATCTCTGGGCAATATTTGCCATTATAAGGTAAGCGGGGAGAAAACACACATAAGAGCAAAGAATAACCCTTTATATCACTTGTCCTATACCTTTTCCGTTTTCAATCTCCTTTATCCTCCTCTTACATTGCAGCTGTGCTGCATACAGGAATCTGGCAAAAGCCATTATTGTTCCACAACTCTTATCTTGTAAACATAGAGCTGTTTTCCTGTGTACAGTAGCTCCCAAGGATACAACCTCTAAAGAGGCCATCCACTTCTGCCTCTCTATTACATAGAATTGACATTCCCACAGAACATGGCACACATCTTCTATTTTACCTGAATTACATGGGTAAAGCCTCTCCTTCAAAGGAACCTGCGCCCATCTACCCTCCTGAAGACTGCAGGGTGTCTGGGCAAAAAACATTTTTGTCATGGCTTACGTCCACTGCTGCCGCGGCAACCTCAGATAGAGCGCCGGAGATTCCTTCCAAATTCCACATTGCCAGTTAAATACATATACTGGCTTACCCTTTCGCAATCCTCTTGTCTTGAACAGTCCACCACCCGCTGTCTTACTAAATCCTTGTCCAGGGTTGTTGGAATTGGATCAGTATTATCCATAAGGGATACTAGGTTCAAATCTTCCAATATTTATTTATTTATTTATTTATTTAATAAATGTATACCCCGCCCCTCCTGCCATGCTTCCCTCACCTCCACCAGCCAGGATTTCTCTCTCAAGGGGAGCTCCGCCATCCCCAGATAAATACGCTTTGGGAAATGGTCTGGGCGAAGTGCCTTCACTTTTAGCCAGTAACTCAGGGCCTTAAGTTTTGCCTTCGACACCACATTTAGCACCCCAGCCTCCATTCTGGCTACTGCTCGTGGGGTAGATCTTTGCACCCCTAATAGTTCCTTCCCCCAGCAGCTGCACAGGACACCTGTTTTGGGAGTATATTATTGCCATGTTTCACTAAAATCAGATATAAAACAAAAAGGATACAACTCAAAATGTGTTTTTCAGGTTTTTCCTATTAATTCATGATAATAAAAGAATTTTTTTTTTTTTTTCATAATGTTCATTCCCTTTTGTTATTAAATAACTAATATGAAAAATCAATATTTCATTTTCTTTTATTATAATTACAAAAATGAAATGCACACCCCTAGCACTGCTCTTTTTGTGCTGCTCCTGCACTGCCAAGAGAGGGGAAAGTACTAATATTTCCTCTACCGATATAGTTAGCGCTTATCTCTTCTCTGATATAGGGAATATGTTGGAGTGAAGAGATGTATCGGCATAATACGCTGTGTTACAGCTATCTATAGCTGACAGATTGATCCTGGGAGGACATAGTCGGTAGAATCCCCAGATGGATATAATCTGTGTTGGTGTACTGCTGTGGCTAATCAGTGAGCTAAAAACAGTCACTTTCTTTTTCTTTTTCCTTTTTTTTTACCCATTAATTCAAGCTGCATCTAATGAGCTAAGAATCTCATCTTTGTTTTTTGTCTGAGGAATGAAAAGTACTTTTACAGTGCTGAATAAATAAGAAAAAAAATAATAATAGTAAGAAATATGGTTAATGAAAACATTTGAACAAGCCTCAGCGATTCAGCATTCCCGGTCAGCTAAGACTCCAAAAAGTTGGATCCATATACTTTACGTTTGAAATGTTGGTTTCTAAATATCATGAACTAAACTTTCTTATGCAATTTCTAGGGCTACACTTCCCAGTATTTATTTATTTATTTATTTGCATTTATATGCTGCCCTTTCCCGAAGGCTTATGGCAGCTCACAAATCATAAAAGTATTTTAAAAAGCAATACCAAAAAATCCCTTTAAAACCCCACCAACCCTCCCACAACCCCCTAATATCACATCCTCACCCATACCCAACCCCCCATTAGCCCAACCCTCAAACCAACCCATTCCCTATCCCCACCTGCCAAATGCTTTTTCAAAAAGAAAAGTTTCCAGAAGACGCCCGGCCCAGGAAGAAATGAACCTCCGTGGGAGGAAGTTCCAAAGCAAATGAGCAGCAACTGAGCAGCAAGCAACTGGGCCCATAAAAAGAGATTGATTGATTTGATTTGATTTGATTTGATTTGATTTGATTTGATTTGATTTGATTTGATTTGATTCTACTGCATCCAAAAACTGACATGCTCCCAAATATGCTTTAAAAAAAACAAAAAAAAACGCCACCAGGGTTTTGAAACTTTAGTGCATGTTGATGTTAGATTTGTTTCAATGTTGGGACCAAACTGAAGAAGGGATGTATGGAAATCAATAATAAGCATACTAATTACTTCATTTTCAGAGTGATACATTTGTACCAGTATGTTACAGCCCCTTTGACAAAAAATAAAAATAAAATAAAAAACCAACCAAACAAACAAAAACAGCACAAAATCCCTTTAAAAAAATCTACATAAGATTTCCACCCCCATGAATTGAACAACTGGGGGGGGGGGGGAAACAACCCTCAAATGTGTCTCAGTCATTCAGATTATTTTCCAAGAGAAAACTATTTCCTTACCCAGTTTATTAAAAAGCTGGATAGAAAACAGTTTATTTGTAAAAATACCATATGCTTTCCAATGGCAACTTCATGACAAGATGCTGTTTGAATAGATGAAGCAAATAATAGGTTTAAGCTGGATCTAAACCAAACCTCCAGATGTGGACATCACCAGAAGTTGAGGAGATTCCAGTTTAGTTTGGAACGTCACAGCTGGTTCCTGTCTGCACTGAGACCCTCCTGAACTTTTAGAAAATTTAAATTTGTATCTGGGGTAAGTGAACAGCTTTTGCAGCTTAGATTCCTCACTGTTCAGAACAGTTCTCTAATCAAATCAAAATGCAGAACATCAGAAAGGGAGCAGGGCAAATGAACCCTTTCCCCTTTCAGATGTATCCACACACATAAGGTCATAGGGCTGTGTGTTCTGAATAGTAAAAAAAAATATTCTCAAGTATTTCTGAATTTCTGAGGACCAGTCCTGAGCTTTCAGACTGATCCTTAAAATCTCTGAGTATACTTCGGATTCGGAGGGGCAGGGAATAGGGTAATACAGCCATGAAACAGGGCAATGGGCCAGGGAAGGGGGGTCATGGAATAGAGCGTGGGGGGGCAGGGAAGAAGGCAGCAGAGGCCAGAGAATGGGGAGGGGGGAGTTCCACTCACATAAAAGCCATGTGGGAGCCATGTAGGGAAGGGCGAACAGAACTGAGTTCGGAAATTTGGTTTGGTTCGGAAATTTGGTTCGGTACTTTGGTTTGGTCAACCGAACTATTTGAGTTCGATCCGAACTCTGAACTTCTGAAAAAAGTTCGGATATTCAAACCCTATTGAACTAAATGGAATATTATCTTTTAGGGATGGGCAAACAGAGCCGAGTTCGGAAATTCAGTTCGGTGTGAAAATTGAGTTTGGTTCAGATGTTCGGTTCGGTCCGAACTTCCGAACTGCATTCACCCATCCCTAGAGCCAGGTGAGCTGTCTGGACTCTGCCCCCTTGTGTATTGAATGAGGTTAGGAGTATGCTCCTAAAGCTGTTTGGAGGTATGCTGTGAAATGTAATTCAACTTCCTCTCAGACAGCATTAGAACTAATGCTGTCTGAGAGGAAGCTGAACTACATTACCCAGCATGCTCCCAAAGAGTTTTAGACTGAGTTTGCTCAGACAAAGTGCACTGAAAAAATGCATAGCAGCAGAGTTCACAGCGGCATGCCCTGCTCCTGTGGCTTTAAGAACAGTTTGCTGCCCCCCCTTTCCTGCCTCCTGAACTGGATGCTGCCTCTTCCCTGCCCCCAACAGCCCCTTCTCTTTCCTCCACTTCCCTTTTACCTTCCCCTCTGCCCCCACTTCCTGACCTCAGTTGAGGATTTTACAAAGTCCCAAGCGGCGTGCCAGTTCCTCGGCCACTCAGTACTCACTAAAATCAAGTCAGGTACTGTTTTACTTGGTAAAAAACCAATTAAAATCAAGTACCAAGCTTCAGGCCTAGTCATAATGCTCTGCAAGGTGTGGGGCCCTGTCAAGAAATGTGTGGGAGACCTTCCCCAGTTCCTTCCCGATGTAGCCCCACTACAGAACCTCAGATAACCTGGGAAAATGGAGAGTCAAGGTCAAGCCCAGAGGTTTGGAAACCCCAGTTATGACTCTTTTCCTTCCAAAGGGAGAAGAGCTTTGCAGTGATTGAGAAGCTGAGAAGCAGGTCAAGCTAGCTCTTCAGCAGCAGCATTGGCCTTTGCTATGCTCTGAACTCCCCATAGGAAGTGTGTACACAGTACAACCTCCCATATCTGGACACCTTGGGAGGATGAGAAGGGTGCTTGGAAATGACAGGGTTCAACACTGACTAGAAGTGCTCTCATGTCCAGAGAAGGTTGCCCAAGGGCAGACCATGTACCAGGGTAACCGCTGGTTACCCAGTTGGGGCTGCAAGCAGGTGAATGCAGGGGTGGATCCATGTCCATTTGTTTACACTCAGTGTTGCTCCAGCCTAAAATATTATTCAGGATGCAACTGGTAGAGATTCTTTTAAAACTAAAACACAGGCTGTGTTTCCTGAAATGGGGCAGCTCTGTGTACCCAAGGACTTGGTACAGCCCTTTTTACTTCTTGAGTAGGTTAGTAACTTCACGGCACAATCTGATCCTTGGAGGCAAAGAAAAAAATATAGATAATCAAACCATTACCTTTAGAAGTCTATTTTTACTTTTGAGTTTTTTCAGACCAGAGGTCCCGGTTTCACTTGGGTAAGCACCCAAATTGAAATACCCCGTTCCCCAATCTTTTTGTCATCAACTTGCACAAGCTCCTAAGTAAGACATACTGTGATATTGCCAAAAGAATTAAACAGTCACTTATAATTTGGCGGAATTGATGTTCTTCATTAAAGAATGGAACTTTCCACATCTTGCACGGAAAGTTTTAAAATAGGTCCTCACATAGTTAAGCCAGTTACCTGGCCAAGGAAGATCTCTGTAGTATAAAATATCCTCCAATTTTAATTGAATTACTTTGTGCACTTATATTGCTAATCATGTTTTAGCTGCCCCAAAATTAAAAGCTTTTGCTGTGTAATGCTGGACTTGGAGCTCTTAAAACATTTGAGAACTTATACTGGCTAACTGGTCATGGGGAGGAGGGGGGAGTACATGGGGGGAAATAATATCTATGCCAGAGTAGTTACTTTAAATCTTTAAATATATGAGGACCAGTCCAAGGTGTGAACCCAAACCACTCACGTGCACTGCACACATGCAGTACGGGATTATGTGAGTATGCAAAGGGTACAAACCACACATTGTGTACGCTCGGTGCACACCCACACCCTGTGCAAGGTGCATGCATCACACAGACAAACAGGCTGTTTTTACACAGCCCACGCATGGTGGGGGGCCCGTAGGCTTGCTGGTGCATGTGCAGTGGGTGAGCGGGACATGCATACAGGCACGCATGCATCCCCATGCACCCCCCCACTGAGCAACATGCATGGTGAAACCACCATTTTCCCTGGTTGCTCCATGCGTGTTGATGAGTGGGAGCATGGAGATGTGTTTTAGGCAGGAGCACTCATACACCCCCACTCACCACACATGCCTGGGGCTCTCCCACTCATGAACAACCAGATTTCTGGGTGTTCATGAGTGGGTGCATCTCGTGTGAAAAAGGCCACACACACACACACACACACACACACACAATTAATCACTGAAATAAAACTAACTATTCAGTGTTGATTTAAATATGTTTATTATTATTATTATTATTATTATTATTTCATTTCATTTTCAATTTATTCAATTTTGCCTGTCCCCAAAATGGCTCAGGGCTGGCTCATGTATATATTTATGTGTGTGAGTGGATGCACACACCCTAGTACTGAATAAATTTGTATTAATGATCTGTTATGCATGACATGATGATTGCTG
Source organism: Sphenodon punctatus (assembly GCA_003113815.1). NCBI lineage: Eukaryota > Metazoa > Chordata > Lepidosauria > Sphenodontia > Sphenodontidae > Sphenodon > Sphenodon punctatus. The sequence goes on along the minus strand of QEPC01003520.1, from coordinate 1,207,794 downwards.
CTTCACTGCTGTACCACCTTGATGCATGGGATTGTTTACTACAGAAAGGAAACACATAAGAGAGGGCATGCTAAAAATATAGAAAATTACAAATGGTATAAAAAAGACAGACAGGGTCCTGCTCTTATCCCTCTCTCATAGTTCAAGAAAAATAAGACACTTAAATATGAACCTTGTTATTTTATTTTATTTTATTTTATTTTTTGAAAGGTGGGATTTTAATGAAAATGCCGACTGCAGACAATATAGCTATCCCTCCTCCTCACAAAATGACAGCTATCTATGATTAAACCATTAAAGTTCATAAGCAAACAAACACTTCACAAAAAGATTTGTTTTGTACTATACTCTGAAAGTCAGTAAAGCTGAATACTGGTATACTTACCTAAGTAATAGTTCCACTCTATTCTGTGCTGGTCAGACCTCATCTGGAGTACTGTGTCCAGTTCTGGGCACCGCATTTTAAGAAGGGCATTGACAATTTGGAACAGGTTCAGAGGAGAGTGACAAAGATGGTCAGGGGTCTGAAGACCAAGTCCTATGAGTAAAGGTTGAAAGAACTGGCTATGTTTAGCCTGGAGAAAAGAAGACTAAGGGGAGACATGATAGCCAACTTCAAATATCTGAAGGGCTGTCACATAGAAGTTGAAGCAGACTTGTTCTCTGTTGCTCCCGAAGGTAAGACTAGAATCAACGGACTCAGATTAAAAGAAAGCAGATTATGGTTAAACATTAGGAAGAACTTACTGTGAAACATACTGCCTAGGGCGGCGGCGGGCTCTCCTTTGCTGGAGGTTTTCAAACAGAGGCTGGATGGCCATCTGTCAGGGATGCTGTAGCTGTGGATTTCCTGCACTGATCAGGGGGCTGGACTAGATGACCTCTGACTAGGGATGGGCGAACGTAGTTCGGATGTTCAGAGTTCAGAATGACCTCGATTTGTTCGGACGTCCTAACTGAACGTCCGAACCAAACTCTCGAACGACTGAACAGTTCGGTCATGTTCGGATGAGTTCAATCAATCAATCAATCACAAGTTTGTTTGGATGAGTTCGGATGAGTTCGTGGGCAGCAAACGTCTTTCCATGGCCAAAAATTAAGTTTCAGTTTCGATTTCATTTCGGTTTCGCTATTTTTGAATGTTCGGCCAAGTTCGGCCAAACTGAACTCAGCTGAACTGAACCATCGAACCCTAACTCTGGTTTTGAACCGAATGACCGAACATCTGAACCACGTTCTGTTCACCTATCCCTACCTCTGACATTCCTTCCAACTCTGAGATTCTAGGAGGGTACTCCAGAGTCTTACCACTGCAGTCCAAACTACTCAGCAATCTTCCACAGAGAGTCATAGCCAAATGAAAGTAATGATAAAATGGAAGCTCGGGGGACCCAATTAAGATAGGGCTTTTGAGGCAATGTAGCAGCAAGCAAGTATTTATTTTTATGAAACCATAAAGAGGAATGAGCCACTTAAAAAAAATCCGCAAACCTCTGATACTAATTCTCACAGTAACAGAATGCATCAGAATGTATGTTCATGCATATATACGGGGGGAGAGAGAGAGATAGATTAAAACACATGCATACATATATGGGTACGTGCGTTAAAACAGGGCCAGTCCAAGGTGTTTTCCACTGTTACACCTACACTGCATTGCAAATCCCATCATCAGACTCCCTGGCCTGTAGCCCTGTACCACATTACTAGGGAACAGGAAAGCAAATGTGACTTTCTCTAATCTACATACTTATTAAAATAATGAACTTTCCAATTTTTAAGTGGAAAATTATAAATGTTTTTAGTATTAGTTGAGATAAAATGTAGTAACAGTTTTATTTCACTTTCATTCAAACATAATTTATTTTTGGCTCATCTAAAGCACACAAATTTCTTCTATAAAACCAATAGATTGTGCCGTGCACACCCTGTACACAACATTTATATTTGCACATGGCATTTATCTTTCACTGCAAACATATATGGTTATATGATACAATATACTGATATGGTGATATTGATACAATACGGAAAATGCCAGCAGTTCCCTGCCTCAAGGAGCTTACAATCTAAGTAAGAAAATAACAGTACAAGAAGACCCCAAAACAACAGACTCAGAATGGAAAGGAGTATTGATGAAGAATGGGGAAAGTGTTGTACTCTCTTAAGGCATTTTTTTTTTTAAAGAGGAGAGAAGATAGTGCTGGAACAGATGGAACTGAGTGAGGAGAGAAATGGTGGTTGACAGATGAGGAAAGGGAATTAAATTATATTATGTTTACATTAGTTTGCTAGAACATTCTCCCTGACTTAATCTACCAACCACCCCATATCTTGTAGCCACAATCATTACAGGAAGTATGTTGAATTCCTAAAAGTCATTCTTTTACTGTTCAGTTTGCTTGGAAATACAGTAAAAATTTGTGAGCCAGAGTTTGACCTTTAAGGTGTCCTGAAAGGCCAGAAATGCACAAAGTGCTTTTCAGCATTGTGTGACTGTGGTTGAGGAAAATTGGCTGCAAAGACTAAAGCCACAATATAAAACATAACGAGAGTCCTTCCTTAACTCCAATCAATTCAGTGGAAATGGGATGATCATGAATTTAAGTCAAGAGGGAGGAATGGGAAAGGAAATAAGTAGGAATGTGCAAACACCGGGGGGGTTTGGTGTTCAGCCTATTCGGTGTTCGGCCGACGCCAAAACCATTCAGTTCAGCCTGTTCGGTCCGAATGGGTTCGGTGGGGGGCAAAGCCATTTGGGTGGGGGGGCGGTTTTCCCTCCAACCTCTAGGCTGCGCGGGTGGAAGGGGTGCCGGGGAGCACCTCCACCCCACCCTGCCCAGCCTCTTAAATTTTTTTTAACCCACCCCACCCCAGGGATTGCCCTACCTGGTGGTGCCAGGGCTCCAGCTCTGGCCCTGGGTCCGGCAGCAGGTCCGGAGGTGGTGGTGCTCCTGAGCACTTCAGGCCACTACTAGGCCTTCCAGGTCAAACCAGAAGGCCTAGTAGCAGCCTGAAGTGCTCCGGAACACCGCCACCCCCAGAACTTCCAGACCCGCCACCGCTGCCGCCGCTGCTGCCAGACCAGGAATCAGACCTACCTGGTGGTGCCGGGGCTCCAGCCCTGGGTGCAGCAGCGGCAGCAGTAGTGGTGGCGGGTCAGTTGGTGGCGGTGCTCTGGAGCAATTCAGGCCACTAGTAGGCCTTCCGGTTTGACCCGGAAGGCCTACTAGTGGCCTGAAGCATTATGGAGTGCCGTCGCCTCCAGACCCGCCAGTGGACCCGCCACTGCTGGACCTGGGGTCAGAGCCCCGGCACCACCAGGTAGGGCGATCCCTGGGTGAGGGGGTTAAAAAGAAAAAAAATTACGAGGCTCGGCAGGGTGGGGGGGAGGTGCTCTCTGGTGCCCCTTCCACCCGCGCAACCTGGAGGGGGGAGGGATTCCTCCCTGCCGCCTGCGCCACTGCCCTAACCGGTTCAGAACCCAAACTTTGTTCGGCCAGTTCAGGTAGGGGGCTAATTCGGATTCGGAGTGTTCGTAAATGATCCGAACACCCCAAGTTCAGGCCGAATCCCAAACTTCCAAATCACGTTTGCACATCCCTAGAAATAAGTTTCCCTAATATTAAGGGCAAAGACATGACAGTGGTTGAAAAATTAAAACAAATGAGATGGGGGTGAGGCAGTTCCCCAGGCAGGGTCATAGCAGCCACTACTATTCAGTTCTATGGCGCTACTAGGCATATGCAGCACTTTACAGTCACAGATTTTCAGAGACAGGTCCCTGCCCAGTGGGCTTACAATCTAAGATTAACAAAGATGAGGGGAACACAGCGGAAAGACACACACATTCCCATTTTGCAGAAGGAACTGAGGCTGAGAGGTTCTGACATGACCAAGGCCACCCAGTGAGTTCATGACAAGGGTAGGATTTGAACCCTGGCTTCGAAGGACCAAGTCCAACAAGTTATCCACTACCTCACACTGGCTCTGTGGCCCTGGGTTGATGTTTAGCACAGAACAAACTTGCAGGAGAACCTGGGTAGGTGGAGAACCATCCCACAGACCCCATGCCATGGGTAGGGCAGAGGGACCAAACACACAGGTGGGCCCCATGCTGCCCCCGCCCTGCTCCCAGCACCCTTCTCCCACTATGATGTACAACCATGGCAAACTGTGAGCAAAAGAAGCTTCAGTAGCCGTGTCCTCCCACTCTACACGGGAGTGTGGAGGCAGAGACCAAGGAAGCAGGCCCTGGCATACCTGCTGGCACATGGAACTGCCAACCAGTCAAAGAATGAACCAGTCACCACCCACAGAAAGTTGGCTGTAGGGAGCAAAGTGCATACTCTGTGGTGAGCAGAGGAATAAAAGGAGAAAGCAGAAAGGAAAAATGAAAGCAGCTGCATGCAACCCAAACAAAGAGTCCCCTGATAGTCTGCCAGTCCAGTCCCTTCCAGATGTCATTAACAACATGGGTTATTTATTTATTTATTTATTTATTTTATTAAGTAAGGAAAGGAGGGAGAAAGGGGCAGTGAGAAACCTTCTTGATCTGGGAGTGCACTTCTCAGATCCTGTCGTTAAATCCCTGGTACACTTTTCTGTACCTTGGGATTTTGAGTCGGGTGGGAGGGGAGCACTTGTGAGCACTGCAGTACCATCAAAATTCTTACAAGAAAATAAGGCGGGCCCCCTAGATTCCCTGGTAGGGGATTCAGTGATTTTACATTCTTCCTTTAGGGAAACAGTAGGGGGAACAAGAACTTTGGACCACGTTGACCAAAGACAAGTAGGATACAATGGAGGAGTCCAGGTTTTAGTTTCTCCTATTCGGGAGACCAGACAAGAAGAATTAAGAGTTAAAGCAATCCCTGTGGGAGATTTAGGGTGGATGAAACCTTGTCAGGGGGCAAATGGAACAGAAGAGATATTGCAGGGTAAGGAAGTAAGGGCCCCGATGGAGGAAGGTTTGGGAACTCTTGGGAAAATTTCATTATTGGCAACAACTCAAACTGTCAAAGAGACCCCAAGTGGGACTCAACAACAATTTGAACAGTCTCGTGCCATCATGCTGGCATCCTGGAATATCCATGGTTGGAGGTCTTGGATGGAAAATGGTGGCACGGAAGACATTGTGGCATATGATATTTTGTGTGTGCAGGAAACGTGGTGGAAAGGGTAGATAGATTAAAATTGGAGGGATATGAGATCTGGGCGTGTCCGGCTACCAGGGAAACTAAATATAGGAGGTCTTGCTATATTATTGAAAGCTGGACAGATGCTAAAGGGGGTGAAATTTTTAAATCCCCCCTTGAATTCTATGGCAGTGAGGATTGTAGGGGGAGAATATGGGGGGCTTAATAATTATAAGTGTCTATGTTCCCTGTCTCCAAAATAGCTTAGAAAGATCATCCACTTGGACTTCAGTAGGCAATTTTGTTGAGTAATGTAGTAGGACTTTTCCAAATTACATCCTCATTTTAATGGGGAATGTTAATGCAAGAATTGGCAATTCGGATGCCAGGATTTATTAACAATTGGGTCTGGAGGATGAATATGATATGCAGGGAACAATTCGGACCTCTAGAGATAGTATTTGTAACTCCAAAGGGATACAATTTTTCAAATGGTTATTAGAAATGCAATGGGTTCCCTTAAATGGAAGAGAGAAGGCAGATAAACAGGTGGCCTTTACTTTTATTGGAGAACAAGGAGCCAGTGTGCTCGATTATGTATGTGTCCCACTGGTATATTTAGGAAGATTTTCAGATTTTGTAGTTATTCCCACTGGGGTGAGTGATCATCAATTGCTTGAAGTGAAGGCTCAGGTGGGTCATTTTTCATGCCCCAGAAGACAGTCCGATAGGGCTGAATATCAGGGGAATTGGTCAGATCAGGGAAGGATTATTTGGAACCATAAAACTGCAGAGGCCGCAACAGAGCTGAGTATGATTCCAACTTGTAGGGTGTTGCAGGACGGGATAATAGACCCAATGACTTCTGATGACGTGGTTTTAACTTTATATGCTGATTTAATTAGAGAAGTATGGACTTTATTGAAATCCCCTCAGCTGGGGAGTTCCTGGGAAAAGCAGCCCTCTTGGTTCGATAGAGAATGCAAGAGACAAAAGAGAGCAGTAAATGTAGCAGTCCATTATTTTAAGCGGAGTCCAACAAAGGAAAACTACGAAAAACTGAAAAATGCTAGAAGAGGTTACAGAAAAATGGTAAAGGATAGGAAAAAGATTTTCCAAGTAGGCCAATGAGGAAAAGTAAGACTAGCTATGGATCAGACAGTATAACATTTTGGAATCTCATCAAAAAGGGGCTTGGAGAAGGTTGAAATGCACTAGATTCAGATATCCTAGCAAAAAAATGGGAAGACTTTTTTCAGGGTATATTTGGAGGAGCTGGTGATGAAACTTATAATCCAATAGCTGACCTGTGTATGTCTGATTTTCCTCCTTGGAACCTTGTTGAGGAATCCAAAGTTCGTGATCTTATTGCTAGGTTGCCCCTAAGGAAGGAGCCGGGGGAAGATGGGATCCCGGTTGAGGTTTTTAGGAACAATGCAGTTTGGTGGACCCCAGTAATAACTAGACTATTTAATACTATAAACGCTATAGGGACATTCCCGGCTGGATGGAGAAAAAGCGTAATAATGACAATACACAAGAAGGGCCCCAGAGATGATCTGGCAAATTACAGACCCATTAGTCTTATAGATATAATGGAAAAACTGTACGCTAAGTATCTTTTGGCAAAACCGGAAGACTGGGCAATAAAATAAAACATCTTTTACGAGGAACAGACAGGTTTTCAAGCTGGCCGTGCGACTATGGATCATTGTTATATTTTGGCGCACTTAGTAAATAAATATCCTCGAGTCAGGAAGGGTGGCTTTTTTATAACCTTTATTGACCTCAAATCTGCCTTTGATTTGATTGATCGTGAGAAGCTTTGGGGGAAGTTGCTAGATACACATTTGGATAGACGCCTTCTTTAGCTGATTAAGGTGTTATACACGCATACTTTTATGAAAATTCGTAGGTCCAGGGAGGAACATTTGAAAGATGCCGTCCCGGTCCTGAGGGGAGTTAAACAGGGCTGTGTCCTGGTGCCCTTCTTGTTTAAGTTCTATATAAATGATATTATAGATGCGTTCCAAAATGAACAAATTTTTACTCCCAAGATCGACAGCAGACCGCTTGCTCTGTTATTGTATGCGGACGACATGGTGCTGTTGTCTACTGTCAAACTAGGGATGAGAAGGGCCCTAGAGATCTTGGGCTCTTATTGCAGAGGGGAAAGGCTTAAAATCAATGATGACAGGACTAAGGTCGTAGTCTTTGCCAGGAAAACCCGGACCCGGACTTGGTACCTGGATGGATTTAAAATAGTGCAAGTCCCCTTTTATAAGTATCTGGGCTTGTGCTTTGCGGCTTCTGGCTCTTGGTTGACCCACTTGACAACTGTTAAATTGAAATCCAGGCAAACAGTGGGGGGAATTTTAAGATTCTGGGCCACGGGGGGTGGGGGTGTAAGATGCCTAAACCCGCCATAAATCTGTTAGCACATAAACTCATCCCCCAAATGCTTTACGGTGCCAAAGTATGGGGTTTTGAGACCACAGCTTTGGAGACAGTGCAGAATAGGGTGCTTAGATGCCTCTTAGGAGTCCCACCTTATACACCTGTTGCCTTCCTGAGGGTAAAGACGGGAGTGGTTTCTGTTGCTGTCCAAGTTCGTATCACCATTACCAATTTTTGGATTAGATTGATGGTCATGCCCAGGACCAGTTTGGCCTCGGCCTGTTGGGAGGAGCAGGGGAACCTGGCTGGTGGCCTGACATGGAGATCCCGGTTTGTCTGTCTTCTTAGGGACATCGGGTTTTCTCTGGAGGCTTTAGAAGGTCAACCTGGAAACTCCCTCAAAAACCTATTAAAGTCACGAATCCTTGACATTGGCAAACAAGAAGATATGGCTTTGGTGGCAGACTCGGTGATAGTCCCCTATTATGGGAAATATAAAACGGTGCATAAACTGCAACAGTACTTGGATAATATCGCAAACTTTGCCCTGAGGAGGCCGTTACACTTGTACGCTTTCAGTTAATGCCCTCCAGTGTTTTGGAGGGCAGATTAAAGGGGGTGCCTTATTGTCAAAGAACATGCGAGTGTAAGGTTGGGGTAGAGGACCAAGTGCATTATTTGTTTGATTGTACTGATTCGACAGATATCCGCTATAAATATCGAAGTTTGCTTCAGATTGAGACCTCCTGGGCTTGCAGGGAGCATAGATTGCTAAATATTCTGGCAAATGAGTCTGAAAGCAAGATGTATAGGGTTGCAAATTTTCTGCTGGCACTAGCAAAGAGGAGAGCTCGGGCCCGAGCGTGTAACATTATTCAATAAGGTTGCAGTCTTACACTGGTAGTGGGATACAGGCTAATGAATTAGTTTTTTTGTTGTTAGTTGTTAGTGGTTAGATGTTTGGGTATGAAGGGTGGGTAAATATGGAGATACTTTAATATGTGTAACTTATTTATGTAGAGCTTATACTTCATTATTTGTTTATGTTTGTTTATTATATATTGCTTATTATTATTATATATATTGTACCAACTTTTGTTGTATCAATAAAGTTTATATACTACTACTACTACTACTATTTATTTATTTATTTAAAATTTATATCCTGCCCTCAGGGCAGTCCGGGTCGGTGAACATTGCAACATTCAATAAAAACAATATAAATTTTTAAAAAACAATTTAAAATACAATATGTGTGGAAACCCCACTCCCCACCCCATCCCTACCCCTCACCAAAAGCCTGACGGAACAGCCAGGTCTTACATACACACCAAAACAGCAGAAAAGTAGGAGCAGAGCAACCCATACAGCAAAGTTCCAACAGGGTCCCATTTCCTGGGCGGTGGGGAAACGTACTACCTCTGCATATAAACCCCATTGATACATGTGCTTCTGGTAGTCCCTTACCAGCATATGCTGAGTCACCATATAGTGGAGGTCGAATGCATCCCTGAACACCAGGGCAACCTGCATCGCCGACTGTGTCCAGACCTTATAGAGGGCACGAAGTATGGCTGCAGTTGGTTCCTTCTCCCTATAAGTAGCCCTCCCCAGCCCCCAGAGGATCCAATAAAGTCACTCATGCTGCCACAGGCCCCATGCATGTCCCCTGGCCCTTCGTAGGGCAATGGTGAACAAAAGTGGCAGAGAGGGTCCAGCCTCCATAACACATGGGTGAAACTCCAGAAGTTCAGAAATCTCCTACAAAGCCCTGATTTCATTTGAATCCTGTGGCCCCATTACCCCTGTGAGGTTGTGTTCCACACCAGTGGATCACAACACCTAGAAGCCCAGCTAGGGCACATGGTGCTGGCACACCATCCCACAAAAAGTCCTTTCCCATTCCTCATTCTTGACTTAAATTAATAATCATCCAATTTCCATTGTACTGACTGGAGTTAAGGTACCGCCAGGAGCTGCATATACCAACTCACAACCCCATAGCCAGCCTCCCTGGAGGATGGGTCAGCCAGCAGCCCCTGTACATCCCCCCTCAGCCAAATGTCAGTCAAGTCCAAGGCATCGGACACCTCCCAACTTCTCTGTGCCTCATAGGGTAGGCAGCGGCGGCAGCAGACACAAGCTGGAACACCAGCCATGGTGAGCCGCTCTAGAGACAAGTACACCAAATGAGGCCAGGGCAGCAGAATGAGTGCCAGGATCAGGGCAGGCCACTTTTAAACAAGAAAAAAAAAGTGTAACTAGATAAGGAAATACCTGAGTCTGTGCCAACCAAGTAGGACCACAGCTCCCACAGAGAAATCCTCAGACAGAAACCTTGAGCATCCTGGGGACTGGGGAGTCACACACCTGGTTACTTCATTAGGGGTGAGACACCGTGGAGAATACCAGATACCGAATTTACCAGTACCGGATGTCGCCGGTGTCGGATTTACTGGTACCGGCATACCAGATTTTTAACATTGGCCGCGTACCATTTTTTTTACATTGTGGCCATTATTTCAATGGCGTGCAATGCAAAAAAACCAGTAAAGTACCCAATGTTAAAAGTCCAGGATGCTGGTACCAGTGAATATCGGATTATCGGATGAATCTGATACCGATATTCTCGCCCCTATTACACAGGGTCCAGTCTCCCCTCCTCCTCTTCCTCCCCAAGAGAGACCCTGTGATTCCACAATGCCTAGAAGCTGTAGATGAGCAAGCACAGGGCCAAGATGTCTCCCGGTACATGTTGGAATGGGTGCTCAAACAATGCAGGCAATCCGTCATGGGATGGATCGACTTCAGGGTGGTGACAGTCCCCCTGAGGGTCACATCTGTGTGTGTCTTGCACAACATTTGTGAGAAAGACAGCAAACCTTGTTTTACTCCCTCCCTGTTGCCTGCCACAAGCCAGTGCCCCTGTACAGGGAGCAGACCGACTGTGGCAAGAACCACATTATCCAGAGAGAGATGAGATACCTTGTGCCAGCATATAGGCTGCATGGCCAATACGGATTTGTAAATATCTGTAAGTATATCGGAGCTATGCATGGGCAGATCCAGGAGGGAGGATAGTTAAGCTATACATAACAAGTTGTCAGATGAGTCAGGAAATGTATGCACCTGTTAGGGGTATGCAATCCATTTTTGTTATTATGATAATGAAAATGAAAAAATATGTTTTCTTTTTTGATATTCTAAAAACAAAAATGTGGAATAATAATAATAATAATAGAAACAAAAACAAATGTTAGTTTTCAAAATAATGGGAACAAATTGAAAAATGTATTTCTGGCTATAACTTTTTTGTTTCTTGTTCAATTCTGATGAAACATGGTGCAATTATATGACAAACAGAGGGAACCATTTGTACCAAACTTCAGAAATACTAAATAAAGGGAACTGATTTTATAAGCAATTTAAGGTTGTGATTTCAGGAAAAGCTGTTTATACATTCCTGGCAACAATGTCTTTATCTTGCATTCCAATTTGCATGAAACCTGGTAATTGTATGTACCTTCCCAAGATTACTAATCATGAAAAATTCCAAAAAGATTGGACAAAGGGTCCCGAAGTTATAAGACGTTAACTTGAAAATGCATTTCTGGGAGTAACATTTTTATTTCTATTCTGTTTACAAGATATTTGGCAGGAATGTATCATACACCTTCCCTGTCATCTCTACCAAACAACAGGACAATTTTATAACAAGCCCCAATTTTAAGAGCAATTGAAGTTGTCCCCTTGAAGACCATTATTCAGAGAAATAGCAGCACATGCAGTGCCAGTCAGATGCAGGCACCTGGAATGGAAGGGGAGGGAGGCTGTAGGAGGGAAGACTGGGAACAACCCAAAAGACTGACAGACACATTCACTGGCCAACTACTGTATGATTCCAGCTTTACAGAACCAATTGGTTGTGGGTTCGAGACAGGCGTAGGGGGAGGCACAGAGGCAGGCATAGAAAGGACATAACTGGGATTTTGTAGATAGCATCCCAGAAATTAGGATAAATGGTTTACACATCCAGGTTAGTCAGTCATCATCACAATTATATCCTGCAGCACTGTGACAGAGGGCATAGGATAAACTCTATCGGCTCTTTCCTAAACAGATGCTTATGACTTCCCAGTAACAAGTGGGGGAGAGAAGTTGGGGTGGCCAGAGCACAAAATGAGGATATTTGGTTTACATTTTTTCTGGCCAGTCAGCATCACAAACAGATCTTATACCACGTTGACATGTAAGAGAATCCCTGGCATAGGCTCATTCTCTGCATATGCTGTGAGGCGTATAAAATTGGGGCCCTTTATCCAGCTTTCTGATATTTGGCAAAGATGATTTTGAAGGTGTTGTCATGGGGAACGGGGCAAACCCAGGGACAATGCCCTCCCAGGCCGGGGCAACCACCACCCATACCCCCCGCTGCCTCAGGTCCCCAACCTCGGTAGGGTCTCTCTGGGAATAAATGCCCATCAGGATAGTGGTTGGACTATAGGCCTCACAGTGCCCAGGTCCCTATCATCATAGGGCATCCGGTGGTTTCAGGGAGTCTGAGCCACAGTCTGCCTTGTACTACACGTGTAACCCACACGAAGACTGGGGAAGGGGGAACTGTGCAGGGATGGTGCCCGGAAGGTAGGGAAGGGGGACCCAGGAGCACAGGGACTGGTAAAAGGCACTAACACTCTTGTAAGGGAGTGGGGGAAGGGACCTAGGGAAATGAGGGAGAGGGAAAGGGGCTCTCACTCCACGCAGCCACACCCCATGCTCCTGAGCTCACTCGCACACAACCCAGGAATACAATAGGGGGATCAAATCAGCCACACACTAACCACAAATAGGCAACACAAGTAATCTTCAGAAATGCGCAAAGGGTCTTTCTAAAACAACCCTTAGGTTTCATTCAAGGGACCGGTCTCCGCTCAATCACCAGCACCGAGTGCTTCTCGGTGCTGGCTTTTGTATCCAGGGCCCCGCCCCCTGCATGCTCCTGCAAGCATGCTGAGCATCGCACAGGGGGCATGGCTTCAATCTGTATCCCGCTGGGTCCCGACTCCTCCCGCCCCACCCGCAGCTGCCCCGCAGGTGCATCCCGTGCTGGCGGGGACGCACTCTGTGTCACCGCAAAGGGAGGTAGCATGCCAGGGGGCTCCAGCGCAGCCGCAGCCAGGTCCAGGAAAACCCCCATTTCTGTTCTGCCCCTGCAGGGGGGTGGCACCTCCGGAGGGGTTTGACAGGTGTGAGATACAGTCCTGACAAATTTCATGTACACTGGTTGGACCACAAATGTGTTACTGTCAGACATACATTTATAGGTTAATTTCTTATACCACCATGACCTTTTGTACAATACTTCTGACATTTGTTATAGGTATGACTCTTGCAGAGGGGTAGAAACTTGCCAAGTTTCATCCACATTAGATGGGAAACAAAGTAGTTACAGCCAGAAATGTATATGCAGATATTCACAAAATAACATAATTCAGCCACTTATAAAATTGTATTCCTTTATCCAATCTCTCTAAAGTGTGGCACTCCTAATGCTTTCTGTTGGACATATAATCTCACCATGTTTCATCCAAATATACTGAAAAATAACAAAGTTAAATCCAAAAAGCTATTTGGATAGAAAACAAAAACAAAAACAAAAAATTGATATTTATGAGAAAGAAAACAAAAGATTTCAATAACAAAAATGAAGAATTAAAAATAACAACAACATGGGTCCCTAGTGCATACCTCTAGCACCTGTAGACACTATCCATTTTTGCACAGCGCCATCAGGTGGGGGTGCATGCGTGGTGGGTGGGGCATGCACAAGGCCACATATGCATCCCAAATCACCCCCCCACTCATTACCACTCCCAGAGGAACCTCCATTTCCCCCAGTTGCTCCATGTGTGGGGATGAGTGGGGATGCGTTTCTCACAGATTTCTGAATGTTCATGAATGGATGTGTCTCGTATAAAAAAGGCCATAAGTTCACTGGGTGCAATAACACCAAGGAGGGAGCGAAAATTGGTTGTACACAGAGAACGCCACCAGGAGAAGCTAAAATGAAGAAGGACTTGGTGAAATGAAGGGGCCAGTCAGAGTGGCTGGACTGAGGAGGGTAGAATGATGGGGAAGAGGGCACTGGGAGTGAAGGGGAGCAGCTGCACTGACATAGAGGTGAGAGACATTGGGAGCAGCTAGACTGAGGATTGGCTGTGTGGAATGCCAGGAAAGGGGGCTCTGGGAGTGGGTTTAACATTCCCAAGCACAGTGCAGTGACGGGAGATTGACTGGGGATCCCATTAAAGAACAGCAAGGCTGCCAAAAGCAGTTGGAATGAAGAGGGAATGGGTGGCAGACATCCAGTCCAATGGCCACTAAGCACTAGGGGTGGGAAGTTCGGATCTTCCGGTATCCGATACTGCCGGTATTTTGGTGTACGGGCAGTATCGGATTAATCCGGAATTTGGGGGGGTATTACCGGTATCGGATCTTTTACATTGCGGCCATTGAAATGAATGGCCACAATGTAAAAAAAGAAAAGAAAAAAAACCAAACACTTTCCCTCCCCAGTGCAGGCTGTGTGGGTGGAAGGGGGGACACCCCCCACCCACCCTGCCCAGCCTGGATTTTTTTAAAAAATCCAGCACCCCTATTGCCAGCAGCAGCAGCTCATATATGCAGGGCACTCTAGAGAGCATGGGCTCGTGCACAGCAGGGCAGGCAGCGTGGCTGAGGGCAGTGGTGGAGGTGGTGCAGAGTTATGTGAGGGAGTACAACAGCGCCTCAGCAGCAGTGAAGACCTACCTGGAGGAGGATCTGTGCATCGAACCCAGCAGTGATCCCTTGGCCTACTGGGCTGGCAAGACCAACGTGTGGCCGGCCCTGTCCAAAGTGGCGAAGGGTCTCTTGTCCTGCCCACCAACAAGTGTCCCCAGCAAGCAGGTGTTCTCTATGGTGGGGGACATTTGCTCGCCGCACCACCTGAGACTGGGGGCCAAGTTGGTGGAGCAGTTGCTGTACCTTAAGGTGAACCTTCCGCTGCTGGGATTCCCCGAGCTGGCCCTGGACATGGATTGATGGTGCAGTGGCACACGCCATCCCATGCCAGGGGCAGCCTTGGAATGGGGCTCCTTCTTAATCTGGGCTGCTGCTGCTGAGGTGCTGTCCCTCCCTCCCAATTCCTGGTGCTTGCCCTACCTCTCTCTCTCTCTCTCTGACTAGATGGCCTCAGCCGACCTATCTGACTGACCTCATGACGCAGGGTGGCATTGGGAAACTGAAAGCCTGCCAGCCAGCCTCTGTCTAGATAATCTCGCCCCACCTATCTGACTGGCTCTATCTCTCTTGCACTGCGCAGTCTTTGCCAGCCTATCTGTCCTGTTAAGGTCCCAGCCTGCCTTCCCTCCTGCCTCTCATGCCACGTTGCCTGTTTGCCTGTCTGCCTGCCCACCTGTCCAGGTGGTCAAGATCAAACCCTGCCTCAGTCTGCCTTCCCATGCTCATACCCCGCTGCCTGTCTGCCTGCCCGCCTGCCCAGATGGCCAAGGTCAAACCCTGTCTCAGTCTGCCTTCCCATGCTCATGTCATGATGCCTGTCTGCCCGCCCACCCAGGTTGCCAAGCTCGAACCCTGCTTCAGTCTGCCTTCTCCTCAAGCCAAAGTGCCTGTCTGCCTGCCCTGTGGGCAAAGCTGAAACCCTGCCCCAGCCTGCCTACCTCTCATGCCAAGATGCCTGTCTGCTTGCCCTGGGAACCCTGGGTGATGTGCCCCACTGGCCTGGTAATACCGCTGCTGCTGTCTGCTGGTCCATGGGTGAATCCAAATGTGCCCACGCAAATCCTGCTGCTGACATCTGCGGCTGTATGGGAGCTCTTCACTGGCAAATTCTACTGTCTTGGCTCCATGGGTTCTGAACACAGGCAAATCCTGCTGAAGTCTCTGCAGTCTGTGCCACAGGTTCTGTGCCCAGACAATACAATGTTTGATGCTGCTGCCAATGCCACCTCTGCTGTCTGTGCCATGGGTTCTGTGCCTGGGTAATCCAATGTCTACTGCTGCTTCCAATGCTGCTTCTGCTGTCTATGCCATGGGTTCTGTGCCCCGGGCAACCCAATGTCCACTTCTGCTGCGTCTGCTGTGCCATGGGTACTGTGCCTGGGCAATCCAATGTCTGATACTGGGTGGCCACGTGATTCACCACTGGGCAAGGCTTGACCAATTGGCTGAATAGTTTGTTGAGATCCTGAGAGTAGGATGCAAGCCTGCAAGTCCTGGCCAAGCAGGGGTGCCAGCCACCGAACCCTGGCCGGGGCCTCTGCTGCTGCTCCACCAATGCCAGCCAGTCTGCAATGCCCGGAAAAGCAGGAGTGCCAGCCAATCAATCCCTGGACGGGCCTCTGCTGCTGCTCCACCAATACCAGCCAGCCTGCAATGTCCGGCCATGCAGGGGTCCCAGCCACTCCAGCCCCAGGACCCACCATCTGGGTTCTGGGGCCATCATTCCGCTCATGGGGAGCCGTCATTCCACTTGTTTACAAATGTCTCACATCCAGGCCAGCCAGCCTGCAACATCTGGCCAAGCAGGGGTGCCGCCAGCCACTCCAGCCCCAGTACCCACCATCAGGGTTCTGGGGCCTACGTTCCAGGCAGGAACGGCTGTTGTTTCACTTCATTGTCTGCAAGTGTCCCACATTGAGGCCAGTCAGCCTGAAATGTCCGGCCGAGCAGGGGTCCCAGCCACCAAGCCTGTCCGGGCCTCTGCCACTGCTCCACCAATACCAGCCAGCCTGCAACGCCCGGACGAGCAGGGGTGTGAACTGCAGTTACTGTGCCTGGGAAATCCAATGACTGCTGCTGCTGCTGGTACTGCATGTCAGTCATTTGCTCCTCAGTCTTGTAGATGGGCATAGCTTGGATGAGTGCACCGGTGGGCGGGGGCTGGGTGTCCACGGGATTCACCACCGGGCAAACTTGCCCAAATTGCAATAGAGCAACTTGGGCTCAGTCAAATAGGATGCCAGCCTGCAACACCTGAACAATTACAGGTGCCAGCCACCTAACCCTGCCTCGGCATCTGCCGCTGCTCTGCTGATGCCTGGCTGGCAACTTGCAACGCCTGACCAAGTAGGGGTGCCAGTCACTCCAGTCCCAGGACCCACCATCAGGGTTCTGGGGCAATCATTCCGCTCACGGGGAGCCATCATTCACTTCATCTAGAAGCTGCCACTCCAGTCCCAGGACCCACCATCAGGGTTCTGGGGCCGTCATTCCACTCATGGGGAGCTGTAATTCCACTGCATCTAGAAGCTACCACTCTAGTCCCAGGACCCACAGTCAAGGTTCTGGCCCATAATTCCACTCATGGGGACCCGTCATTCCACGTCATCCAGAAGCTGCCACTCCTGTCCCAGGACCCACCATCGGGGTTCTAGGGCCGTCATTCTGCTCATGGGGAGGCGTCATTCCACTGCATCTAGAAGCTGCCACTCTAGTCCCAGGAGCCACTATCAAGGTTCTGGGGCCATCATTCCACTCACAGCGAGCTGTAATTCCACCACATCAAGAAGCAGCCAGCCACTCCAGCCCAAGGACCTACCCTCAGGGTTCTGGGGCCTACGTTACAGGCAGGGAATCTGTCCATCCACGTCACTCAGAAGCTGCCACTCCAGCCCAAGGACCCACCATCAGGGTTCTGGGGCCATCATTCCACTCACGGGGAGCCATCGTTCCACCACATCAAGAAATAGACAGCCACTCCAGCCCCAGAACCCACCATCAGGGTTCTGAGGACTACATTATAGGCAGGGAGGGCTGTTGTTCCACTTTATCCAGAAGCTGCCACTCCAGCACCATTACCCACCATCAGGGTTCTGTGGCCTACGTTCCAGGCAGGGAGGGCTGTCATTCCACTTCATCCAGAAACTGACACTCCAGTCCCAGGACCCACCCTCAGGGTTCTGGGGCCTATGTTCCAGACAAGGAGGGCTGTCATTCCATTTCATCCAGAATCTGCCACTCCAGTCCCAGGATGCACCATCAGAGTTCTGTGGCCTATGTTACAGGCAGGAAGGGTTATCCATCCACATCATCCCGAAGCAACAGGGGTGCTGCTACTGCTCAGTGTGCTGCTACTGCTAGGGCTGGGGGCAGGGATAGACCCCGCCGGCTGAAAATGGTGGCTGCTCCCACTCCCACCATCCCCAGGGGCATCCTGCTGCTGCTGCCATACACTCTCCAGAGTCCTCTCTCCCTGCTGGACCCTCTCCACCAGCTCACCCTTCAAGTGCCCATAGAGCAGCGTCTGGCATGCCACGCTGCCCTTGACGCTGGGGTCCAGCATGGTTGCCAACACATATTCCTCCCGCTGCGGGAGCTCATTAAACCACGCCTTCAGCCCTGCCTTCAGCTGCTGCACCAGGGCAACCACCTCAGTCACCAGATTCTTGCCCTGAGGGCCACAATCCTGCTCCTGGAGAATCTCATCTAGCCTCCTGAGGAGACTCTGGGCCAGAGGGGTCACCTGGCTGGTGGTGAGCATGGAGGAGCTGATGGTCTCTATCACGGCCAGGAACGGACTCAGAACAAAGACAGTGTGAGCCAGGATCTCCCATTCTGCCCCATTGCACCCTGGAGGTGCTCTGCTGCCCATCACCAGTTGAACCTGATGCAAGGCGGCTTTCTGCTTGAGAAACCGCTCGAGTATCAGGAACGTGGAATTCCACCTGGTGGACACATCCTGTACCAGATGGTGCTCTGGGGAGCCTTGCTCAGCCTGCTTCACCCGGAGGAAGTCACTGCCCTTCACGCTCCAGGTAAAGAAACCTGCCAGCTTCCTCCCCTGCTCGATCAGGGAGCTAAGGGTGCCAGCCCAAATCCCCTTCTCCCTCAAGCCCAGAGCATCCCTGACCTGGTGGTCAGGTGAAGGGTATGTGCAGCGCAAGGGATGCTGGTGAAGCCCCCCTCATGGACTGCCCTCAATATGTTGGCTGCGTTGTCCGTCATCACACACCCCTTGGTGAAGGGCACACCTGGTGTTACCCACTCCCTCACCATGGTGGTCAGGGCTGCCTCGATGTTCTGAGCGGTGTGGGGGCTGTCCATTACTTCTGCCTGAATCAGGGTCTATCTATACCCTGCTTTGGGACCCATCCTGCCACTCCCAAATGCTTCCTCCAGGTCCTGCCACCAGTGCATCATAACTGCCAGGTAGGCGCCCTGCGTGTTTCTGCTCAACCACAGGTCAGTGGTGAAGTGCATAGTGACACCCCCAGCCCCTGTCAGCTGCTCCCTCACCCGCTCCTTTAAAGCCCAGTACAAGGCTGGCACCACCTGCCGACTCAGGGTGGTGCGCGAGAACAGCTTAAACTGGGGGGGCCAGAAAGCCAATCAGGAGCCTAAACCCCATGTCCCCGGCCATGAAGAAGGGCTGCTCATCGAGCGCAATCATTTCCCCCAACATGCACGTGTCTTTCAGTTGAAAACCACGCTGCCCTCCACGTCCTGCCGCTGCTGATGGACTTGGCAGCTGCCTCCATCCCAGCTCCTCCATGGTGCACTGACGCTTCTGGACCTTAACTGGCTGCTGCTGCTGCACCACTAACAGGGCTGATGGAAAGGGAAGAACATGGTTGCTACACAGCTCTCGGAGGGACGTGTGGCCGGCCCTGTCAAAAGTGGCCAAGGGTCTCTTGTCCTGCCCACCAACGAGGGTCCCCAGTGAGCAGGTGTTCTCCATGATGGGGGACATTTGCTCACCACACTGCCTGAGACTGGGGATCAAGTTGGTGGAGCAGTTGCTGTTCCTTAAGGTGAACCTTCCGCTGCTGGGATTTCCCGAGCTGCCCCTGGATTGATGGTGCAGTGGCACATGCCATCCCATGCCAGGGGTAGTCTTGGGATGGGGCTCCTACTCAATCTGGGCTGCTGCTGCTAAGGTGCTATCCCTCCCTCCCAATGCCCGGCGCCCACCCTGCCACTCTCTCTGACTAGACAGTCTCGGCCAGCCTATCTGACTTACCAATGCAGGATGGCATTGGGAAGCTGAAATCCTGCCAGCTGACCTCTGGCTAGACGATCTCAGCCCGCCTATCTGACTGGCTCTCTCAGGCGTGCTCTGCACAGTCTTCGGCAGCGTATCTGAGTGACCTGCCAGGGTTCCAGTCTGCCTTCCCTACTGCCTCTCATGTCACGCTGCCTTTCTGCTCGCCCTGGTTGCCAACCTCGAACCCTGCCTCAGCCTGCCTTCTGCTGCACATGCCACACTGCCTGTCTGCTGCTGCTGCTGCCATGGGTTTTGCTACCGGGCAATCCAATGTCTGCCTGTCATAGCCTGTCCTTGAACTGCTGACCCTGGGGAATGGGGGACATTGCAGAAGCAGCTTGCGCCAACGGCTGCCTTGGTAGTCAGGGCTTTCCTCCTTCTCCTTATGTTCCCTCCCACAGTTTTTTGTTGTGCATGCCCCGCCCCTGCTCACCTGTCGGCCATTTCAGATGCCTGTCCCCTGACTTCCTGATTGGCCACCAGGGAGTATTAAGGCCTTCTGGTGGCCGCAGGAAGCTGGCGGAGCAATTGCTCTTCCCAAGGGTTGGTTTGTGTGCCTCCCTTATAGCTGCAGAAGCAGCAGCAGTACTGCCTTGTCTTTCTCCCTGCAATGGTGGTGTTGTACTCTTCGTGTGAACCATGTGTCTGGTGTCACCCTTGTGTTTTGTGTGAGTGGCCTCCCCCTGTCTCTTGTTGTTGCTGGTTCTTCCTGTTCCCCTTGTGTGGTGGGACCTTGTGGCCTTACCCATTTCAGCTTTTCCTTGCTGGGTATCTCTTCCAGCTGTTTTTCCCCTCCCAGCTCCCTCTTGCTTGCTACCCCTCTTAGTACTATGGGGTCCCCCCTTCCAGCTCCTCATTGCTGGTTCTCCTTGCCAGCCCCCTCTTGCTTGTTACCCCTCTTAGGGTCTCTCACTGTTCCCCCCTTCCAGCTCCTCACTGTGGTTTCTCCCCTTCCAGCTCCCTCTCATTGGGTATCCCTCCTAGGGCCTTGTTTCTAGTTCTCCCTTCCAGTTCCCTCTTGCGTGTTACCCCTCTTAGGGTCTTGTTACTGGTTCCCCCTTCCAGCTCCCTCTTGCTGGTTACCCTTCCTAGTGCCTTTTTGTTCATCCCCCCCCCTTCCAGCTTCCTCTCACTGGTTACCCCTCTAGTATCTTGGTGCGGGTTCCCCCTTTCCAGCTCCCTCTCGCTGGGTACCCCTCCTAGTATCTTGTAGTTGGTTCCCCCTTCCAGCTCCCTCTCACTGGCTTCCCCTCCTAGTGTCTCATTGCTGGTTCCCCCTTCCAGTTCCCTAGCCCCTCTGTTGTTGTAGGTCCTCCCAGCTTTCCTGTTGTGGCTGATCCCTTTCAGCTTCTCAGTCCATGGCTGCGATGATGAGCCGTACACCTTCTTAGACCAGCTTGCCTGGTTCCTGTGCTGAGCTTTTAGTCTCCCTGGTACAGGAAAATAGCTGAGAGGTTTCAACAGACACTGGGGAACAGCCCATACCCCCTCTACTCATGTCTCTGCTCCCCTTTCCCCCCGGCCCCTTGCCCCGGAGCCTGACACTGCCATTGCTCCACCGATGCCTGGAAGTCTGAAATGCCCAGTGAAGTAGGGGTGCCAGGCCAGCCACCAAGCCCCAAGCCTTCCTGGCCTCTGCTGCTGATGGTCCTGGATCTCAGATGGCCAACCATGATGCCACGGCCACCCCCAGGGGCCAAGCGCCGAGCCTGCCTGACCAGGAAAGCCAGGGTGCCAAGCGCAAAGCCTTCTGCTGCTGCTGCTGCTGCTGCTGCTGTGTCTCTGACAGCCTGCCATGCCCCCACGGACACCCCTGGAACGCCCAAAACCTCTGCCGTGGCTGAACTTTCTGAATGTTCGGGGGGTCCAAACATCCAAACCTCATTCTGTTCTCACATTCCTACCAGTACCAGGTGTGCTGACTTACTTTGCTGAACTGACTGCCCTCCTGCTGCATGGTCCCCCCTTCGACTTGCTCTTGCTCTATTGTGGGACAGGCATTGGGTTTGAGCTGCTGTGCAGACCAAGGATATTCAAGTTGGTTATGCCTTTGGTGCTCATTCCCTTTAAGGGTGCCAGGGCCATTTTGTGTGGAGAAGCATTGGGGAATTAAACTTTTCGCCTGCAGCTCTCTGGTCCTGGCAAACCTCACCCCATGGTGAGACTGGGAAGGGCCTTACAAATGGGAGTGTGCACATTAGACTAGTTTAACCTGGGTGGCCAGACTTTCATCTGGGCTGTGTCACCAACCTTCTCCAGCCCATGCATCCCAAAGCAGCTGGCTGCCCTCCCTAGGGAGGATGTGGGTGAACATCTGGCTGCACCTGAACTAACAAGCTAGTGAGTCCTGGGCTGATGTGGGCTACTGGCCCTTTTTACATGGGTCTCACCCATTCTAGAACACCCAGAAATCTGGGTTTTCTAGCATGGGTGCCACCCGTGTAAATCCTGTGGGGATGCGCACTCCTGTGCACATGCATCCCCATGCATCCCTATGCATGGAGACACCAGAACAAATGGAGCTGCCTTCGTGCATGGTGATACATGGGGATGGATGTGTGCCCCATCAGAACCCTCTTCCCAACCACTGCACACGGACTGTGGCACACCCCCACACAGCCACGGCCCGTGTAATAGATCCACTGTCTCATTTTTTTCACCCAAGACCCACTAATTCTTGGGTGAAAGGCCCTGTCCATATGGTTTTATGTTGTACATCGCCCCAAGATGCCTTGGGCATGACGGGGTGGCTAATAAATAAATAAATAAAATAAATAATTCTGAGTGCTTTTCCATTTTTTGAAGAACAGGGTTTCTTTTGGCTCTAATAGCCTCCTTAATGTTACCATTTAACCATGCAGGCATTTGTTTGAATCTTTTCCTGCTATTTTCCATTTCCCCCTTGATTTCGGGGTTTCATAAGTCCGCATACACGAGTGCTCTGTTTTCAATGGCACTGGCAAACATCCAGTGTCGTGAGCAAACATCTAACACACATACACCCTGTGGGAGTTTTTTCTCCCAGACTTCACAATTCCACGAGAAAAGTGTCTCATCTAAGAATGCTCTCAGTCTGTCTAAGCTCCTCCAGTCCAAGCACTCTAGCCTCCAGAAAGTGCACTCTTTCTCTAAGAGCCAGGGGCTCTTTGCACCAACTGAACACGTATAACTTCTCCCCTAGTGGAAGATAGATAATCTTGTCCCTAGAAGAGACAAGAGAAAGCAAAAGCTTTGTTCATTCCTGTAACCACACAGAAATCAAGGAGAGTCATATGACACATTAACTATTACAAACTTAGTTCCTTTTTGTGGAAACTAAAATGTACAAGTGGTCACTGTGTAAACAGGAGCTCCTCTTTCAGAAGCTGCCGCTGACTCCACCTACCCAGGGGCCGTGCTGGGCTGCTGCGACCACTGCCATTGGATTGAGCTCTGCTGGGACTGCACTAGGGGCTTGCCCCCCTTCCCCCCGAGGACTGTTCTGGCTGGGCCCAGGAGCCATCAAGCCCCCTCCCCCCCGTGTAAGAAGAGGCGGGACCAGTGCGCATGGGCAGAACCTATGCCGTGGCAGTGCGGACAGCAAAGAAGTCTTTCTTTGCTGCCCTCATTGCATCTGCCAAGTCCCATCCAACTGAGCTTTTCCAGGTGGAAAAGGTCACTCCAGGTGGAGGTCAGTCCATAGTCATCCAATGCTCACTGTGACTTGTTTGAGGACTTTTTGTGGATAAAATCACTCAAATCCATCAGGGTTTTGATGTGACACTTTAACAATGGGTGAGTCAGAGGCAGTTGAAGCCCCATCTTGTCCTGTTTTATGGAATGAATTTCAAGATGTATTGCCATCAGATGTGGGGGATGCTCTTGGGACTGTTCGAGCCACTTATTTTGAATTAGATCCATACCTGTCCTCACTGGTTAAAGCCAGTCGGAAGACATTAGGGCTGTTGCTGGCCAGGATAGTCAATGCCTCCGTTTGGGAGGTGCGACCCCTGTTCAAGAAGCCATCATTGGACATTGATGCCCTGACCAGCTATCGGTTGGTCTCTAACCTTCCCTTTTTAAGGAAGGTTATTGAATGGGTGGTAGCTCGGCAGCTTCAGGAGTATCTGGACCGGGTCAATTTCCTGGATCCCTCACAGTCTGGCTTTCATCCGGGTTATGGCACAGAGTTTGCACTTGTGACCTTAGTCGATGACCTCTCCCAAGAGTTGAACCAGGGTCATTCGACCCTGTTGATTTTGTTAAATCTCTTGGCTGCGTTTGATACCATTGATCATGAGTTGTTGGTGACTCGGTTGCAGAAACGGGTAGGGGTGAGCTGGATTGTTCTTGAATGAGTCCTCTCCTTCCTGGCCAAGAGAACTCAGTGTGTGGTGCTGGATGATTATTCATCTTCTCCCCAGAGTCTCACTTGTGGAGTTCTGCAAGGTTCTATCTTATCCCCTCTCCTGTTTAATGTGTATATGCCTTTGGGGGAGGTCGTCAGAGAGTTTGGTGTAAGGTGTCATCAATATGCTGATGACACCCAATTATATCTCTCCTTTTCATCAGACCCAGGTCCAGCAGTCTTGGTGCTTACCTGGTGTTTGTCAGCTGTGGGGGACTAGATGAGGACGAGTCACTTGAAATTAAATCCTGACAAGATGGAGGTGATGGTTGTAGGGAAAGCCAGGAGAGTGATGACCCCATCATTGATGGGGTCCATCCTCCCCTGGTATCTCAGGTCCATAGTATGGGGGTACTCCTGGATCCGCAGCTCTGCTTAGATGTCCAGGTGGTGGCTGTGGCAAAGGGTGAATTTTGTCAATTACATCTGGTACATCGACTTAGGCCGTATGTCTCAGACTCAGACCTGGCCATGATCATCCATGCTTTTATTACCTCAAGATTAGACTACTGTAATGTGCTCTACGTGAGGCTACCCTTGGTGACAGTCCCGGCTGGTCTTCCAGGGTGCTCCTGGATTCCAGGATCTGCTTGGATATCCAGGTGGAGATGATGGAGAAGGGGGCTTTCTGCCGGTTACATCTGGTTCAGCAGCTTTGACCTTATCTCTTGTACTCCAACCTGGCTACCATAATTCATGCTTTTGTTACCTTGAGACTGGACTACTGCAATGTGCTCTATGTGGGACTACCCCTGGTGATGGTCCAGAGGCTGCAGATGGTGCAGAATATGGCGACCCGGCTCCTTACGGGGTCAGGTCACCAAGAGTACATTACACCACTGCTTCATTCCCTGCTCTGGCTGCCTATTTTCTTCTGGGCCCAATTCAAGATGTTGGTTCACAGCTTTAAAGCCTTGCACAACCTCAGCCCAACCTATCTGCGGGACCGCCTCACTCCCTGGGTCCTTGATTGGCCCCTGCGGTCCTCTGGGGATGCCTTCTTGGAGGTCCCCTTAATAACTCAGGGGACCACTATGGAGAGGGTGTTCTTGGTGGCTGCACCTTGGCTGTGGATCTCCCTCCCGGGGGAGGCTCGCCTGGCCCCACACCTGCTGACTTTCTGTTGGGCTTGTAAAACCTGGCTGTTCCACCAGGCATTTGGTGACGGGGATGAGGGAGGGGGGAAATGGGATGGGATGGGTAGGTGGTTGAGGGCTAGGGTTGGTGTGTGGGGGGGTATGTTTATATTTTTATGGATTCCTCCTAAAGTGGTTTTATATTTGTTTTTTATATGTTTTACATTTTTGTTTTAAATTGTAAGCCACCCCGAACTGCTTTGCAGAAGGGGCAGGGTATAAAATTTTATAATAAATAATACAATAAAATTAAATTAAATTAAATAAATGGCCTGGTCCCCACCTATCTGCAGGACCGCCTCACCCTCCGGATTCTGGATCAGCTGCTGTGGATGGCTGGGGGCTCCCTCCTTGAGGTCCCCCGGTTTCGCCGGGTGTCGACCATGAGGAGAGAGTTCTCGGTGGCTCACCATGGCTGTGGAACTCCCTCCTGCTGGAGGTCCACCTGGCCTTAGACCTTCCCTCTTTCCGTAAACAGTGTAAGACCTGGATGTTATGCCAGACCTTTGCCAAGGGAGATTGGATGGGTGGGTTGGGTTAGGATGGGGATGGTGTGTTAACTGCTTTATTGCTGGGTTATTTTAGTGTAGGGGGAAATGTTGATTTTTAATAAATCTTATTTTGTGTTTTAAATGTTGTTAGCCGCCCGAGATGCTTATGCAGGAGGGGGCGCCATAATAATAAATAAATAAATAAATACATAAATAAATGTTACACTGGGTGCAAAACACTGGATAGCCCCCACCCTGCTGCTGGATTTCTGTCTGCATCTCCACATTTAATCTTCTTCTTTGTAGTTGCAAAAATGAGCTTTACGCAAGTATTCAAAACTTTACTTTACCTGATAATGTCATTAAATTAAGATTTGAAGAAATATTGTCAAGATCACTCTATATCAGAGGGGGAAGATCTTAGCTACAAAATGAGCCAAAGACCTGATTTTACAAACTGTATAAAACATTCTGAAGCACTTAAAAGTACTATATTCAATTTGCTTGTGATATTTGAGATATATCATGATAATGGAGTATTGCTGTGTGAAAGCATCCTTTGTGCCTTTGAAGTAATAATTCATGCTCCAGAATTTGCCCCGCTATATGATGAATATTCAAGAATTATGGAAGTTATACTTAATTTATATTAACATTTATGATTATGTTTAACAGATTTCCCACTTACCACCTGCATTTTGCCTTTAGGGTCTTTTTCCAGTTCCTAGTGATGGTAAAGGTGTAAGGCTCTAGATATAGCAGTGCACTTTAAAATGTTCACTGATTTACATATGGCATCTCACTCCAGCCCCAATATTACATTTTTAGGCTTTGTCACAAGAATGGATTACTTTGGTATGATTTTCCTCCCAATTCTAGTTAAGCCTTTGTCCTGGGGGCTAGTTAATCTTGCATCCTTTCCTGCCCTGTTACAATTTTAAGATTGTCACCAGAAGGATAAATTTCATGCCATTTTCTGTTCTCATTACAATCTTCAGATTGTTATGAGAATGGATTAATTTTGTTCCATTTTCTGCCCTCATTACAGTCTGTTATGAGAATGGATTAATTTTATGACATTTTCTTCTCTCATTATAATCTTTGTTATGGGAATGAGAATATGTAATGAGAAAGAACATATCAAGCATTAAAGGTCTGTGAGAACTCATGACAAAGACTGCAACAAGAAGAATAGAAGAAGAACCCAATCCATTTCTGTGAAAATCCTAAGACTGCAAAGTGAGCCCAGAGTGACACTGAATTTATCCCTTCAAGAGAAAAGGATTTTTGAGAAAATGAGAATTGGGATCAAATTAATCAGTTCTTGTGACAGTCTTGACACTATATGTAACCCTGCCATATAGTACTTGCACAAAAACATACATGGTGTGAATTATTCAGCCGTGGCCATGTTCAAGAAACCATTCCTTTTAATTCTGTCTTAGAGACAGTCAGCATGTGTTGGTCTTTGAAAAGATATTAAATGTATACTAACATCATCCAAAGTGTCAATAGTTAAAAAAGAAAAGATCCCCAAACTCAATTTCCTACTCTGTCAGGAAACAGTTTTGTCTTATTGAGGCAGCTGGACCCTAAGATTTAAAACAATTTAAACTTATTTAACAAATCTACAGACTACAGAAATCAATCAAATATTGCAACTCCTCAAAATGCTAAGCTTTCTTCTGTTACAATTGGGTTAAACCCTCAATTGACTTCAGTAACAACTACTTCCACTTACAGCAGGGCCTAGTGAGAAGGTGGCTGGCTTTATTTTTTATTGCAGTTTTCTTCCCTTTCCTCCCATCATCATCTCACATAATGCGGTGCATAGACAATTTATGTTCTTCCTTCCTATCAACGGTCAGGATTTGGAGATTGATCCTCCACTGCATACAAGTTCCAGTAAGATGTTGAGTAGGAGGGAACATTTAAAGAGCTAGTCATGGTTTCCTAATTTTCAGTCATATGGCCATGGCACACACACACACACACACACACACAAAGCTGGTGAAAGAAGCATCAGTAATTAATGGGTGTTTTCAGACATGACGGGACCAGTTGGCCCCGTCACGAAAACAATAAAGTCATCCCCCACCGGGACGACCCTGTCACGCCCTAACAGACGTGCCGGGGGATCCCGGCGGGGAATTGGGGAGGGGCCGCACGGTGCAACGTGCGGCCGCATGTCCCCACCCCCTCCATGCTCCCCGCTGCCCGCCCTCTGGGGAGACGAGTGGGCGGCTGGGCCAATGCCGCCGCAGCGTCTGGCCAAATCCGCCACGGCCCGGAATCCCGCCGGTGCTTCCAGGCCGTGGTGACCGACCAGACGTTACTTTTCTTTGATCCCCGCCGGGGATCACTTTCATCATGCTTCTTGGGGAATTGGTGCGGCTAGCCCGGGAAGCGTGGTTGAAACTGACCCCATGTGTGGATTGAGCATGGCGAACATCTGACGGCCACCAAACAGACGTGCGAGTCACAGTGACCACAGGTGGGTATTCACTGTGGTTCACTGTGATCTCGTAACATCTGAAAATACCCAATGTTTCTAGTAAAGAAATAGAGCTGAAAGGAGTAACCAGTACTGTCTGGTGTCTGGCCAGATATCATGTGGTATCCAATATCTGGTCAGATGGTATTTGGGTTAGCACCTGATGGCTACCATTTACTGCATACCATTCACCGAATTACTATTTACCACATACCCATTTACTGCATTGCCATTTAATTACTCTGATATATATATATATATATATATATAAATATTAATTCCTCTCTCTGTCTGGATGTCTGATTATGTCTGGTTATAAGTAATACAGTAAATGGTAATTCAGTAAACAGTAATGCAGTAAACAGTAGTATTCAGTTTTCTGGTTTGGCAATTAACCTCCATGGTTACCAGATAGTTACCAGATAACCACCAAGCCATCCAGAATACTGGATATTAACCAAAGATTTTTTATTTTTTTCTATCCACTTCAGCTCTATAAAAATGAAGGAATCTTATGTCTGTGGAGAACGTGGTGTGGAAGAAGTTATCTTTACCATGCTTCCTAGTCTGGTAGATCTGAGGCATTTGTATCCATTTTTTACCTCTAGTTGTTCCACCTCTTCTTGTCTCCTTGGACTTCTCTGCTCACAGTTCCCGATATACTTCTCCCCATCTTCTTCCATGTCAAATTGTGGATTCCTGGGAAGCAGGTGCTATTGCTAGCTCAGGAAGTTGCAGAACTGTCTTCATCATCTTTGCATCAACAGAGACTTCTCCCTGATGTGTTCCTTAAGTTTGCTTTGAGTTGGCCACAGATCTGGAGTTTGTTCCGTGAAGTAGCTTAAGAAATGAGTTTGTGTGAGTAAGATGCAGACATTTAGAACATTAAAGGATTTACTCTTATTGAACCAAATGAGAAAATTAACTTTTCCTGTGATAACTACCAAATGGGGACTGAAATGTAGATGGGAAAGTTGACAAGCTTTAGAAGGTTGCTAAAAGCTTGGTTTTGCTTTCTATGGTGTCTGATATGATATGCAGAACAGAGGCACTTTGAAGTTAGTGAGAGAAGAAAGAGCAACATAAACCAAGGGAAATAAAGGTTAGTAGACTGGCAAGGGAAGTTTCATTTTATCCAGGAGTTAAATATGATGCCAATATCAGCACTCCAAGGCTGCTCTCACCTGGGAACTTAGATGAAATCAGTAACAATGATTGATGATACAACTTCAAATTCAAAATTGATATCAATGCCTCAAATCTAATCATATCATCCATTGCCAGTTTGCCCTTGTGGAAATTTCATTTTTTTCTCCCTATTGTCCTACACCTATTGTTAAAGGTCAGGAGCAATCATCTTTCATGGCAGTCGATCAGAAAAGTAGCAAAATCAAAGGGACACCAACAAGGCTGTTAAAGTCTAAAGATTAATATAACTTGACAGTAATCACATATTATAAGTCTCAAGGATGCTGGATATGTTGTGTTTATATGTTCCTTTTTGCAGCAATTTCTTGCTGCTAGACATTATTAATGATTAATGATTAATATTAACTATTAATAATTAGTTATTAATTATTAATTGGGGATTAATTATTTATCATTAATTATTGATAGATAATTCATGAATGTTAATTAGTAAAGATTAATTGCTAATTATTATAGTATCTATAAAGCCAGTTGTAAACAAAATAGTAGTCCCTGGGAATAGCTTTGAAGTGAATCACAAAACTGAACTGAAGGGAGTTTTAGGTAGGAGAATACAAAGATTATGTTGATACAAACATACATTAAGAGCACTCTTCAGAATAGAGAATGAAACACTACTTTCTCTTAGGTTGTTTTTAGACATGCCACAGGAGGTCGTGGATTTAAATTATCCGCCTTAGAAAAGACGCGTGGGCGGTTTTTAGACAAGTCGCTGCCATTGAAAACTGCCTGTCGCACATTCTTTATAAGCTGCACTTTAAATTTAAAATGCAGCTTATAAAGAATGCGTGGCCGGTGGGGGATGCGTGGGGGATGGGGCACTGGACATGGCCAAGCGGCTACACGCCGCTTACCGCCCTCCTACCTAGCCAGGACCAGGCAGGATGCATGTTCCCACCACCAGAGCTACCTAGACTACCAGGCTACCTAGGCTGGGCGTAGCCCTCCCCACACTCAGGTGGGATGATGGTGTGCTAGCACCCATTTTTGCTGCACCATTACCCACTCTTACCTGCCAGGCCAGCCTCTATCTGAAACAGGGACATTTTGACTTCATATATAAGTGACACAACCACTACCCTTTCCTTATGACTATTTTCCATGCCACCATTTTATTGGTTGCAATGAGTGAGTGCTGTGGGACTTGAGTACCTTTACAAAGAGTGCAAATGGGAAAAGCTATTGCTGGTGTTTTGATTTCCACCAAAATCAGGATTCTAACTACTCAGTAATACACTTCATGAATTTTGTAATTGATTGGATGATGTTTTCTGAAGCTATCATGTTACAAACAAACCAGCAAACAGAGAAATGCAATCATGTGGAATGAATGAATGAATGAATGAATGAATGAATGGAGGTGCTTTGCCTCCCTGACTCAACAAGTGTAACTTTGTTGTCCAAAAATAATGGAAACTACAGATTTTACTTCCAAGTAATAATTTAATCACTTTTGTGTATTTAGCAATTACAGGTAAAAAAAATTTTTTTGCCTATTCAGGTGTCTATATTATGCTTAAGTATTTCCTTACTGTCACAGTTCATATACTGCAACTTTATTTAGATTGCCACCAGGGCTTAAAATTAGGGCTTAGGCACAGTTTTTAAGAAGCATATTAGACTTGTGATCTTAAACCTGATGATTGTTGTCTCAGCTGGAATATAAATGTGTGAGAAACTATGTAACTCCCTGTTGTGAAAGAGGTACAGTCATGGCATATTTTACTGGAAAGTCACAGACTTTGCTACCAGTGTATCTCGAGCTCACAGATCAGGGCCCAGAACAAACACAAACGTTGTAGAGTGAACTATATTTATATGTCTCTTGAGACCAGTTTATCTGGTCTCAGTTGCTGCCCACCCCAAAGGCTCAAATGAGCATCTGACCCCAACAATTACCTGACAATCAGTGTCAATCCTTTATTGGTGGATGGCAACTGCCAGAGAACCCATGTAATTTCATGGTCACTAAATGATGGCATGGGTGCAGGGCAGGTATTTGAAGAGGTCTAATATGTACAATCATATGGAATTTTCCAGTTTTCACCAGAATCAATCCAGCTCTGCCCACTGATACCTAAAACATTCCCTTACATTTTGGAATTGATTGTCTACACTTTCAAATTTTCAGGCAGCAGCAGCTGCCTGAATACTTAAATGTACAGCCACTCTTCATTATAAACAGGCGACTGCTGAAGCCCCAATTTTGCAAAAACCACTTGACCTACGTTTCTGAAAATTTCATCATGACTGTAAATTGTGAGGACCATCATATCCACAAAGTTTGAAAAATATCCATCAGGAAAATAAAAAGTTATTGCAGCTTAAACGTTAATTGCTTGTGGTCAAAATTCATACT